>JBBBDQ010000207.1:315000-718968 GCA_037127315.1 Ascarosepion bandense
TATAGTTCATTTCCACGTTTTTTATCAGTTTCTTTTTTTTTATTCTGCCCTTCTTTTTGATAAAACTTAGAGAAATCATTATTCTAGTTACACACTCTCATGTATATTTGATCATCTCATATTCTAGTTTCTTTTTCAAATTCATATTCCATTACTTTGTCACTACTCTTTCGTTACTGCGCAATAATTCATGAGTGATAAAAATGTTTAAAAATGTGGTTTCTAAATTTGGCTTTGGAAGCATATGGTTATTCAAATAAAGATATTTCCGTCCTCACCATAAGAGAACAGGATGGTTTATTATGCCAAATTTAAGTTTTTAACATTTTAAAAATAAATGTTATCTTATTAAATTGAAATATCTAATTTATTTGACAAAATTATAATGTTGCATGGTGCACAATAAAAAAGTAAGACCTGTTTTTTTTTTATTCAAATTTCAGTTATTGAAGGATGAGAACACAGCATTGAAATTGTAGAAATGTTGAACAGAGATTTCAGAAAAATCATATAAAGTTGTAAAAATTGAGAAAATGAAAACAGAACAAAACTTAATTTAAGAAAATAAGAAAAACAAAATATCTGAGAAAAAATAAAGAGTTCAATAAGTACGGTCAGAAAGAAAATATTTGAAGAAACTGCGTTGCTAATGTAAATAAAAATACAAATTACATAACATGAAAGGCATGAAGCATTAAAGGCATGAAGCATTAAAAACATGAAGCATTAAAAACACGAAGCATTAAAGACATGAAGCATTAAAAACATGAAACATTAAAAACATGAAGCATTAAAAACATGAAAGCAACGAACCAATCACAAAGTAATCCCAACACAAACATCACAAATAGAAACGTGCAAACGGGACGAATAAATACACGAAAACTGCTTTTCTCAATCAGATTAATACATCACATGAGTAATCTTCTATCCTGGATTCTGATGACTGGAGAACGTAGCAGATTTAAACTAGTAATAGAGTAAAGACAGTGTAGCTTGGTTAAAGGCACTGATACCAGAAATGAGATGTGTATGATGAGAATGCTACAAGAGTGAACAGTACAAATGAGGATGCAAGTTAGTGAAATAGGAGATGACTATTGATTTTACATTTAAATCCTTGGAGATTGTAGCTGTCGGGGAAGCAAGTAAATGGAAGGGAATTCCACTGGCGGGAAGTGCGAGAAAAGAAGCTGATGGAGTAGAATTTGCGTTTACAATTTATTGGTTTCACAGTAAAATGGTGGGACCTAGTTGCTAATCTTGGGTCTCGAGTAAATTTATCCATAGGAGGCACTAGTGAGTTAAGTTCATCGGAGTAGAAGCCGTGAAAGTATTTGTAGAAGAGACACAAGGAAGCCACATTGCGTCGGTGAGAAAGTGACTGTATCTGAGTCAAGGCGAGATCTATTACATTACAGATTCTCCTTTGGATTTTGTCACGGACACCTAGGTGGATAGCAGGAGCACCCGACCAGATATGGCAGCAGTATTCAATGCATGGGCGGATGGCAGATTTATATATGTGCAGGATTGTTTTAGGCGGAAAAAAACTTTATGGTCCTACACAGAGAACCAACTTTCTTAGCAGCGGATTTAGCTACGGATTCTATATAGTCATTCCACTTGAGGTCTGTTGTGAGAGTTAAGCCGAGGAGACACAGTGTCTTGCTTTCAGGGAGACTAGCCTGATCCATATTAATGGGGGGTAGGAGTGATTGTCTGTGATGGCTAATAGATAGCATCTTCGTTTTGGAAGCATTAAAATTCACGATCCATTTCTTACCCAAGTCCGCCACGGATTGGAAGTCCTTTTCAAGCTCGACAGCGAGGTTTGTCTCAACAGATCTTTGATCGATGCGAGAGTAAACTGTAGTGTCGTCAGTGTATATGTCTACTTGGGATCTTATTACATCTGGGAGATCGTTAATTTAGATAAGGAAAAGCATAGGACCCAGAATAGAGCCTTGAGGGACACCTGTGTTCGTGTGATAGTATTGGGAGGCATATCCGTTTAATACTACCTTCATTGTGCGATTTGAAAGGAACGACTGGATAAGGTCATACAACTGTCCAGTTATACCATAACCTCGCGGCTATCAAACGCTTTGGAGAGATCTAGGGCAACAGTTCGGGTTTCGCCGTTCTTGTCGAGAGCCTGGTGTATATACTCAGTGATGGTTGTGAGCATATCAGCAGTAGACCTGGTGAAGCGGAAACCATACTGTTTGTCAGAGAATAGTCTGTGAGCTGTGAGATGTTGAACCAACTCGGCGTTGATGATGGCTTCGAACACTTTGCCAAAAACCTGTAGTAGGCTGATAGGGCGATAATTAGCAAGGTCAGAGGGTTCTCCAGTATTTTTTTTATATTGGAACCACGAAGGAGTTCCTCCAGCAGGCAGGAAAGCAAGAAGCAGGGAGGCGGTAGTTATAGAGTTTGGAGAGAACAGAGGAAACTTCAGGGGAACATTTCTTCAGGACAACGATTGGGATTCCGTCGCCGCCGCTCGATTTATGGTGGTCATGCTTTGAAATTATGTTAGAGACCACCGATTGTAACAGCCCTGCAAGTTTCTATTCATGCTTCAGACTGTTCAAACAGAGAAAGGGTCACAGACCAGCAAGTTTCAATTGTGCTTTAGACCATTCGAGCAGAGAGAGTGTCACAATCCTGCAAGATTCTATTTACGCTTTAGAGTATTCAACAACAAAGTGTGTCGCAGATTCAATTCAAGCTTTAAACCATTCAACCAGAGAGAATGTCACAGTCCTACAAGTTTCAGTTCATATTAGAGAAGGCTCAACCAAACAAAAATTATAGTATTACAAGTTTTTAATATATACTAAAACAGCTTGACCAGAGGGAGAGTTACCGTCTTGAATATTTCTATTTATGCATTAGACGGTGAGAAAACAGAGACTTTCACAGACATGCAATATTCTATTTATGACGTATATCGTTTGACCAGAGAGTGTCAATGCCCTGTAAGGAACTATTCATGCTATAGAAGGTTCTACCGCAGAGAGTGTCACAGTAGTGGAAGATTCTATTTAGGATTCAGACCGATCGATCAAAGAGCGTAAAAAAACTGCATAACTTTTATGTTTAACATCGTTGAATAAGAGACAGTATCACAGTCCTACAAATATCAATGTATGCCTTAGATCATAAAATTGGAGAGACTGTCACAGTTCTGCAAATATCAATCCATGATTTAGATCGTTCAATCAGAGAAAGTATGACAGTCATGCAAATATAAGATCGTTAAATTACAAAGAGTTTAACAGTCGTGCAAATATCAAACAATGATTTAGATCATTCAATTAGAGAGAGAGAGCTACTGTCTCGCAAATGTAAATCTATGCATTAGATCGTTCAATTATAAAGAGTGTCATAATCCTGCAAATATCAAAATATAGTTTAGATCGTCCAATTAGAGAGAGTGTCACAGTCCTGCAAATATCAAATCGTTCAATTAGAGGGAGAGTCACACTC
This sequence comes from Ascarosepion bandense, assembly GCA_037127315.1. Lineage (NCBI taxonomy): Eukaryota > Metazoa > Mollusca > Cephalopoda > Sepiida > Sepiidae > Ascarosepion > Ascarosepion bandense. The sequence goes on from JBBBDQ010000207.1 coordinate 318,499, forward strand.
ATGCAAATATCAATCCATGATTTACATCATTCAGTTAGAGAGAGTATCAAAGTCCTGCAAATATAAAACACTGCTTTAGATCGTTAAATTAAGGAAAGTGTCACAGTCCTGCATATATCAATCCATGTTTTAGATCGTTCAGTTGGAGAGAGTGTCATAGTCCAGGAAATATCAATTCATGATTTACAACTTTCAACTAGCGAGAATATCATAGTTCTGCAAATATCAAACCATGCTTGAGATCGTTCAATTAGAAAGAGTGTTACAGTCCAACAGATATCAAACCATGCTTGAGATCGTTCAATTAGAGAGAGTGTCACAGTCCGACAGATATCGAACCATACTTAAGATCGTCCAACTAGAAAGAGTGTTACAGTCCTGCAAATATCCATCCAGGCTTTAAATCGTCCAATTAGAGAGAATCTCACTGTTCTGCAGGTAACAATCCAAGCTTTAGATCGTTTAATTAGATAGAGTGCCTAAGTCCTGCAAATATCAATCCATGATTTAGATCATTTAATTAGAGACAGTGTAAAAGCCCTGAAAATATCAACCCATACTATAGATCGTTTAATTAATGAGACTGTCACAGTCCTGAAAATATCAATCCATATTTTAGAAGGTTCAATTAGAGTGCGTGACTTAGTCCTGCAAATATCAATCCATGATGTAGATCGTTCAGTTAGGGAAAGTGACACTGTCCTAAAAATATAAATCCATGTTTTAGATCGTTCAATTAGAGGGCCTAACACAATCCTGCAAATATCATTTCAAGCTTTAGATCGTTCAATTAGGGAGAGTGTCATAGTTCTGTAAGCATCAAGCCATGCTTTAGAAAGTTTCATTAGAGTGAGTCTAGCCAATATCAATCTATGATTTAGATCATTCAATTAGAGGAAGTGTAAGAGCCCTGCAAATATCAATCCATGTTTTAGATCGTTCAATTAAAGTGCGTGTCACAATCCTGCAAATATCAATCCAATGTTTAGATCGTTCACTTAGGGAGAGTGTCACAGTCCTGCAAATATCATTCCATGTTTTAGGTCGTTCAATTAAAGTGCGTGTCACAATCCTGCAAATATCAATCCAATGTTTAGATCGTTCACTTAAGGAGAGTGTCACAGTCCTGCAAATATCATTCCATGTTTTATATCGTTCAATTAGAGAGAGTGTCACTCTCCTGCAAATATCTATCCAGGCTTTAGATTATTCAATTAGGGAGCGTGAAACAGTCCTGCAAATATCAATCAGTGCTTTAGATCGTTCAATTCGAGAAAGTGTCACAGTCCTGAAAATATTAATACATGATTTAAATTGTTTAATTAGAGAGAGTGTCACAAATATGCAAATATCAATCACTGTTTTAATCGTTCAATTAGGGAGTGCGTCAGTCATGCAAATGTAAATCCATGATTTAGATCATTCAATTAGAGACAGTGTAAGAACCCTGAACGTATCTATACATGCTTTAGATCGTTTAATTAGTGAGAGTCACAGTCCTACAACTCAGTCAGTTAAAGTGCCATACGTGATACCCGCTTGGGCGATCATGTCTCAAAAGAGACATGACTGATTGGGCAGAAGATTATCCCGCAGTAGGTTGCCATTGCTTTCTGCGGTAGACTGGTTGCCGACCAAGGCTATAGAACCTAATCTGTCCTGCTATTTAACCCATAACTGGAAGGAAGAGACGGATTAATACATTTCCCAAGGGTATTTGCGCGTAAGTGAATACAATGGATTCAACTGGAATTCGAACTCGGCTCCCCGGTTTCTCGTTCCGAGCCGATATCTACTGTACCACAACGCACATTCTACAACTATCAATCCATAATTTAGATCACTCAATTAGAGAGAGTGTCACTGAACTGCAAATATCAATCCCTGCATTAGATCGTTAAACTGAGAGAGAGTGTCACACTCTTGCAAATGAAAAATCAAGCTTTAGATCGTTCAAATAGAGAGAGTGTGTCATGACCTGTAAATTTTTATTCATGACTTAGACCGTAAGACCAAAGATCTAAATCATTAATAAAAAATTGCAGGCCTGTAAGACCTTATCTGGTTGAACCATCTAAATCAAGTAATTGCAGGTTTGTATTTATGATTTAGACCGTTCAACCTTAGAGATTTTCTCATTCCTGCATGATTCTATTAATGAGTTAGACTCTTGTACCAGAGAATCTCATAGTTTTGCAAGTTTCTACTATTCGACCATAGAGTGTCTCACATTTCTCTAATTTTCTCTTTATAATTTAATCAGAGAGATTTTCACGACCTGCAATTTTCTGATAATGATTTGACCGTTCGACTAGAGAGAGTATCACAGTAAGTAATATTTGTTTAAAATCAGAGTAATTTAACTTTCAATTTTCTAATTTTACTAAAATAAAGTGTTAGAAATGTTTTGAAATATATTTTTGTTTACAAATTTCTTAAAATTAAGAAAAAGGCCGTTTTAAGAAAATTTTGAGAAATCAAAATTAAATGTGACATTCTAATCTATATAATTTCTATCTGAAAAACACCAGAATGTCTTTTACTTAATGGAAATAATAAATTTAATCATTAAGCTTTTAATTAAATCTAAAACAAAATCTTTAAAAATGTTATTAATTTTAAAAATTTCATTTTAAACTTAGGTATCGAAAATCCATGCCGAAATAATGAAAGTATCTAAATTAGACCGTTCTACCAGCAAGCGTGTCACATTTCTGCAAATTTGTATTTATGATTTAGACCATTTTACCAGAGATTCTCACAGTCCTGCAAGTTTCTGTTAATAATTTAGACGGTGAGTTTCATAAATTTGCATGTTTCTATTAATGATTTAGACCGATTGACCTGACAGATTTTCTCATCTTTGCAAGATTCTATTAATGATTTAGACCGCTCGACCAAAGAGAGCGTCACTATCTTGCAAGTTTCTGTTAATAATTTAGACGGTGAGTTTCAGAATCTTGCATGTTTCTATTAATGATTTAGACCGATTTGACCTGACAGATTTTTTCATCTTTGCAAGATTATTAATGATTTAGACCGCTCGACCAAAGAGAGCGTCACTATCTTGCAAGTTTCTATTAATAATTTAGACGGTGAGTTTCAGAATCTTGCATGTTTCTATTAATGATTTAGACCGTTTGACCTGACAGATTTTCTCATCTTTGCAAGATTCTATTAATGATTTAGACCGCTCGACCAAAGAGAGCGTCACTATCTTGCAAGTTTCTATTAATAATTTAGACGGTGAGTTTCAGAATCTTGCATGTTTCTATTAATGATTTAGACCGTTTGACCTGACAGATTTTCTCATCTTTGCAAGATTCTATTAATGATTTAGACCGCTCGACCAAAGAGAGCGTCACTATCTTGCAAGTTTCTATTAATAATTTAGACGGTGAGTTTCAGAATCTTGCATGTTTCTATTAATGATTTAGACCGTTTGACCTGACAGATTTTCTCATCTTTGCAAGATTCTATTAATGATTTAGACCGCTCGAGCAAAGAGAGCGTCACTATCTTGCAAGTTTCTATTAATAATTTAGACGGTGAGTTTCAGAATCTTGCATGTTTCTATTAATGATTTAGACCGTTTGACCTGACAGATTTTCTCATCTTTGCAAGATTCTATTAATGATTTAAACTGTTCGACCAGAGAGAGTCTCTCAGTACTGCAATTTTTAGTAATGATTTAGGTCGTTCGATCATAGAGTCTCATAGTCCTGCAAATTTCTATTAATGTTTTATACTGTTCGGCCTAGAGAGTGTCGCAGTTCTGCACGTTTCTAATTGTGTTTTAGACCGTTCACCCAGAGAGAATTTCACAGTCCTGCAAGAATCTCATTATATTCTAGACCGTTCGACCAGAGTGAGTGTCACTGTTTTGATGTTTGCTATTGATGCTTTAGAACAGGGCTCGGCAACTCATTCGATCCCACTGGCCGGATTGTGTTATAATGACGGGTCGCGGGCCAGACGAAGGCCATTAATGAAAAATTAAGGAAAATTACATATGCAGACCACTGTCAATCTAAATATTTAAAACCATAATGAAAATAAACATTGAGAAATCAGAAAAACAAAAGATCTAAAATTTAAAAACACCTAACAAAAATTACTTTTTCTCAAGGAACGTCAAAATACTTCAAAGTGAAAAAAATCAACCGAAGTGAAATGGATGAGATCATGACGTGTAGGTTTGAAACTATTATTGAAAATTGCACCACAAACAAACCACACATACACACACACACACACACACACACACACACACACACACACACACACACACACACATTAAACAAAAATGAAACATATACCCGTGCATACGAGTACAAATAGTTGCAAACATATACACTTACGTATAAGATAAGAACATAGCCCATTGAAAAATTCCAGCAACTTATATAGGGTAGGTGGCAGAGGTAAGCGATGGGGGTTTGCCGTTGGGGGAATGAAATAGAAAGCCGACTGAGACAACATTGTCCCTTTGAAGGTGTCGCCGGTCGGTCGGTCGGTCGGTCGGGCGCTCGGTCGGTCAAATTGGCTATCATTTTTTGTTTTATGCTTATTTTTTATTTTTTACACAGAAATGGAGGTGATTGGGTTTTTATCGTGTTTTTGCGGTCATAGTATTCAAATTCGGTTGGGTTGAGCAGAGAAAGATAACAACAGGCCTTTTGTTGGATTCCGAAGCCTCGTCTCTCATGTTATAAATAGAGTCATTGGTAATCAGGCTCGCGGGCTGGTCAAAATGCCGTAGGTTGTCAACCCTTGTTTTAGACCTTTCGAATACAGAACTTGTCACAGTCATGCAAATTCCAAGTCATGATTTAGACCGTTCGAAGAATCATGCAAGCTTATATTCTCGCTTTAGTCCGTTCGGTTACACAGAGTGTCAAATTCATGCAAAATACTATTTAAGCTGGAGACCGGTTGATCACTGAGAGCGTCATAGTCTTGTAATTGTCCATACATGCTTTAGACCGGTCGAACACGGAGGGAGTTCTACTCCTGAAAGTTTCTATTCCTATTTCAGACCGGTCGACCACCGAGAACGTCACAGTCCTACAAGTTTCTATTCCTATTTCAGACCGGTCGACCACCGAGAGCGTCACAGTCCTACAAGTTTCTATTCCTATTTCAGACCGGTCGACCACCGAGAGCGTCACAGTCCTACAAGTTTCTACTCCTATTTCAGACCGGTCGACCACCGAGAGCGTCACAGTCCTACAAGTTTCTATTCCTATTTCAGACCGGTCGACCACAGAGAGCGTCACTTTCGTGTAAATTTGTATTTATGCTTTAAACCGTTCGACCACAAAAACGCCAGTCCTGAAAGGTTCTATTTATGCTTTAAACCGTTCGACCACAGACCGCATCACGGTACTTCGAGTTTTTATTAATGCTTTAAACCAATCGATCGTCGTTGTCTTTTAAGATTCTATTTAGACCGTTTGACTAATGTGTGCGTCACAGCACTAAACTTTCTATACATGCTTTATACCGTTCTACCAAAGAGACACTGACAGTCCTGCAAGATTCTATTCATGCTTTAATCTCTTCGACCACAGAGCGCATCACAGTCATGCAAGGTTATATTTATGCGTGTATGTACGCGTAATATTGTCATTACCTCTCTTTTCGTTTGGTTTCGTAAGGTCATCTTGATTGTTATAGTCGTAATATTTTGACCCTTATATCCTCGGCAGTTTCATATGACTTTAACCTGGTTACTTTATTCAGTCCACAGTAATATATTATTCTCATTTAACTTTCTATGCTTATGAAATATCAGCTCAATTCAGGCTTTGGAAATATCAATTCAATTCTCTTACGTATATTTTATTTTCGTATCGCGCGTGTTTTTCTTCAATTGAATCCATATGACTTTCCTTTATTACTCCATCCAAGAATTGAACTCATAACCAGAGAGATATCATCAATGTTCTAATTCACTTAACCAATACTTAACCAAAGATGTAGTATCTTTAACGTCGTCTCTTTATCGTAGAGAATAATTATAATTCCTCAACATAGAAATTCCGACAGAAATTAAGAAGAATGTGTTACGCCAATATTTCAAGTATGAAGGGCCTAGAAAATCAGTATTCAAAATTTTGTACATCTCTACTATATGGGCGAAATTCATAAGTATTATGACGAAAAAATATATCTTCCATATGAATTGAGTCAAATAAATTTTAACAATTATTTCGACAGAGAAAAAGAACAAAAAAATATTTTCCTTTGTGACGCAAAGTATTTAATTTCCTCCTGAATTCCCTTTACAGGTGTGTCAAATTAATTTTATACATAACGAAATGTTTCTATACCATTTCTATACAAATTATCTTTTTAATTGCACACATTGCTATAACTGGTCTTCTCAATATTACATCTTGTATAGGTAAATTTTTGTTTTGTTCCCCGAAGGCCTTTACCTCTTCAAATCTTTCCAATACTTCCTTAATCCCGTGCAAATGTATTTGCTGAACTCAAATCGATAACTGTTTATAGAAGAAACGTACCTTTTTTCATGTTATCGACCAGAAATAAATTGGACTATATCTCACCCCTTACCACCGTTCTTATTTCTGATTCACCGCTGAATTCGTTCTGTTTACTTCCTCTGGCAGCGATTAATCCGCGATTTGTTGTGTTTCGGAACTCATTTCCGCGCATTAAATGCAAAATGGAAGGGAAAAGACCGAAAATCGTAAAACTACGCGTGAATTCAGTCTGCAGTGAATAGCATTTCTGAACCGTGGTTACGGAGTGAGAGAAACAGCGACAAGAAGTTTCATATATTTCTGCTCGATAAAATGAAGAAAATGTAGGTTTCTTCAATAAACAATAACCGATTTGAGTTCAGCATATACATTTGCACGGAAATAGGGATGTTTTGGAAAGATTTAAAGGGGTAAAGTGCTTCGGGGAACAAAACAAAAATTTACCCTTGTATATTTATTCAGTCGCGATTAACGGCCATCAATTTATCGACTTTCTTAGCAGAAAATTTGAACAAAAACAGCGTCGGTTATTCTGAAAATCTGCAAGGATCTTATACAAAAGAAGATAGAAAAACACTCTTATACAAAAGTGAATTAACAGATCTTCACGAAGATAGAAAAACACTCTTATATTAGATAAACAGCAAAATCGATATAATCATAAAATCATGATCATCTCTATTGTTGGTGTCTTAAATATGTTAATTCGATAAACTGGCATAAGTTGCGCATAAAATTTATATTAATTTTCGTATATGTCTGAAATCTCATTTCACATTTCAAAAAACTAATTTTAACATTTTATAATCGGAAATTAAAAAATGAATCTCTGTTATCACGCTGTTATTTTCCGACCCCCCTCCCCACACGCGGGAACAGGTGAGAAGTCCTCAACTTCACTTAACTCCTGACATCTTAACAAATAACGACAAATTAAAATTATATATACGATTGTTTTCTCGACATAACCAAGACTGTTTTTCTCAAAAATTCTAGTGTATAAGTCATTGAAATACAAATTTCGGTAATTGACTCAAGAGAAATTATATATATTTACCCAAATTATATATATATATTCAAAAATTATATATATATATCCAAATTTTATATACATATCCGAATTATATATATATATATATATATATATATATATATATATATATCCAAATTTTTAAAAAATTTATCAGTTTGTTTGACAATCGCAAAAGCGTGAAACCCAGGGTCACAAACTCACACCGATCCAACTGAATATGTTAGCTCTATCACTAAATTTGAGCACTTTCAAATAAATACCGCGCATGTATAATATATAAATAACATAATATATATAACAAATTGCATATATATATATATATATATATATATATATATATATATATATACATGCACATTTCACACACACACGTGTGTGTGTGTGTGTGTGTGTGTGTGTGTGTGTGTGTGTGTGAGGAATTGAGAAAATGGAATAATGTGAAAAGAATTAGAATAATGGAATAGTGAGCACAAGTGAAATTAAAAAAAGAAGTTATCCGAAAAAGTTGGATCACATATTTTTTATGAGGATGTAAATTTGATTTCGAATGCAAAAGGGAATATGAACAACGGAATATCAAGTAAAGCAAAAACTATTAGACGAAAAAGAAAGAAAGAAAGAAAGATCAATTAATGATATCAAAAACAATTATTAACTACTAAACTAATGCTATATTGTGAGAGGATATTAAATAACAATGTGTATTACGAAGAATAACTCGAAAAAATTGAGCAATAAAACCAATATACGGGAAAAGGGTTTACAAGTTTCTCTTAAATTCAAACTCGAATTTAAATTTATAAAAAATTATATTAAAATATTTTTAAATGCGGAACATCAAAGGAAAACTCAGCTACAGAATCTGTAAATATGTTTTAGCAAGTGAACAATATAAAGAAAAACTAACAAATAAAAAGGAGGAGTAATTTAAATAACAATAACTTAAAAAAGAGCTTCATGCATATGATTTGCAACTTAATGATGCAAGTCTTAAGTACACATCATTACGGTATTGCATTGGTGGGACTACGTCGGCTTCTATAATGTTTTCCAAGAGATTCTTTTTTTTCACAGTCATGATGCATTTTTCAAATGTTTCCTTTTTCAGGATTATCGATCTCCTTAGCGACCTTCTGCTAAATATTACTGCAGTTTTGTCCGTATATCAACGATTAAAACATTAAATACTGCTACTGCGAATTCTCGAGCAACTTATATGAAGCATTTTATGCTGTAAATACAAAATAAAATTACAGCATACGAGATTTTACTTATCTCCAGATACCGCAGTTTATTTACCATAAAATAGGAAGATGCAGTTAAAAATTCAATTTTTCATGAGAGTTTCAACTTCAACTAATGGAGGACGTAAAATATTTCCAGCTGAATCAATTGACCCATTCAGTTGTAAATCAGTTAGATACTCAAACTTAATAGGGAATAGATCAGATTAGTAATTTTAAAATGGACTAACTACTACAAAAAGTTTTGAATGGATAGAGATACTTGTCTATATTTCTGAGATGAGGTAGTGTTTACAGTATTTACATTATTCGGACTATTGTCCTCATCTTTGTTGTCGAAGGGGTTATCGGAGAAAATACAAAGGATCTGTGGTCCATATAACATCAGGACGATCTTCAGAAGTGGTTCTACACCTCGCAGGTATCTCTCCCGAGTAAGACCCCCAACAGAGGAGGACATGACTAATAAGTAGTGTGTAACGTCATCCTATGTAGTTGTGGAAAGAAATATAAAGGAGAGACAGGCCGCCCTCTTAACGTAAGTCTACATTCGTGAATTGAAGTTCATTTTGAACGGGCAAGCTTCCAGATCCTTTCACACGTACGCGAATGCTCCTCACGGGTCTATCTTATGTTCTACACTGTTTCTGGTTTTCATCATGTAGACAGATGACACCACCATTTACTCCCGTCTCAAGAAATCTGCAAATGCTGACAAAGTAAACCTCGCTGCTGTTCTTGGAAAATACCTCCAGTCAGTGGCAGGAAAATGGCTCGTAAAATTTTATGCCTCGAAAACAAAACTGTTCTCCTTTAATCAACATGGAAAAACTTTCCAGACATCGATCAGCATGATGCAAGTCCCTTTGAAAGCAACACGCTGCACTTCTTTTTCAACCGACCTGAAGTGGAATGAATACGTCGGATCGAGAGATGCATCTACTGTTAGTGTAACCCTATTTTCAGGTGGCTGCTATTAATTTTAAAGGATTTCATGATGAAAGGAGGTTAATCTAAAATTGGAGAATGCAATTATTTTTGTCGGGTAAAGTAGCCAAAATCTTAACAAGTGGAAAATACAAATAGTTTTGTTGAGAAAAGTAAGCGAATTTATCAATGCTAGTAAGCAAAAATATGGGTTTGGCGATAAGTGACCCTGGCGACCCTGGCGATAAGTGACCCTGGCGACCCTGGCGATAAGTGACCCTAGGTCAAAATACGGCCTTGAAGATTTTCTGCATACTGATTACTAGGAGAGTTAAGAAGGGAAAAACAATAACAAAGTTGATTCTCCTCCCCTTCCCCTGGAAGTTGAAGTGCTAAATGATATCACTTGCATGTCAATAGTAAGTTATATATATAGGGAGGGGGAAATAGAAACCCCATATCTAACTTTACCACCCCGGTTGTGGTGCTTGTTTAATAAAACCAGTGCGTAAGACAAAATTAGTTTGAAATGAGAAGGTTGTTGGGGAACACCCCTTTTTGCACATAAGAATGGACTCGCCTGATGTGTACATATAATTCTGCTTATACAGAGAACTGTAGTAGTTGTCAAAGAGTTAGTAAGGAGTCAGTTGGCCCGTAAGTTAGTGCATAGGAAGTTGAAGTGTTTTGGATATAGACTCATTACTCGGACATATTTTCACTACAAGACTGTATATATTGATTTCTACTAATAGTATTCCTAGTATTTCTGAATTGACTAACCGGTGTTCCAGTTTGTATATTTTTGTTCAATATAACTTACATTTTCTATCTTCATATCTGCTTTTGTTATTTATTATTTTGTGTGGTTTCTCAACCAGAATCCACAACAAAGGTAGAAAGAGATAAATTGGGGGAAGTGATTTGAATGGCGGTTTGAATAATACGGTCGAACTGAAACGGACTTGCTGTTAAAAGACAATTGAGTCAACCCTAGCTCGCAAAACTGAAGTAATTTTAAAATACCAGCCAATTGTTGAGTGTCAACAGCTTCGACTTGCTTCTAAATATTGTATTTATTCGATATATATATATATATATATATATATATATATAAATCTACACAGTGTCGTTGCGGTCTTAAATCTGGTTTCATTATATACCAATCCCTCGCGTGTCTGGGCCAACCATGTCAAGTGGCAACAGGCAATCCTGATTTGGCTAATTCGAGATCAGCAACACAACGTGGGCGGAATTGACCGAAAATCAGGAAGGTTGTCTGGACTCAGCCAGGTTGGATCTCTGTGTCGAGACAGAAAGTTTTTTATCGTCAGAATCTATCTTGCGCATTTATAAATCGTCAGAGTCTATCTTGCACATTTATAAATTCGTCCGTGCTTTGAATACTGGTGCCATATCTGGTCGGATGATCTTGCTATTCATCTTGAGCTTCTCGACAAAATCCAAAGAAGGATCTGCAATGTGATCAGTCCTGACTTGGCATCTCGACTTCAGTCACTTTCTCGCCAACGTGACGTGGCTCCTCTCTGTCTTTTCTACAAATATTTTCATGGCAACTGCTCTGACGTGCTTTTTTTTTACCTTGTGTCCCGTCCCCGTGTATTTAAGCGTGCTACTACTTTGGCATCTAGGTCTCACCTTTTTATCGTTGAAATCATTAAAGTAACCGCCACTTCTATTCTAACAGTTTCTTTTCTCGTGTTTCCCGCTTGCTTAACTCCCTTCGGTTTACTTGTTTCTCTGATAGCTACAATCTGGAAACATTTAAATGCCACGCCAATTGGCATCTTTTATCTTCTTGAATACCATTAATTTTTTATCCTTTCATCAATGCCCATTGTACCCAGTCTTTCCTCAAACTGTATCCGCTTGCACACAAGTGGCTGTCTCGCATCGCTTGAAATAATTAAAATATATTTGATAGAAGATAAATGATAGGCTGTATTTTTTTGTAACGCAATATTTGGTAAGCTTCTGTTGCAGATCAATACGCTAGTGCTATGTGTTTGATTCTAACTGGGTATCACAATATTGTGGTCATGTGCCATCCCAGTGCTAAGCTTAGTAAATGGTAAGGAAGTTGCCATAATCTTGAATATTGTGTATCAAAGAACCTTCTAAATGTAGCAATAACAAAATGCAAATAATTAACCATCGTCAATGATCAGATTTAGACAGAATAAAAGAGAAAATTCAAGTTTTATTTGTTGAATATTAACTCAGATTCCAACTCTTAATTAGAAATATTTGAATTGTCCTTAATATAGTTTTATCTAACCGTGTAGTATAATTTGTAATAAATTGTGCAAGATCTAATTATATTCTACTTTTAAATGTGATCACATATAATAGGAAAATGGGACAAAGGTAATTCAAACATTTTTGAAGTTAAATACTCTAAAATATTCAAATAAAAAATAATAATTTCGATTTTACTTACCAATTATAAAAACGGCCATTGGAAAACGCATTAATTCTTTATTTTTTAACGTATTTCTGGAAGGCAAGTGAAAGACCAATGCAGAAAGACCTGAAATAGACCTGAAATATCAATAAGAGAACAGTTTTTACATTATTTGCAGAGATAGTTGAAGTGATATTACAAATACAAGTTGAGCACAACATGTGTATTGATCAGTGAAAAGACACTTCTAGAATGAGAAGGCACTGCATATGCATTATATGACTTATCTACCAATATATTATAAAATACTTGCAAATAGTTTCTTTGTAGTCATTTTATAAGTTAACTAAGCTACAGCAATTATACTAGATAGCGATAGTTGCGGTGCACTGGATATCGACTCGGAACAACAAATCGGGGAGTCGAGTTCGAATTCCAGTTGAATTCATGGCATTCATTTACGCACAAATACCTATGGGAAAGGTATTAATCCGTCTCTTCCCTCCAGTTATGGGTTAAGTAACCGGACAGATTGGGTTCTAGAGCCTTTATGAAAATGGAAATTCGGTGGAGTAATGGATCACGACTCGCACTGAGCAAAGTTCAAATTCCAGTTGACCGGCTTGATGAATAATACCAACTTTACGCATCTTCCGGCTTCTTTTTTCCTTCTCGATTGAGGTCGATGTGTCGTCTCGATAATTTTGATTGAGGTTTCTCAAATTAGAATTGACAGCGAATTCTAGTGCGAACCCCATGTAAATGTTTTGTAAAAGTTCTATACTGCAAGGTGGTGAGTTAGGAATTTGTAGTCGCAACCGCCTTTGTTCAAAGTAGACGAGAATTAGGAAGGCCATAGTTAGAAAGAGTATCGACGGAACTGAAGACTAAGTAGGGAAAACTAAGTAGAAGATGTTTATTAATACATAGAACGGAAAATCCTGAGTAAATCAGTTATGACTCAAATCCTACTCTAACGTGGATACTTAATATATTTATAAATAGGAAGAGTTGATTGTCGCATTAGTAGGGAAAAGCAGAAAGTGTGACAAAAAAAAACTGCTAAAGTAATATTTCATCGGTCGACTGATGTCTACTGCTGGTTGATGATTTGGAAATTGTAATCATAGTCGCTAAAGTAATAACCAGCCAGTCGATTTTTAGTTAATTTTTGTCATGTTTGTGTCTGGATGTTCACTCAGTCCATCCATATATTGCAGGTGCGTGTTTCTTGTGCCTGACGTCTGCTCTCAACTCGGGAAAAAAAAACTACTTAGCGAAATGCACGCCTGCTTTATATCGGAAAATAATTTCCAATAACAATGATTTATGAGTTCATTTTAACTGGCCAGGCGCCAGAGAATGAGAATTCATAATCCCCAATTTCATTATATCCATGTTCTCATAAATTGACCAGCTAGTTTTCTTACTAGGAAAGGATACATCGCCAGAAATTCAAAATAACGATAGCTATAAAAATTGCAGACAATTGTCGCAGAAAAGGGACATTTTAATCTTAGGTGATCTAGATAATTAATAATATTGTATCTACTTTGTACGTTTAACATCTTCTTAGATATCTTTCTGCGAACATATTTTGGTTCTTGGACAATCAACTCGAATAAATTCCAAATATTGGATCTTAACACAAAACAAATATTTTTTCCTTGTCTAAAATAATTTAGATCATTATTTTTGTGATCGCATAGATTTTCTGTAGATAGGGTAAACAAACATCCGAAATCCAGTTTCTCAGGACCCAAGAAATTCAAACAGCACATTAATCGTCTTTTTCTTATCGGTAGGAAGAGGATAGGGTTAGGAATCTTGGATTTACTGAATCCTGTTTAGTTAGATTTGAGTTCGATTCTTCTTTGAACTAATCTTTAATTTTAGCATTTTAAAACATATTAACGCGTTTCGTTTTTAATTTTCTGCTTAACCATTCAACCTCCTCTCTGGAGAGTGTTAATTATTATTACCTAATTAGTCCCTCCAAATGACCAACTTGTAATTTTATTCATTTAAAGGGCCAGTTACATCAACTAATCTTTTGTGCAATTGTCACTGTTGTTTTACTTTTTTCAAAATTCAATATATTTTATACTAATGATTTGTTTGCTTACGGCTCTGTAGAACACAATGTTTTTTTTCATAACTGTTCAGATAAATGTTACCATCGTTCAGCAAATAATCCATTAGATTCCAATAATTATTAATAAGCAAAATAATCCTTAAATAATTCTTAGTGAACATGTGTATTTGGACACTGACGCAACAATATCCCATCGTCAATCAGAAATATGTCAGATATGAGAATTCTGCTCAGTGAGAGAGTAGCATATACTTCGGTATTAGAACCGCAATGCTTACGAATCTGGCAAACGGTAGGAAAACATATTAAGCAACATACGTTGAACGCACCATGCAATTGTGACGAAGAATATAAAGGACAAATATGATGTCCTTTACATAGCAGGCATCTCAGATGAGAATTAAATGTAGTATAAAGAAACATATTCTTCAGGTAAATCTTAGATCACTTCTTCCTCTGTAATGAGATTAAAATAAAATCCATAATTTACATAGGAGCTAAACTAGATGAGAAGGTTTGATAGAGAGGCGAGTAGCGTCTAAGCAGGAGAATAATAAAACGACAATGGAAAATGAGAAAGAATAACGCAGAAACATATAAAATTTACATTACAATGTTTAGGGATCTTTAAATTGTAATAAATATTAGAAGACAACAAAATATTGCATAAAAGCAAAGTTTTGCATTACAAAACCTTTCAATAAATCAAAATATCAAAATAAAAAATAAAAAATGTTGTACATTAGACAAAAGACTATGCAAGAAAGAAAAATGAATTAAATAAACATGCAATAATTATACACTAAATTATAAGGACTAGTTTCCTAACGTTGTTTATTATCGTCACAATCTTGTACCTTATTCAACTGTCTGTAAAAACTCCGGGAATTTAGAACCTCATTTGACCCATCCAGTTAGATTGTTCTCATTTCGTTATCCATACTAGAGGATAATTGTCAATGAGTTAATTCATCATTGTGATATCACTTGTCTTTTCCACTAAACTAGTGCACATGAAACTTTGCTCTACAACACACGAACTCTAGGTAATTCGATTGACCTAATGACATACAGAATCGCGGTTGCTGACAATGAGAAGTGCCATTTGAAGTCAATATTTTCAAAATGGTGACGTGATGTATAAGAAGAAAATGAATTCCCTAATATTATGCGAGCACGCAGTATTTTTCATAGTAAAGAATTTTTATAGACATTGTGCAATGGGAATATGCAATAAATCAGTTTCTTACAAAGAAATTTTCAAATGGACAAGTCTTTTGCTAAATCGAAAAGGAATTTTCAGTGGCGACATCAAACCACTGTGTTAGATATAATTTGAATGATTTTGCTTCTTCAATGTCTGACAAAGTGATGTAATGAATAGGCATACACCTTGGTTCCCCCTCACGGGAATGTGATTGGCTAGTGTCAGCCATAAATACAGACCAGGGCAAGGACGCATAGAGGTCTACGTCTATAGGTCTACCGCTAGAGGTCTACAGGCCGACAGTTCTTCGACTAGAGATCTACGTCTAGAGGTCTACGACTATTAGTCTACGTCTATTGACTACGCCTACGTTTCAGGATACTGCATACGATGAGAAGTGCATCTTCTGTTTTCAGAGCTACGTTGTTCTGATCTATTAGCTTCTTCAGGTAGGTGAGTAAATACACAAGAAACTGCAGAAACAAAAACTAATCCTAACCATTCTTATGATAAAAAGTAACAGGATTTTTTCTTTTATCATACGAAAAATCTATTTTATATATATATATATATATATATATATATATATATATATATATATATATATATTATTTTTTATTTTATTGTATTAATAATTTTTATTTTTTTATTTTTTTATTTAAATCTAGTTTCATATTTAAATTTAAATTATATGTCACTGGTTTCCCCCCAAAATTTTCATCCCATTTATTTAAACCAAAAACTGCTATGATATTTTTGTCAACAAGTTTGTTAACGTTTCTATGGAGATGAATTTTTCTTTTTTCTTTTTTCTTTTCTTTCTTTCTTTTCCTTTTCTTTTCTTAGCTTACTTCCCTGTCAACCACCCCTTCCCACTTTTTACTTTCCCCCTTTTACTTCTTTCTTTCCTTTATCATTTCCCCTTTCCATTTCTTAGAGCCAGACAAGGCTAAATTTCCACTCTCAACTTTCGACTCAGTAAGGTTTTTCAAAAATTTAAAAATAGAAATACACATAGATTTCTGTCTGCTTTCTTATTAATCCCAGCCCTGTAATTTTTCCCTGATGTGTATTTTTTTTTAACTTCCGCCGGTGTAATATCTCGGTTTATTTTGTAAATTGACTTGTGTAATAAAGAAGTTGCTGATGATACGTGAAATTTCTCTTAGGGATTTCATCTAGAAATGGCCATACAACTGATTTGAACATCGGAATTCATTTTATTTTATAATTGGCTCTGTAATTTAAATATAAATTATATTGAGCCCTCCACCTTGATGATTTTTTATATTAGTGTAATTAATATTAATTAGGATCGGGTCTTTGGGATTTACCTACCTGCTTTTCCTTTTGGATTAAAGTTATATATATATATATATATATATATATATATATATATATATATATATCATTGTTTATATTGTAGAACTTTTGTATATTCTTCATTTGTAAACGAGTTATTACGCGATCTAGGTTTCTACCATGAGTGGTGTCTTCAAGCAATTTTTGCAATAACTTATTTAATAAGTTATTGCAAATAAAAATCGCCTGAAGACACCACTCATGCTAGAGACCTAGATCGCGTAATAACTCGTTTACAAATATATATATATATATATATATATATATAATTCATTCAGCGATGAAATTAGAACACTCTAACTATTGGCATATCTATACATGATATATCATGCGCGAAAGGTGTGCCCATAGCTCAGTGGTAGAAGCCCCGACCCACGCCAATTTGGTCGGGTTTCAATCCTGGGTAAAAGCAGTCGGATGTCTTATCGTACAGATGAGCTATCTGCGGATGACTACATATATAATTTTGACTGGTGGATTTTTATTGCGTAGTTCTTCAAGCTCTTTAAATGCAAAACAAAGAAACGAAAATTAATTCATCCAAAGATTTTTCTTTTGATGAAACAGTTTAAAAATATAACATCAGAAATTGATATTTAGCATATATAATTGTAAGATTTCTCGCAGCGGTTAGAAAAAATACTCAACTTTCATTTCATATGAAACGAAAAATGACGACCAATTCTAATTCAGAAGTAATTTGTCAATTTTATAACTGTTGACATTTACGTAGACTTTAAATTTATCTCTATGAATATACGTTTTATTATTGTATTATTTTATTATTTTGTCTCGTCGATTTCCTCCATTATCGTTTCCCATAATGGCGACGTATATATCCGATGATCGGACACGTTTACGTCATTAAATAATCAATAAAACTTGTATTGTTGAAATCACTGTATCGAAATGTTTTGAGACTGACTGTAAATGCACACTAATCGTTTGTTTCACTAATGAAGTATTGAGCTTAAAATTGTTAGTTGATGTCTTGAACTAACTTGGAATAGACAAAAGAGGTTTTGATTATTCTTTTTCTATATGCCGTGTCCCTCCAGAACGTGGGCAATTGTGGCTCTTCTTTGTAGTTCTTAGTAAAGCTTGTCATTTTGTCGTTTCTCCTAAATCCTGTTCTGCTAACCATTTACACAAGATTGTTAAGTAGATTATTTTCGGCTCTCTCAAGTCCATCTCTCCGTCGGTATGTACCGTGAATCTCGCATTTTTAAAACCTCTTTTCTCATTATCTGCTTCAGAAAAGTCAGTTCTTTTAGCCTCAAGCAAGGCATTTTACTGCCAGGGGGTTACATAGGAGGAAAGTTATGAGAAAGAGTGACAGGTTATAGGGGATGTCAGGAAGTGGGTAAGACAAGGATGAGAATACGAATGAGAGTGGAGTGGACGGAGAAATGAGTATGAGAGAGAGGATGCAAGTTAGTAAGATAGGAGATGACTATTGACTTTACATTAATTTAAATTCTTGGAGATTGTAGCTGTCGGGAAAGCAAGTAAACGGAAGGGAATTCCACAGGCGGGAAGTGCGAGAAAAGAAGCTGATGGAGTAGAATTTGCGTTTACACTTTATTGGTTTCACAGTAAAAGGGTGGGACCTAGTTGCTAATCTTGTGGCTCGAGTAAATTCATATATAGGGGGCACCAGGGGGTTAAGTTCATCAGAACAGAAGCCGTGAAAATTGTCTCTTTCTGATTTTAAGTGTTCTTTTTGTTTCCATTTTTTCTAAAACTTTCTCGTTATTCAAATGTTCAATCCATGGGGTTCCCAGCATCCTTCAGTAGAACCACATTTCTGTTGCCGCAATTATCTTCTTCAACTGCGAGGAGCTTTTCCAGTAATAACTGCCATACACGAGGACTGATATGACATAACAGTTTAGCAATCTTTTCTTTGCTTCTAACGAAAGTTTCCTGTTTCTTCATGCTTAGATTTTGAAGGCATCTTTCCCTTTTCCAATGCGTCTTCGAATTTCGAAGTTGCATTTTCCGTTCTCTATTAAACTACTATCGCGATATTTCTTTTTGTACCTGCTTGATTTTTGTATCTCATATTCGTAGTTCACGTCTTGAACTATTCCTTTTACTGACAACTATACATTATTTTCTTACAATTAAGGTTGTCATTCGTCTCGCTTTTCTTCATAACAAATTATTGGGCTTCCTGTCCTTTCTGTGTCCGCTATCAACACTGTCATCTACCTATCTAATATTGAAATTGGGTCCGTCAATAATGATCAATTCTCTCAGAATCTCTTCACTGTAAAGGTTGAATAAGTCCGGTAGGAAGATACTGCCCTGTCTTTCGCCCATTTCTGTTTTTGTGCATTGTCACGTGTGCATCAAAAGAATTGCATGGTCATCAGCAAAAGGTACAACCCAAAAAGCCAAATAAGTGTGGGAGATACCAGAATCAAACAAATACAAAAATTTAAATAACTAGGAAGTGTCCTAACTGAAGATGAAAAGTGCGACATGGAGATCCGATGGCGAATTGGCACGGCAAAGGACACGTTCCAGGAGCTGAGCAAAATACTAACACACAGGAAAATCTCACTAGAAACAAAGAAAAGAGTGCTGGACTGCTACGTGATGTCAATACGGCAGCGAATGCTGGACAATATCATCGAAAATGAGGACAAAACTGGAAGCAGCGGAAATGTGGTTCTTCAGAAGGATGCTGCAGATATCGTGGACTGAACATGCAAGCAACGCTGAGGTGTTGGAAAGAATGGCAACAAAGAGGAAATTGTTCCTGGGACACGCAATGAGGAAGGAGAGCCTGGAGAACCTGATACTGATTGGCCAGATAGAAGGAAAGAGAGACAGAAGGCAGCGGATAACATATTTGCGGGGCCTGATCAGGTGGTTGACGGAACGGGGGTTGCCAGGAGTAACGGGAGCAAACATACTAGAAGCCACAAGGGATAGGGAGACGTGGAGAACCATGATCACCTACGTCCTGAAAGGACAGGGCACATAGAAGAAGAAGAAATAAAGGAAACGACAAAAAAGTAAACCTTTTTTATAGTAAACGAGATTTTATTTTAGTGTTTGGTCAGTTAGCTGAAAGGGAAAAAAAGGCTTACAATTGAGAAGTGAAAATTAATTCAAATTAACTTCAGTCAAGATTTTTTTTTTTTTTTTGTAAATCTACATGCCCCGTGAACAGTCAACTCCGAACTATATTTCCACTACAACTGAATTCGGCTAGCAGACTCGCTTAATGTTTTGACTCCAAAAAATGAAGAACCCCCACTTTGTCAGGTCATCCGCCCACATCAAAGAGTTCTTAAAAAAAACAGAACTCGGAGCTGCTTCATTCGTTCAAAAAAGAAATCCTCTTACGTGTCCATGCATAAAAAAGTTTGACGTTAATTTTATTATGTGAAATTATTTAAAAAGTCATTATTTAAAAAGTCATTAAAGACATTTTAAATAATTTCACATAATAAATAGGACAGTTTAAACATTTTTAAATAATAAAATATGTCATTGAATCATGATCGAAATTTTCCTGATTGAAATCTATCAGGATCGTGCAGGCATAAACAAATTTAAATTCTAGAAAGTGTATCAAATATAGCATTGTATTTTCTTTTCATGTGATTAATAGCAAAAGTGTAAGTCAGCGGGTTGTGATCAGTGCATTCAATAGTGGAATCCTTATATATATATATATATATATATATATATATGGTGGGGTGAGAAAAGTGTGAGAAGCTATGAATGTTTTGTTTAAAGGGTACACTTTAGACAAAACGTTCACAGCTTCTCACACTTTTTTCACCTATATTAATTTCTCTCTTTAGAACAACCTCTATTTCTGTTTTCAATATATATATATATATAAAATTATATAATCTTCAGTCAGTACCTTCGTCATTCTCTTTTAATAAAATACCATCAAATGCTCACCGACATCAAATATCAGTTTCAATTGTTTTGAAAAATTCAAAGATGAAAGAACAGGATCACTAGTAAGAATAAAATTTAGGTACGACCACTGATTCACTGAACAAAAAAAAAAACAGCAAAGTATAAAGAGCTTAAAGTTAATAAAAACGAAGCGAAGAAAAATTAGAAAAGGACAATCGAAATGGGAATCACTCAAGGAAGCGATAGTGACATCAGCAAGCAAAATTGCCCCAAAGGAAATCAGGAGCAGAAGAAAAACGTGGATGACTGAAGAGATTCCCGACATGATGCATAGGAGGCAGAACATGATATCAAGACATGGAATAAAGTATAGGGAACTACACAAGGAAATAAGGAGAAACTGCAGACAGGCTAAAGAGGAATGGCTCAATGACAAATGTGCAGAAGTAGAGAGACTGAACAGGCAAAATAAAGCAGACATGCATAAAGAAATAAAAGAACTGACAGGAAAAAAAACCTGCTCTTTAACGGGATGTATAAAATCCAAGGATGGAACAATCATATTGGAGAAAGAGGAAATACTGCAACGATGGGAAGAATATATAAAAGATCTTTTCCACGACAAGAGAGAGCAACCGATAATACATAAAGATATGGACGGACCGGAAATATCAAAGTCTTAAGTGGAATCTGCAATAGCCAAACTGAACAAAAACAAAGCAGCTAGACCAGACGGCATAGTCATAGAGCTGCTGATAGCCGTGGAAGAATCTGACATAGAGAAAATTACAGAAATAATAAATGAAATTTATAATAGTGGTGTAATACCAGATGACCTAAGCAAGTCGGGCTTCATAGCGCTGCCTAAGAAGCCAGGAGCAAACGAGTGCGAACTCCACAGAACCATCAGTTTAATGAGCCATGTAACAAAACTGAACGTCCGAATCCTGATGAATAGAGCGAGAAGCAGAATCGTGCTAGAGATAGAACGAGGACAGTGAGGTTTTGTCAAAGACACTGGAACAAGGAACACCATATTTATGATTAGGATGTTCTCTGAAAGGGCAATACAAATGAAGGATTTGTACATACGTTTTATAGATTATGCAAAGGCGTTTGACAAAATACGCCACAAAGAATTGATAGAAATGCTTGACAACCTCGACATATTTGAGAAAGACCAAAGAGTAACCAAGAATCTCTACTGGTAGCAAACTGCCTGCATACGGACAAGTAACGAATTCAGCAGTTATACAAAGATTGAAAGGGGCGTAAGACAAGGATATGTCTTTTCATCGGATCTGTTCAACTTGTACAGCGAGACTATTCTGAGAACCCTAGACGTTATGCCAGGATTCGTCATCGGAGGCCACAATTTAACAACCTAAGGTACGCAGATGATACAGTGCTGATAGCAAACACAGAAAGAAAAGTACAAGACCTCCTACAGAAGGTAGCTGAAGAGAGTGATAAGAAAGAACTACAAATAAACTGCAAGAAAACTGAATGCATAGTCATCAGTAAAAGGGGCAGCCCAATATGCCAAATACAGGTGAGGGACTCTAAAATCAAGTAGGTACAAAAATTTAAATACCTAGGAAAGTGTTCTAACCGAAGACAGAAAGTGCGATACTGAGATCCGAAGGCGAATTGGCATGGCGAATGAAGTATTCCAGAAGTTGAGTAAAGTATTAAGAAACAGGAGAATTTCGTTAGAAACAAAGAGGAGAGTACTGGATTGCTATGTGATCTTGGTTCTTCAATATGGCAGTGAATGTTGGACAATATCTTCGAAAATGAAGGAAAAACTTGAAGCAGCTGAAATGTGGTTTTACAGAAGGATGCTGCGGATATCATGGACCGAGCATGTGTGCAATGACGCGATTTTGGAAAGGATGGAAACGAAAAGGAAATTAATACTGAGCATCAGGAAGAAACAACTAAAGTTCCTGGGGCATGTAATGAAAAAGAAGGAATTGGAGAACATGATACTAACAGGCCAGATAGAGGGGAAAAAGAGACAGGAGAAAGCAGCAGATAACATATTTGAAGGACATGCAACCCTTGTTCCGTCATCCACTTGATTAAGTGGATGACGGAACAAGGGTTGCATGGTGCAACAGGAGAAAGCGTGTTAAGAGCCACCGGGGATAGGAAGATGTGGACAGCCATGATCGCCTACGTCCTGAAAGGATATGGCACATAAAAGAAGAAGAATATTACGCAAGTCATCTTTTTGGCGTTGAAAGATACATTAATTTGGAAATTCTTACAAGGATCAAGTAATTGTCTGATTTTCATGAAACTTTTAGGACTTATTAAACAAATGAATTAAGTTATTTATGTAGTTATATTTAGAAAATCTTGGTAAAAATACATCTGTAGCCCCTCCCCTCCAGTTAATTTTAGTAATTCTTTAGCAATTCAGTACTGATCCCTCATATTTTTTATTAGTTAAATGCAGGACTCCTTGGGGAATGTAAAAAATCTTTTTCTTTACGGAACCACGTTTCCGAAAATCTGTCCTGAATACTAAAATAAAAGATGCATTAAAACTACGCCATTTTTAATTTAGATAAAAATTTAATTGATTTTATGAGTAAGATATATTAAGAATATCATATTCTGAGGGGAAAAAACATTTTCGATGAATAATGAATTCTTATAAGAATTGTTTTCATTCTTTCTTTGCTAATTATGACGATTTATAAAATTTCAAACATCCTTTAAATTTCTTCCAGTCACTCAATGTCTTTGGTTATTAATTTATTAGGTAAAGACTATGATTACAAATCCAAAATTGGAACAATTAATACAAATCATTTAAAATTAAAATTTCTAAAATAATTAAAAATTTTTTTTGTGTTAAACTGCAGATTTTTTTTTAACTAAGGAAACTTATTAACGACTAATCATTAAAAGGTCACGTGTTTCAACGGCAGTTCCCCTTACGAAACATTCACTTACGTTATGTCAATTCTGGATCCCATACTTTCAGATGTGTAAACTGATTTATGACAGGAGCTATCATCGTCTATTTGGAAGGTCAGCAAATCAAACCTCGGTGATTAAGAGATACTTTCATTTTAAATTTCTTGCCATAAACAAATAATATTTGTTTCAAATCATATAAATTTAATTTTAAAATTGCTAATTAACCCTCTAGGGCCATTCGTATCATATTTGATACAGTATGAAAACAAGCCTTGAAAGAAATATTTTCCTGAAAAATTTTTTAAGAGAAATATTTTATAAATTTCAAATGAAAACAGTACTGACTGCTCAGTCAATGAATACCAAATGTTTCCTTATAGGGAAATACCAAATGTTTCCTTATAGGGAAATACTGTATCAAATATGATACGAATGGCCCTAGAGGGTTAAAAAAAACGTGTTACAGAAATATATTTTACTTTTTGCAAGATTTTTAAAACTGAGAATTAACTTTTGTTTACAAATTTGTGTATCGCTCAAAAATATGGCCGAAAAATTGAAAAATGGTTTAGAATATTTTTATACGTTTTATTAATTCCTAAATGACCTGAAATAAAAGAATTCTAAGCTATACTCAATATATTTTGTCGATACTTTTTAGGAACTACTAATTTAATGGAAGGCTCTCCATTCATCATTGAGATTCGTATCAAGCGGTCGCCATTTTTTCACCCTTTTAAAAATAAAAGCATTCACTAACTTTTTCTAGTTCTTCAAGCTGAAAAGCTCTTTTCATAACATGAATAAGATCAACATCTTTTTTCCGTTCGATAATTAGTTGATTTCATTTAAAACTATCTGTGTTTTATTTTCTAGATTTTTAACGGGGAGATTTATATTAAATTTTTCATTCAGTTTAATAAATTTATTCGAAGATCATATATTTTCTGCATCATCTTCATCTTGTTTTTAGCCCTTGCTCTCTTAAAATTGCAAACAATATGTGTGTTGATTTTTCGAATCACAATCATTATTAAAATGTAATATGCATGGGACAATAATATCATCTAGGATTACGAACATACCACATTGAATACACCGGTTCTCGCTCGATCACCGAAGTTAAGCAACGTTGAGCCTGGTCAGTACTTAGATGGATGACCGCTTGGAAATACCAGGTGCTGTAAGCGTTTAGTGACGGATGTGAGTTGTGGTGCAGTGGATATCGACTCGGAAAGAGAAATCGGTGAGCCGAGTTCGAATTCCAGTTGAATACCCTGCATTCACTTAAGCATTGGTACCCTTAGGAAAGGTATTAATTCATCCCTTCCCTCCAGTTATGGATTAAATAACAAGGGTAGGAGTTGGGGACCCTGCTCTTAAAAAAACAAATCCCAACGAATCTTGATACTCGAAAAGAAAAAAATATTACTAGACACAAAACTCATATAAAAACAACAATAAATTGCTGAAAGAAAAAAAGGTATTATCAGCAATAAATAAATAAAATTTAGTTGGCAATAAATGACCCACCGAGATTGATGTGCCATAAAAACAAAACATCTAATCAACAATAATAGCATCGACAATTTTCCCAGTAGCCAAATCATTGCCAAGTAATATGGGAAGGTTAGGGCAAAGGTTATCTATAATAACTGAGTCGGTAGTTAAGGCTGATTACGTAAATTCGATGGAGGGAAACATTAATGACACCGCTATCAAAAAAAGCTGTAATGATAGCGAATCATTAATAAAACATTTTTTCGATAATGGAAGCAGACCTTC
Source organism: Ascarosepion bandense (assembly GCA_037127315.1). Lineage (NCBI taxonomy): Eukaryota > Metazoa > Mollusca > Cephalopoda > Sepiida > Sepiidae > Ascarosepion > Ascarosepion bandense. The sequence continues at coordinate 343,914 of JBBBDQ010000207.1, forward strand.
TAACAACAAAATTTGAGACGCATCAATATCATGTAAAAGTTTTAACAGGTTTAAAACTGCGAGCATCATCATTAAAAACAAGTCCCTATGAAAAGAAGGGCTTATATTTCTTCATGAATAAGAAACTAGATTTAAGATCCTGATTATTAAGATATTTTTTTTTAATGGAAAATGTTTTTTATTAGCTTGTCTTGTAGCAAAAGCGTGGGTGTAAAAAGAACATTTAGCTTCAAGTTTCTAAAAAGAACTGTGAAGGCTTCGAATAATCAGAAATAATATGATTATTTTTCTTAAAATAAGCACCACGCGTTGTGGTATAGGGAATATCGGCTCGGAATGAGAGGCTTGAGATCCAGGTTCGAATTTCAGTCGATATTTGTTTTTCCTTCACTTACGTGCAAATACCCCTGGGAAATGTAAACCGTCTCTTCTCTCGATATGGGTTAAATAGCAGAGCAGCTTTGGTTTTATAGCCTAGGTTGGCAATCAGTTTTCCACAGAAAGTAATGGCAACCTACTTCGGAGAAATCTGCCCAATCAGTCATGTCTCTTTAGAGACATGATCGCCCAAACGTGTATGGCGCTTAACTGAATTTTTATTCTGCTACAACAAAATTATTAAAACGACCATTTTTTACTCGTCATAACACCTGTACGAAGTTTAGTATGTGACTGAGAAATTTACTAAGACACTGACTGATCGACTGATTTACTTTTATAATCTTCATTTGGTCTATAATTACCCAATACATTAAGATTATTTGGATGCATTAGAGTATAAGGGTTACAGAAAACTGTATCCTCATTTGTAGAGGCCTCATTTGTAGAGGATTTTAAACAACGCATGACCAATAATTTATTAACACATCTCAGAGACAAAAATATTTTTTTTAAAAATCTTTGTCTCCAAAATTTATTTATAAATCATAGGGAACGCCTTGTTTAAAGTCCTCTGTGAATTAATTGACGCAATGTATTGAAATTAACACCATCTTCTATAGATTAAAAAGATCTTCCTTATCTCTTGCAAATTTCACAAAATTTTCATTAAAATTTGTTTTATATTTTGTAAATTTTTGCCAATATTCTTCTCGTACCAGTTTGTAAGCATTTAACATCGCAGCTTTAATTCTATCAAATTTGATGCATCTTCAATACTAAAAGCTAAATATAATTAGAGTAGATAGATCTATCTATCGCCCGGTTCACACTCCACCCACGTCTATTGAACAGGTTAAGAGGCTCATCCCTTGTTCCCTGTTTAGGATGTGGTTTCCGGCTTTCTCTTTTCCAATCTTTTCACTATTACGTAGCCCCCTGCACATCAGTGGCGTTACCGCCTTGCTCGGGGTGACATGATTAAAAAAACAAATACTTTAGTTGCCCTACCGATTAAGACGCTTTGTAGTAAAGTTGGCCAAAATTGCAGTGGCCATTTGAAATTTTCTGCTACTTTTTCAAATTGTGGAAAATACTTATCTACCAATTTTACTGAAAAATTTAAAAACCAGTCTAATAATAAAAAATAATAAAAAATATCAAAAATCAAAATCAGAAAAGGTGAAATTAGAATTTTTAGAATTTTACATTGCTTTATTTTTATTTTCAATTTTTAATCTTTTCAATTCTAGTTTTCTTGCATTTCTAGTTTTTTAATTCTAATTTTAAATGTAAATTTAATTTTGAGGAAATTTTAATTCGAAATTATATGAATGTAAACTTTCTTCTTTAACTAATCTTGTAGCTACAATATTTTTATTTCCGGTTTTTTAAAACTGTACTTGTATTTAATATTAAATTGTGTAGTAATTTGTAATGATCAGTTTTAAATTTTAAATTTAATTTAAAAAAAAGTTTTCTCGAAACTTTTATTTTAGTTTTAATTGAAAGCTAAATGATTAAATTTACTATTTCCAGTAAGCAAAATACTCTGGTGTATTTCAAACAGAAATTATATTAATTGTAATATAAAAGTTTAAAATCTCTTTTCAATTTTTGAATTTTGCCGCCATTTTTGAGCGATCGACACATTTGTAAACAAAAGTTAATTCTCGGTTTCAATAATCTTGCAAAAATAAAATATACCTCTGTAACACATTATTTTTAGAAAATTAGTAAATTGTATGTTTAGTTAATTTGATTTACACAAGTATTACTTATTTATAGAGTGATATATAGAATAGAACAATTTCTTATTCCCAGAGTTGAACTTTTTGCCCTGTCTGCTGTATATGAAATGTGTTGACAGGTTGTTGATTAGAGATAATATAAGTGTATGACGATCACAAGTGACAAAAGTGTGCAAATTTTTTTTTCGGATAAGGTGAGGAAACTCTGACCTTTTAATTTGCATATAGAATTTAACATACAAAAAATCTTCAAATACACAAAAAATCTTTTAAAATTATTTAAAAAATAGGGAGGTAAAACGGTTTGTATTAAACATTTTAATTTTTGATTACTAAATATAATCTTCGCTTAATTAATTTTTAAACTAAGCGCAGAAATCTTTGAACTATTTAAAAAATATTTTTGAAACTTTATGAACTATTATAATTTAAAAAAATGAAAACAATTCTTTTAAAATTTCATTAGTAATCGAAAAATATTTTCTTCTTTAGACTACAATGTTCATAATTTTTATTATTTATTCAAGCAATTAAAAGCTTATCAAATTAAATAATTTCATAGTAATATTGCATTCTTTCTTTTTACTATTGGGAGTAGATTTTCGGAAATAGAGGCCAAATTTTAAAAAAATAATAGATGATTTACATTCCCCAATGAGTCCCGCGTTTAACTAATAAAATCATTTATCGCAACAAAATTATTTTCTTAAAATTTCATGAATTTATGTGGAGTGGGGAACAGATGTAAAAAAAATATTTTTACTAAGAATTTTTAAAAATAATAATTTCAAATATAATTTAGATCCCAAGTAGGCATGTACGCCGATGACACAACAATCTACTCTTGCCTCGATCAAAAACCAGGTGTGGGCGACAAAGCGAACCTTGCTGCCGAGCTTGAAAAGAACCTCCAATCCGCAGTGGCCTGGGGTAGGAAATGGCTAGTAAATTTCAATGCTTCTAAGACGAAGCTGTTATCAACTAACCACCATAGACAATCGCATCTACCTCCCATTAGCATGGGACAGGCTTGCCTCCCAGAGAGTAAAACACTACGCCTCCTTGGCCTTACACTTTTGGCGGACCTCAAATGGGATGACTATATCGAATCCATTGCCAAATCTGCCGCTATGAAAGTCGGCTCTCTGTGCAGGGCCCGGAAGTTTTTCCCACCTGAATCTATCCTGCACATATACAAATCTACCATCCGCCCGTGTATTGAATATTGCTGCAATATCTGGTCGGGTGCCCCTGCTGCTATCCTTGGGCTTCTTGACAAAATACAAAGGCGGATCTGTAACGTGGTTGATACTGACTTGGCAGACCGGCTGCAACCACTCTCTTACCGGCGTGATGTGGCTTCCCTGTGCCTCTTCTACAAGTACTTTCATGGCTTATGCTCCGATGAACTTAGATCACTGGTGCCGCCTAAGCACGAATTTACACGAGATACTAGATTAGCAACTAGGTCCCACCCTTTTACAGTTAAACAGATAAGATGTAACCGTAAATTCTACTCCAACAGCTTCTTTTCTCGCGCTTTCCGCCTGTGGAACTCCCTTCCCAACCGCTACAATCTCCAGGTGTTTAAATGTAGGGTCAATAGACACCTTCTATCACACTAACTCCCAATTATTCTCAGAACACTCTCATCTACCCCAACCCTCATTCTCTGTATCTTTACCCGCCTATCACCCACCCTCTGACATTTCCTATATTTAACCATCTTTTCTCCACTCTATGTAGCCCCCTGCACAGTAGTGGCAGTGACATGCCTTGCTCGGGGTGAAACGCTGATAAAAAAATAAAAAAATATTTGTGAGTAAGTACTGAAAGTGTCCTTAAAATCCGACAATTATTTGATTTTTGCAAGAATTTCCAAACTAATGTGTTTCGGAAATATTTCGATTTAACGTTTTACATTGTAAACTCTCGTAACTCAAACCAAAACAAGATTTTTTATCAAAGTTTCGAACGTGTTAGAAGTGATTAAATTTTTTTTTAAATAATTAGAAAATACTTTGGTCTTTCCTATTAATAATGTAATAATTTTGATGGAAAAGGTTTGTTTTTATTAAGTTTGGGACCTTTTTTATTCATACTATGTTGTTTTTTCAGCGATTTAGTGGAGCTACTTATTTTAAGTGCTTCCCCAAGATTGGGTAAGGACAAAATTACATTTTTACTAACCAAGGTCACAATAGTAAGTTTTAAAATATCACAATATCTAATAGAAATTTCGATCAAGTAAAATTAAACAAGGTAAAAAATTTTTCTTTTAGTTGGAACGAGACTTCATTTTGTCACGTGTGCAACAAAAGAGACAAGATAAACAAGCAAAGAGAACGACAAGAAGAGCAACTAAGTTTCTTTATAATAAATAAAAGAGATTTATTTTTATTTTAATGTTTTGGTCATTGAAAAAATGTAAATCGTTTACTGACGTGAAGTTCACAAATTCAAAATAAATTCAGTCGGAAGTTGTTGGTTGTTTGTATCCCATGAAATCAGCTCCGAACCAGATCCCCACTACAACTGAATTCGGTCAACCAACTCGCTTACACTTTGGTACCAAACAGTTAAAGCCCGGATGATGGCCCCCACATTGTCATGTCATCCGACCACATCAAAGAGTTCTTCAAAATCTATGATTTAAACAACCTAGAAGTCGGAGACGTTTCTTTCGCAAAAAAGAGATTCTTTACTGAATTTATTTTCTGTCTGTTTTGATTACCTGACAATAATCAGGTAGTCGATAAACTTTGGAAATATTGTCTATTCACCCAAGAGTCATTAAAAGAACATTAATTGTAATAATTATATGAAAAAATGCTTCTCTGAAGACGTGAATTTAACGAGTCTGCTATCAATGTGCCTTATTCTACGTCAGTTCTGTTGTTCACTATCCGCTACAGACAAACTCCAACTTTGTCCTGCTGATGAGATATATAGACATTACGAATGTTGGTATAAAAAATAATTATGCAGCAAGAGTACAATCGCATGTTTGTTACCCTATATATGTTTCTTTCCGCTTGTATTTGAACCTCTGAATACAACATTACATACGACAAAAGTATGTTTTCTGATTATGAAAGTAAGAATTTACCCATTTAATTTACATAATCAATGATAATTTGCCCTCTTTATATTTTGTGCAATTCTTTCCCCTGCCTGTTATTTATAGGCACCTGTTGCAGTTTGCTCATTTTTGCTTGATATTTATTAACGCTTTCCAAATTTTCCAAACCTTTTTATGTATTTAATTGCTTCATTTTAATACGGCATCCGAGCTGCACACATATTGCTGTTTATTACGTGAGACAATGAATTAATCGGTCAGGGCGTTGCAAGAAGAACATCGTCATCCCAAACATTCAGAAGTTTAAAAATTTTCATCATAGTAAACCCCACCACACACACACACACACACACACACACACACATATATATATATATATATATATATATATATATATATATATATATATATATATATATATATACATACTAGCAGTATAGCCCGCGTTGCTCGGGTGTAATGAAAGCTTTAAAACTAATCCATGATCCTGGAGCTCAGACTCTTTGGACGTTGGCACGAAAGACTAAAAAGCAATAGTTGTTTCCAGTTAAATTGAAACCTTAGACTGAAAGAAAAATGAATGGATGTAAGTCAAATTTTGATTTCCTGGTATCGATATCAAATAAGTTTTTTCGTCGTAAACTGAATTCTGAAGGCTAAATAAGTCCTTTGAATAAATGATATTATAGCTGAGACTAAGAACTACAATTATACCTACTTAGAGCCAAACCCGAAGTAAAAACTAAAATAAAAGGGCTGAAAAAATACAGATATACAGTCAGATAAACATACACACACACAAACATTTTGCCTTTTATATATATATACATATATATATTATCGATTTTCTGCACTATTGTAAGAATTGCAACCTTGAAACTTTTGAATATCGTTTCTTATGTCTTTGTCTATGAGTGTATCAAATTTGATTAAAATCGGAGCACTCTTTCTATAACCCGATTTTTTCGATTATCGATTTTCGATATTTATCGGGGGTACCTCGACACAAAACCTAGCTAAGAACACTCGCAGACGCTTATAGTACAACTGTGTAAATTTTCAAGAAAATCGGTTCAGCCGTTTTGGAGTCTATAGGTAACGGACACACAGACACGCACACACATACACACACACAGAGACAAAGTTCCATTTATAAATAAGTTTAGATAGATATAGTTATTTCTTTGCATCAAAAAAAAAAATATTAGAAAAATGGACATGAAAACATGGATGGAATTAGGAACAACAATTTCCCCAAAAGTGAGAATTAATTTTTCATTTGCTTTATCGTATATAAAATAGTTTTTAAAATGTCAGTAACAAATAATAAGGATCATTACTCAATGTTGAACTATGCTTGCCACCACTGTTTGTTTTCCGCAAGTTATTGATGAATGTCAATGGGTGGTATTTGTTTTGTTAGGTTGCCTCATGTCCTTTTTCAACAGATTCAAACAGATTGTCATTTGATTCTCATTTCAATAGCGCTGAACGATAAATCGTACTAAGTTGTATTTTTTGTGATTATAGCAGATATCAGAGAAGTATGTTTCAAGGAAATAGTAAATAAAAAACAGGCGTAACGACTAATGAACAAACATGAATTTATCACTTGTTCATCTATATTTTAAAAGTGCCTACATATGTGCACAATCTAAAGGCACGAGCTTCTTAGTTAAAAAGTCCTCAGGAATTTCTAGCATAAATTATCGTTTCGGAAAGAATACGTATTTATGCGTTTAAAAACTTTCGCTCTCTTTTAATCTACAAGAAAAACACTTTTTTTTTACATTTTACATCTACGAGAGGCTTACGACCTATTATGTTGAATACACCGGTTCTCGCTCGATCACCGAAGTTAAGCAATGTTGAGCCTGATCAGTACTTAGATGGGTGACCGCTTGGGAATACCAGGTGCTGTAAGTGCTTAGTGACGGATGTGCGTCGTGGTACAGTGGATATCGGCTCGGAAAGAGAAATCTGCGAGCCGAGTTCAAATTCCAGTTGAATACCCTGCATTCACGTAAGCACTGGTACTCTTGGGAAAGGTATTAATCTGTCTCTTCCCTTCAGTTATGGGTTAAATAACAAGAGTAGGACTTGGGACCCTGCCCTTAAAAACAAATCCCAATGAATCTTGATACTCGAAAAGAAAAACGTATTACTAGACTCAAAAACTCATATAAAAACAACAATAAATTGTTGGAAGAAAAAGGTATTACCAGCAATAAATAAATAAAAATTTAGTTGGCAGTAAATGCACCCGCCGAGGTTGATGTGCCATAAAAACAAACCAACCGACATTGTTAAGCCTTCTCTTCGGTCTTCTTAATTCCTGTTAGTTTATTGTTCTATCCCTTTAATAATGTTTTTTTTTTCCTTTTCTCATATCGTTTCGTACTCAGAAACCATTTGTGTCTTAGGTGTTTTATTACATTTCTTGGAGTGAAATGATTAATAAAACGTTTTTAAAAGATAGATGGTTAAATATTAGAAAGATGGATGGAATTAGGAACCACATTTCCCCAAAAGTGAAAATTAGATCTTCATTTGCTTTATCGTATATAAAATAAAGTTTTTAAAATGTCAGTAACAATAAGAATCATTACTCAATGTTGAACTATGCTTATCACCACTGTTTGTTTCCCGCAAGTTTTTGATGACCTTTAATGGGTGGCATTTGTTTTCTTAGGACACCTTATGTCATATTTTCAACGTTGTTTAATTTCGGTGATCGAGCGAGAACCGGTGTATTCAACGTGATAGGCCGTAAGCCGCTTAACAATGTATTTAAACTTTTAAAAATCAAAACTGACTGGAAAACCGAAGAGAGTTGCATAAGCGAGAAGTGCGAGAGAAGAAACTGTTAACATCGGACTTACGGTTGCATGCAGCTATTTTAAATATAAAATGATGAACTGTAAAGCTACTAATTTAGTACTGCGTTTATTTTGTTTAAAATCAAAGAGAAAATCACATCAGAACAATTATGATGAAAATATGTATAGAAAAAGCACAGACAAGATACGTTACGGCGATGAGAAAGTGACTGAAGTTGAGATACCGGGTCAGAACCAATAACATTGCAGATTCTTATTTAAATTTTATCAGGAATCTCTAAATACACAGCAGATGCACCAAGCCTGCGTTGTAAACTCAAACCAAGATGACGAAAATTATACTGCCACCAAAACGACATATATGTTGTATATCCTTCGATGGAACGACAATTATTACTTCGAAGACGGGATCCGAAAACTTGCTATCATCTCGCTTGCCTATTTCACGCTGATAAAATGACGATATTCTCACTTAATAAAATGACGACTGTAACACGTATATATAAATAAAGGTATACGACATTTTCTTTTTTCACTCTTCAGGTGACATGTAGTAGGAGGTGGAGCTGGAGGTGTCAGCACACCAGAGGCTTCGAACTCGTCCACCATTCTCCCTGTGTCTTTCTCGGTCTTTGTTCCGATCTCAACTGCCGATTAACTCTCTTTTACCTACTACTAATCTTTCTCTTAAGCGACTACGTCATCTTTTAGGCACATTGTATTCAAACACTTCGAGGCCCGCTTTTTCTGACCTTGGCCACGCTAGTTATCAAAACAATCAAATATTTTCCTGACAAGGGAAATTCTGTCCGCATTCTTTAACTTTGAGCAATGAAATATTTTTAAAACAATGTCTATTTTTTTCTTTTGCTAGCCAGTTTGCATATATTTGCCGTTTCATAAAAATACACTTCTTCGCGAAATGACGCACCTGCTCAGATAATATTTAACATCAGACATGACAACAATATTAAATGAATGGACGAACTATTTACTTTATTTCTCGAATTTATATACCATTAATCAATTAATATTATAATAATAATAATAATAATAATAATAATAATAATAATAATAATAATAATAAGAAGAAGAAGAAGAAGAATAACTTGACCTGCCTTAGGTCTTCCCGCAGACTTGGTTCGTAGTGTCACCATAGCAGAAATCGAAATATAATGAAAAATGACATGATAATAATAATAATAATAATAATAATAATAATAATAATAATAATAATAACAAGAATTACAGTTAGTAGATTCTGTAGAAAAGCAAAACAGTAGCCAAGAACCAACTATTGCGGCAAAAAATATGAAAATGAAAGCCAAAGATAAAGCTCTTGAAAAGATGAAACAGCGCTGGCAAGACAAACCTCTGCATGGCCAATATCCAGTACGTGCCAATAAATCCAATGTTGACAAAGTTAATACTCATCGATGGTTACGTGCATCTGGATTAAAGTCTGAAACTGAAGGATTTATACTTGCAGCACAAGACCAAAGTCTTTTCACGAGAAACTTTCAGGCAAATATTATGCATAATAATATGGATCCAAAATGCAGGTTTTGTGATAAACACCAAGAAACAATAGACCACCTAATCTCAGGCTGTTCTGTGCTTGCCCCAAACGAATATAAAAATCGCCACGATAGAGTTGGGCAATATTTACATTGGGCAATGTGCAAACATTATGGAAAAGCTGTAAACAAACACTGGTATGAACATCATCCAGCACCGGTTACAGAAATAGAAGATGTAACCATTCTATGGGATTACACCATCTACACAGACAGAAAAATTGAAGCAAACAGGCCAGACATTATTGTTAAAAACCAGAAGGAGAAAACTTGTCTATTAATTGATATGGCTTGTCCAGCGGATTGTAACATAGCAATCAAGGAATTTGAAAAACTGTCAAAATATAAAGACCTGGAAATTGAAATAGAAAAAATGTGGAAATTGAAAACAAGAGTTGTGCCAGTGATAGTAGGTGCACTTGGAATGATAAAAAATGGAACAAAACAACACATTGAAAGAATCCCTGGAAACCCCAGCTTAAGAGATATACAAAAAATTGTATTATTAAGTACAGCCCACACACTAAGGAAAACGTTATCTATGTAATGCTGGGGATGATAGGGAGGATAGAATAACATGAAATGGAGTCATAACAACACGCCACTACCTGCCTTAGGTCTTCCCCGCAGACTTGGTTGGTAGTGAGACCAATGCAGAAATCTAAATTTGATGAAAAATGACATAATAATAATAAAAATGAAATTTAATTTGAATAAATGTGCTAAAGCTACAGTTTTACGTGGATCAATACAAGAAACATCCTCAATTAGCCTAGACCCTGCTGTAACAATAAAAGAATTGAAACCAGAAGAAGCTTATAAATACCTAGGTGTAAATGAGAGCGAAAACATTCACCATAAAAAAATGAAAGAAATAGTGCGTAAAGAGTACTATAGAAGGCTACGAATGATATTAAAAACTGAATTAAATTCACAGAATAGAGTTATGGCCATTAATAGCCTTGCAATCCCAGTTGTCCAATATAGCTTCAACATCTTAAACTGGACTCTAAATGACATCAGGCGAATGGATGCTAAAACAAGAAAGCTTCTTTCTAAGCATAGGATGCATCACCCAAAGGCTGATGTAGACCGTCTATACATACCCCGTAAAGAAAGTGGAAGGGGTCTTATTCAGCTGGAATTGTCATACAAGACAACAACTATTGGCTTACTAACATACATAGAAACAACAAAGGATTGGATGATACAATTAGTAAGGCAACATGAAGAAAGAAAGAAAAAATATTCAATAATAAAAGAAGGCAGTAAATACAAACAAGAATTACAGTTAGTAGATTCTGTAGAAAAGCAAAACAGTAGCCAAGAACCAACTATTGCGGCAAAAAATATGAAAATGAAAGCCAAAGATAAAGCTCTTGAAAAGATGAAACAGCGCTGGCAAGACAAACCTCTGCATGGCCAATATCTAGTACGTGCCAATAAATCCAATGTTGACAAAGTTAATACTCATCGATGGTTACGTGCATCTGGATTAAAGTCTGAAACTGAAGGATTTATTCTTGCAGCACAAGACCAAAGTCTTTTCACGAGAAACTTTCAGGCAAATATTATGCATAATAATATGGATCCAAAATGCAGGTTTTGTGATAAACACCAAGAAACAATAGACCACCTAATCTCAGGCTGTTCTGTACTTGCCCCAAACGAATATAAAAATCGCCACGATAGAGTTGGGCAATATTTACATTGGGCAATGTGCAAACATTATGGAAAAGCTGTAAACAAACACTGGTATGAACATCATCCAGCACCGGTTACAGAAATAGAAGATGTAACCATTCTATGGGATTACACCATCTACACAGACAGAAAAATTGAAGCAAACAGGCCAGACATTATTGTTAAAAACCAGAAGGAGAAAACTTGTCTATTAATTGATATGGCTTGTCCAGCGGATTGTAACATAGCAACCAAGGAATTTGAAAAACTGTCAAAATATAAAGACCTGGAAATTGAAATAGAAAAAATGTGGAAATTGAAAACAATAGTTGTGCCAGTGATAGTAGGTGCACTTGGAATGATAAAAAATGGAACAAAACAACACATTGAAAGAATCCCTGGAAACCCCAGCTTAAGAGATATACAAAAAATTGTCTTATTAAGTACAGCCCACACACTAAGGAAAACGTTATCTATGTAATGCTGGGGATGATAGGGAAGATAGAAAAACATGAAATGGAGTCATAACAACACGCCACTACCTGCCTTAGGTCTCCCCGCAGACTTGGTTGGTAGTGAGACCAATGCAGAAATCGAAATATGATGAAAAATGACATAATAATAATAATAATAAAGACTTCAAATAAAAACCATGTCACTTGTCCTATTGTTCAACAGGGAGCGCACCTCTTAAGGATTTCGGTAAAAAAAATTAAATCAAATAAAATCAAGAGTAAAAACATAGTAAAATACCTACCAAATGAGTCGTGAAAGACATAAGGAGATAATTTTAAAGACCTAAAGAAATTGTCAGACGATATATCATAAACGTACCTCGCCGATGCTGAATTAATAGATATTAAATCAAGAGTCGAGCGCAATAAAACAGGGAAGAGAAATATTCAAGAAATACATGAAGAACACCTGAAGACATAAGCTAAAGTTGAAAACACTAAATTATCTGATACAGGTACCGATAACATGGTCAGTCAGTTAAGTGCCATACGTGATACACGCTTTGGGCGATCATATCTCGAAAGAGACATGACTGACTGGGCAGAAGTTTATCCCGCAGAAGATTGCCATTGCTTTCTGCGGTAGACTGGTTGCCGACCAAGGCTATAGAACCCAATCTGTCCTGTTATTTAACCCATAACTGGAAGGAATAGACGGATTAATACCTTTCCCAAGGGTATTTGTGCGTAAGTGAATGCAAGGAATTCAACTGGAATTCGAACTCGGCTCTACCGATTTCTCGTTCTGAGTCGATATCCACTGCGCCACAACGCACATCCAAATGAATGAAGTTGAGAATGAGGTTAGATGAAAATATAACTGAAAGTAGTTATGAAACAATCGAATTTGAAGAAAAATATGCAGATAATGTTAGAACTATGAATGAAGAAATAATTGAACTATGAATGAAGAAATAATGGAAGAGCTAGTGAAATTAACTCGGATTTACAGTTTGCAAAAGAGTCTTTTTTGAAAATCAGAAATAAGCACAAGTTCAGATATACAATTATGCTAAAAATTATACGTTAAGAGAAATATATAATGCAGCAAAACGTAATTTGATTAAAATACAGCAATTGATATTTGCAGTTGTAGAAATTCTTCAGTCAAAGAATGAAGTAAGCCGGAAAAGGAAGAAACGCAAGTCGCCATATAATAAACGAAGATAAAAGTTAAACCTCGAGGAAAATATAAAAACAATGAATGCAAAAATATCTATTTTGGAGAAACATCAATCACAGGGTAAATAACAAATGCCCCAATTAAAAGAAAAAGTAGATTGAAAAATCCAAGCAAAGACCCAACGTCTGTGTAAGCTCGATGAACGTGAAGATATAGTGGGTTATCCATTCTTTTCCAGTTTATAGTGGGGAGTCCGTTCTAGTGAAGGGTAGTAGTATGTTGTTGCAGATTAACGGAATTTGGCCTCGTTGTAGATAGCCCACTATAAGTCATAATATGATTATAAATCAAGAAAAGAAAATTGAGCTGAAAATTAACATTTTATATATACACATATCAATATAAAGGTTTTTACAATTAAAGTACTCCATTACATATGGGTACAAAAGACGTTAAAATGTTTAAGGCAATAAAATGCTGAAAAGAGAATTAATCCTTAGATATGTGGGAGCGTTGTAAGTAAGGAATGTCTTTGATATATCCGCTCCTTAGTTTTGAGACAGCGAAAGATAAGATGAGAGGGAAGGGAGGTTAGCATAGTAAGCCGCTTGACGTAGGTCAAGGGGGATACTGATTACACTCCCCTCTCTCTGGTCAGTCCGTGTGGGTCTGTCTGTCTGTGTCTGCCTGACGATGCCTTCTGTATCGGCTTTTTATATCTTCTTTTTGGATCGTAGCAGATCATTTGGGAATTCATATCCGTATTTGATTCTGGGCTTCCCATTGGCCGATAAATAAAATTCGCGTAGGCTCGCGAACTGGAATTTAATATTTAATTAATTTTTAGTTTTCAACCGGAACATCTGCGCGAATCCGGCTTCGCACCGTCGAGTTTTGGTCATTTGCTTTTTGGTCGTGAGAGTGCGAACATCCGGTCCCTCGCTTTTGCTGGTTCGGTATCACCACAAAGACACAATAAAGAAAACATCATTAGAAACACAAATACATATATTCGGGAATGACTTATGGAGAGATGACAAATAAAGATGCTAATGGTTAAACGATCTGGAGAAAAATACGGGAAATCTCCAGGAACAGTAATGGCAAAATATTACAATAAAAGAAATCAAACTTTCCTTAACCAAATCTAACAAGTAGAAATCATCAGGAATTGACAAAATTCCAAGCTAGTTTTCTAACACTTTTTCCTGCTATTTATGGTCATTATGACCAGGCGAATTAAATGATGCTGGAGGCCACAATAACAACAGAATGTTCCTCAAATACTTTTGCTCCCCAAGAAAAGACCCAGAAACTATCGACTTAACATTTGTTTGTGAACATCTTACAAGTTGATAAAAACATACAGCCATCAAAAAGAATGTATGTACTACTGAGCTAAAATATTATCGCAGAGACTCCTGTGGTTGCAAAGATCAGTTGCATATAAATAAGATGACTCTAGAAAATACACACACCAAGTACAAAATCTCAGTGTAGCATGAGGTAAACTACAAAAAGATCATAAAGACGCTTAGAATATGCAATTTCTTATGGCATAATTTTATCATATTATTCGCATGTGTGCTCTTAAGTAGAAAGATGAAAATGAAATGTAGAAATTTTCAAGCAGAATCTTTATGGTCACTTTTTTGTACCGGATATTAATTTTAAAAAAAGTGATGATAGGCGAAATGCACATACAAAGAAAGCTGGAGTCAAAAACCTCTACACAGTCAGTTCCTTCTCCGACTTAAAAATGCTGAGATTATTTCTGGACCAAGAGACTAGCTACTAGAAGACCCTATGTCTAGTAACATGACTCTGCACCATGTCACACAAACAGGAGAACCCAGTCATGGCAGTCAGACAATTTCTGAGACCACATCACCCCTTACATCTGGCCACCTAACTCCACAGGCTGAAACTGACCTTGATTATTTTGCGTGGGGTGCAGTTGAGCGAGAGAACAAAACTCTTTGTAACATCTAAAATGAACTGATGGCAAAGGATTATGGCAGCATTCAAAAACTTAAACAATGAGAACGTCTAGAAGAGTTTCAAGAGATTCCGAAATCGTCTGGACGCTGTGATTGAAGCCAATAGTGATTTTGCTGAATACATTTACTTTTTAGTATTTCAAGATGTTTGTATAATTTGCTAAATATATCTGTTAAAATGAGAAGTCAGTTTTATTTTCGTTTTTGCATAATTTAAACGACTTTTTACCCATTTCAACCTGTTGACATCTCTTGGCGTTTGTTCGTAATACTTATAAACTTGTCTTCTAAAAATTGTTGACTGAGAAAATGAGACGCCCTGTAGCCTCTAACAAGTTTGCTTCCAATAACTACCGGCGGCTCTGTAATAGTGTGCTGAATAAGAGCAAGTTTTATATCCCTCCTGTCTTCACTAATTTGA
This sequence comes from Ascarosepion bandense, assembly GCA_037127315.1. Taxonomy (NCBI): domain Eukaryota; kingdom Metazoa; phylum Mollusca; class Cephalopoda; order Sepiida; family Sepiidae; genus Ascarosepion; species Ascarosepion bandense. Next base: position 359,284 of record JBBBDQ010000207.1, read on the forward strand.
GCTGTCATCATCTGATAATAAAGCAGTATAGTTTGCTCGAAAATTATAGAAATATTCACTTGTCTTATCTGGATTATCTTTGCTTGACTTTCTCCTTAGAACTGAGTCTCTATTGTGTGAACAGTTCGAACAGAGCTTCTGAAATCAATTCTAAACTAGATCCTCACAAAATATATGGACTTGATGGTATCCTTGGCTGTATTCCTGCAATAGTCTTTAAGAAATGTGCTCCTAAACTGGCTCTTGTTCTCACTAAACTCTACAATAAAATTCTTGTTGGATCATTTTTTCATGATTGTTGGAAATCCTATAGTCCCAGTCTTTAAGAACTGAGATGAATCAACTGATCCTTCTAACTACCGATCTGCTAGCCTTCTACCTATTTTTGGCAAAGAACTATAAGCTCTAATCAAATTTTAACTGGTTAAGCATCTCAATTCAATGGGTCTTCTTTCAGGCAATATGACTTTTGCTTCAAAAAGATTATGTTACTTTGCTTCGGAAGGTTATGGTATTTTTTACAAAAATTCTAACTTTTGTTATTGTTATATAGTGTTACTAACTCACAGGAAGTGGTAAGTATTCAACTGCCTCATGGGTAATAGATGTAGCTACTTGTACTCTAGGTAACTTCCTATGTAAAAGAGTTACCTCATTTTTCTGTACCGAAGAAGTTTTACCTCTTTATTTTTCTCTGGTCCTTCTTCTGGGAGTTTTTTCTCCTCACCTTTCTCTCCCTAACAGATTGTCTAGATATGGGAGATCGTGATCTCTTTTCTTTTTTCTTAATAGTGTTTCTCCTACAGTTGTCCATTTTCAAAGAATGTAATGCTTTTGATTTCACTGTCATGTTTTTTGTTTTGTTTTGTTTGTTTTTGTTTTTTTTTTCACTCAAGCTTTTTTGTCGTTCATTTTATAGCCACTGTTTCTTTCTCAATATTTGAGTAATTCGATTCGGTTTTTGACAATTTTCTTGAAAGATAGATATTAGAATGTCCTTCCTGAGCTATATTCTCGAAATTATGTATTCATTTGCTTCAGTTGTTACTACTATTTTCTCTCTATGGTCGAATATTTTTACAACTGGCTTCTTTACCAAAACAGCTTTTAAAGTTTCAAAGGCCACCTGTTCTTTATTTTTCAAATAAATTCCATATTATTTTTCCTTAAAGCAGCAAATGTTACGTCAATTCAGAATATTGCTTTACATATGATCTGTAAAAATTTACAAGTCCTAAGAAAAATTCCAATTATTTTTTGTTCTTAGTTACTTCAATTTTTAATATTTTGTGAATTAACGATTGTCTTTGTGATGTGTCTTTTGCTAAATATGGAATAGCTACAAATTATACTTTTTTAGTGTTGTGCACACATTTTTTTCGTTGTTAATACAGCACTTTTAAAATTTATTCAAATACTATTTTTCCATTTTAGTTCTTCGTTGTTAATAGCACCAATACAAATGCCATCCTGGTAGCATATTATATTTTTATATCCCTACCAATAACTTGTTCTATAAGCCCTTTGACAAATTTGCACTTGCGGTTTTAATTCAATATGCATTCTCTTTCATCTTAACAAGTCTATTGGCATGTTTATTGTTGTGACTTCTTTAAAGCCATAATCAATAGATAGTTAATGGTATGCCGACATTAAATTAATTTTAGAGAATGTTTTTATACCCACAAGAGAGTTCAAAGTCCATTCCCCATTCAGGATAGGATGTGAGTCTGCATATATGTGGTTTACGCCTATTGTCGTAGTTTCCAGAAATGCACAGATCCCTATCTTTCTTTTTAGAATTACTAACGCGAAGACCTTTTTTTTCTGCAGACGGAACTCGTTCAAGTCGATCATGTTTTAGTATTTTTTTTACAATTATTTGGTAGGAGAGAGGCTGGCACTTTTATTTCTTGAAAATATGAGGGGGGAGGACATTTTTATTTTGTCTTAACTTTGCTTCATAATTTCTAACATTCCAGTTTCTTCTTCCTTGACTTTGTTTCCTAATTTTGTCGAATTTATTCATTTTCCTATTTAAACTTGATTCTTTTCACAGTTTGCCACAATAATTAGTAGTACGTAAAACTTATTTGTTTTAGTTCCACGTAGTCTTCAAAATACTCTAACATTTTATTTTTTTTATCACGGATCCGTCAAATGGATTTAATTAGACAAAGTTTTTCTTAAAACTTGGTTTTTCTAATTCCCTTCAAAAATTTCTCACGTTACTTTCCGTATCTAGTTGCATATCAAGTAAACATTATTGATTCAGATTTTTATTTTCATTTTTATTTTTTTTATTTTTATTAAAAAGGCTTCCATACTTATTCCCTCTTCATTTTGTTGGGCCATCTCTATGATTCTTTTTTTGCATTTACAAATTTTGAAACATTTTTCCCATTTTTATTTGATGGACATTTTTGACTTTCTCTTTGATGTTTATAGCCATATCAAATGCATATTCTTCTCTCTTTTCTCTCTATCGCGTTTGTATCCATTTCCTCTACACGATCCCTATCTTTTGAGTGACATTTTTTAATCAGCTGTTCTTGCTGAAGAAATTCCATTCATTATTCTAGTAACAACTTTCCCAATTGTAGCTGCATTAGTGTCATTTGTCAATATTCCTTATTTAAATCAAATCTTCTTCGACTGACTGGTTTTCCGATCCCAAACTCACAATATTTGGCAGTCTGTTTTAAACGAAGAACATATTGAATGACTGGTTCATCCACATTTTGAGAAATGTTCATGAACTTTGCTCTCTCTGCATTCACTAGCTTTTACTTAGGCGCTATCTTTTTACTATTAGCTGACTTATATTGTCGGGCGTCATTTACAACAGGTGTCTTTGCCGATACTTTCATAATAGAGCCTCAGTTGCCAAAAAGAGATCAATTATCTGGTTTTCTTCTTCAACTGATTTCGAATCCTCCAGCTTTTTCGCTTTAGCTGTATGTGACGATAAACATTCACACTTACCAGAGCCAAAGCGTCCAAGTTGTTTTGCTTGTCGGGCTGCTGTGTTGTGATGAATGCGTACGTAAACCCACGCCAGAGAGTTCGTCGTCTTGTCAGGTGCGTCCTCTCAAGTTTGGTCAAAGAAAGGAATATTCTTCGACCTGTCATTTTATGCTGAGTGAGAATGAGACCGACGGCGATGATTGGTGCGTCGGCAATGGCTTTTTGTCCATAAAAAGGGTCTCAGACAATGGCTGGCATTTTTTGTTGTGACTCTGGTGACGTGCGCAACTGAGAAAGAGCATTGAGTTAAGACTCTGTTTATACTTGTCTGGAAGCTTCAAACCTACGAGTGAAGCAAGCGGTGGAACCGACACCAAACAGAAATTTACTCTTTAACTACACTTTAGCTGCTAAACTCCTAATCCACACTTGGGTAATTATGCAGGGATAATTGTTCATTCAGTTCCATAAATATCGGCGACGCCATTTTTATGTAGTGTTACTAACTCGCAGAAAGTGATAAGTACTCAACTCAAAATTTTAAATTCGGAATGTTCAATGTTTAAGCACACGCATAACAAACCTGATACCTCATCTGAAATAATGTATACATCAGCATATTTTGTTGTTGCATATTCAGGTAGTTACGTTCAGATTGTTGTAATATCTTCGATCAAGTTTGTTTGTTTGCTCAAAATCTAATAAGCAATTTATAGTGCAGTTTTATTCATTTTCTTGTACTTTTTACAGGCAACGGTTATAGAAAATTAATAAATATTCATTAATGATCACGACGGGAAGGATTTGCTTTTTTCTTCATTAACTTTTGTTTATTGACGTCAGTGTCACGTGCGACTTTCTTGTTGTATTCCGTGGAATGCGAGAAAATAATGTTAGTGTTTACAAATGCATCTGAGAGAACTCTGGTAATAACCACCTTAGTAATATTGGGATTATTAAAATTTAAAATGTTTTTGTTCAGATCCCTAATAAAATGTTATGCTAAAACAAAATTATATAAAAATAACAATAAACGTGCTTGTAACAGTGATAGTAAGTGAATCGCCGATTTGAATTCTATCTAATTTAAATATACGCTCTAAAAGTTGAATCAAATGAAAGATTATTGCATCTTGATATTCATATTAAACTGGATACATCAAATCATAAAGAATTTAGTATGAAGTTGAAGAAATCCACAAATATAACATAAACATAGATATTCTACTCACTAAAACAGGAGACATTTTTATGTAGATTTCAACCTAAACCCTGAGTGCTTATAAATAGATTGATTTATAACTCCCATTAATATAAAATGTCTGAAAATTTTCTTTTGTTTTTTTCCGTAATCATTTCGTATTTTTCCACTAATAATGCAACCATACAAAGCTTACTTTAGTCCCGCTGTATGAACTAATCTAAGTCAACCACTAATCTGACAAAGCTTTCAGAAAGCTGTGTGTGGAGTAAAGAATACCGGTGATTTATTTTCTACCGTTTATTCACCCATTGTAGGTTATTTACCGCATATACACGCATATCGTGCGACTTTTGAAGACCTAATTCTGAAGGTAATTCTATATCTCATGTATGATACAACCTTCTTAAAATTAGCTTCAAAAGCTGCACGATTCGCGAATATATACGGTAAAGCCACAAAATATTTTTATACTGTAATATTTTTTGGTTAGGTGGGAGATAATAATGACTTAGTAACACAAATCTTACTAATTAACCTATAGCCGGGGGAAGGTAGAACTATACCTTTCATAAGAGTATCTGGGCGCGAAAACAAAATAACGGTCCCAAATCGAACTGGAAATTCTCCGATTAACATGTCCAAACCAATTTACGTTATACCACCCGTACATCTAAATTTACTGCGTCACCCATCTCAGTATATATCAGATTCAACGTTGCTTAACTTCGGTGATTGTACGGAAACTGATGTTTAATAGGACGTGGCCGTAAACCAAAGAAAATTGTCTACACGTTGTAGGTTATATAATCAGAACAAGCAGTGAACTAATGTAATTAGTACAAAGCTGGAAGATCTAATCACAATAGTAAAATTTTCCGCTTGTTTGTTTTAGATTTCCCTAAAATGAATCCCAAGCAACTATTTTTAACTATTAATAAATATATATGTTAATACAGATTCACTCTGCGTGTGGGTGTATTTGTAATTTTAATATATCATTGCCGTGGGAGCATTTGTAACATGGTTGGGCTGTATTGAATAAAGTTGAGCAAATTGGTGAATATCGACTCATTCTTTTCTTTGTATTCGCTTTAACTATAATGTTGCTTTAACAAAAATATTGCTTTACTAATCATTTGCTACTACTCTGCTAACGAAATAAAATGTTGGATAGCAATCCATAGATTTCACTTATATTTCTGCTAAGAATAAAGTATAGTCGCCTCAGACCAAAATCCATTCACTACTAAACCTACGAGCAATTATTTTATGTTTCCAATTATAGATCAAGCGAAAAATGTTGCAATAGTCAAGCCTGTCGAAATTGAACTTCTTTTCATCTATGCAAATCAGATTCTGAAGATGAGGCTGCACTTTGAAGATCTTCTCTTCCTACTGGCTTCCCACTTCTTTGTGGATTTTATGTAAATATAAATCCGGCTGAGTTCGCTCCATTAATACATGAAAATTACTAGCCAAAATGTTTTGAACGGAAGATTTTAATACTTGTTGAATTTTCTTAAAACGTTTAAAACTCATCAGTTCTTATAATTTGTTTACTTTGTAGAGAAATCAATTTTTCTTTGTTGAAATATTTCCATATTTTATCATACGATTCAGAGTTTCTTAAAACGTTTTTGATCAAAATAAAATACATGAATTTCCCTACTGGACTGGACTTGCCGGAAAGTTATCAGTAGTGAAATCTAACCGCCGCTGGGACTTCACTCCTGATCTTTTATCTAAATCTACTTTTATTTATACACAAGGCATGATATCGTTTTTTATAGTTGGCACCTCCATTCATTTTCGAGAACTAATATTTAAATTGAGTTTTTAGAAAATAATGTTTTCTTGAAACTTTTATTTCCATTTTAATGGAAAGCTAAATGATTCGATTTACTATTTCCAGTAAGCAAAATACTCTAGTGTATTTCAAATAGAAATTGTATAGGTTAGAATCTAACATTTTGAGGTTTTTAAAAAAATTTCATATAACTCGATCCGCAAGCGAACTTTGGCCAATTCTTCCTAAACTCAACCAGATCGGCCCACGCCGTGTTTGTTTGATCTCTTGCCTGTTATCAACTGGCTAGGTTAGTCTAAACACGCGAGGGGTCTGATATCTTGTTAAGACCGGATTTACGCGATCCGCGGTAGCTGGCAAGCGGAATAAAATCAATAGAACACTGCAACGCCACGCGTGTAGTTTATATATATATATGTATATATATATATATCGATTATATACAAAATCATAGGCAAGTCAAAGTTAATGACACGCAACAGTTGAAAAGTATTTCAATAACACATTTAGTAATAATGTTCTCGAAGACGGTGTGTTGTTCAGTCAGCTTCTAGCAGCACGCTGATTTCAGTTCGACCTTCTTAGTCAAATCACAGGCCCCATACCTGTTAATTTCGTTTTCCATCTTGGTTTTATTGAAAAGGCACAAAACCGGGGTGGTAACGTTGGTCACAGTCGTTCAATTTTCACTCACTGTATAATTCTTACCAGCTCGAAATATTTATCAGTTATCCATTTCGACTGAGTTTTCGGTCCTTCACTGATGAGGAGGAGAAAACTTACTCTCTCTTACTGCTTGCCTGTCCTTATCCAATATCTCATGTAGCCTAAGACAGGAAATTTTCAGTCCAATTTGACCTAGGGTCAATACTTCATCAAAAGAGGACGAAAATATTATATCTACGATTTTTTACATAGATTCAATCAATCCGGTTATTTTTCCTAACAAAAATAATTGTATTCTCCAATTTTAGAGAAATCTCTTCTTATCTTTAAAATCAATTAAAAAATTAATATCAGCCATCTGAAAATAGGGTTACATTCAATTTTTCGGCCATTTTTGAACGATCGACAGATTTGTAAACAAAAGTTAATTCTCGGTTTGAAAAATCTTGCAAAAATAAAATATACACCTGTGACACGTTATTTTTTAAAAAAATAGCAAATTTAATGCTAAAGTAGTCTGATTTACACGAGTATTACTTCATTATAGCATAAAATTTAGAATAAAACTATTTTTTGATCTTCTGACTTTGACGGGATGACAGCTAGACAGATACCAGATAAAATAAGTCTATGGCGACCAGAATTAACAAAACTGTCCGATTTTTTTTCTGTAAGGAAACACATAAAGTTTTAAGGTACACATAGAAATTACCATACAAAACAAGACTTCAGATACGCATACAAAAAAAAAATGAATTATTTTAAAAATACGATGACTCGAGGATTTGTATTAAACTTTTCAATTTTCGATTAGTAAATATAGTCTTCACTTAAAAATTACCATCCTAATGTCTACAAGTCTTTGAAATATTTAAAAAAATATTGTTGAAGCTTTATAAATTCTTCTTATTAAAAAAATTGGAAACAATTTTTTAAAATTTCATTATTAATCGAATTTTGTTTTCTTCAAACTATAATGCCCTTAAATTATATTATTTATTTAAGCATTTAAAAACTTATCTAATTAAATAATATCATAGTTTTATTGTATTTTTTATTTTACTATTGGGAGCAGATTTTCAGATAAAGGGGCTAAATGGCTGAAAAATATACTAGATAATTTACATTCCACAATCAATGTTTAGCTAATAAAACCAATTTTGCTTACAAAATTTAATTTCTTGAAATTTCATGAATTTACATGGGCCTGGGATAACAGATGTAAAAAAAAAATCTTTACCAAGATTTTTTTAAAAAAATAATTAAAAGAAATTTCATTAATTTTTGAATAAGTCCTGAAAGTTTCATTAATATCCGACAATCCGATTTTTTCAATAAATTCCAAATTCATGTGTTTTCACCGGAAAAAAAAACAAACTACGTTACGTAAAAAAAGTAGCAATAAAAAAAAATAATATGATTCGAAATTTAAACTCGAAGTACTTGGAGATTATGAAATAATTATTTATAACATTAAAACTAATCTGTACTACGTTTTTGACCGTACTAACAAAACTATCAATTGATAAAAATAAATGCGAGTAGAAAAGTAAAAATTAATAAATATAATTCAACGTAAGCAAAAGTATAAAGTGAAAATAAGGCAAACGACCTTCTTCAGGGCAGGACGGGTTTACAAAGCAAATACAGAAAGAGAACAAACCAGTAACTGTGAATAAAGTTGAAAGAAATAATAATAATAATCAATATATATATAGTATTAAAAATATAACAAAAGAAATGAAAATTATATGCATGTAAATAATGACAATAAACGAAATAATAATTACAAATTATATTAAATTATTCCAGTGCTACCATTTGCACAAGTTTATGTATATTACTCCCCCTGTCCTTTTTGTCTTCAATATTGAAGGGGCCTCGGCTATGTTTATCCAATTGGCCTTGTGCCAAATATAGCCGAAGTTCCGACAATTTAAAATATCAAAAGGTTGAAATAAAAAAGTGTTTTGTTTGTAAAATAAGTGGAATTTTATTAACTGAATTTAATTTTTTTTTTTTTAATCATATCACCCCGAGCAGGGCGGTAACGCCACTGATGTGCTACGTAAGAGTGAAAATATTGGGAAAGAGAAAGCCGGGAACCACATCCTAAACAGGGAACAAGGGATGAGCCTCCTCACCTGTTCAATAGACGAGGGTGGAGTGTGAACCAGGTGATAGTTTAGTCTATCTACTCCAATTGAAAAAAAAAGAGTAAAAGAATGGAAAAGAGTAAAAGATTGGAAAAGAGAAAGCCGGAAACCACATCCTAAACAGGGAACAAGGGATGGGCCTCTTTACCTGTTCAATAGACGAGGGTGGAGTGTGAACCGGGCGATAGTTTAGTCTATCTACTCCAATTAATAACATCAATTTGAAAGAAGTGAAATTCTTAACTATGTAAATGTTTAAAGAGAAAGTGTAGTACGAACTTAAAGGGAATCAAAAGTTCGTAGTTAGAAAATAGTAAGTTTTAGTTATGTGTACGCAAAGATTAACCTGATAATATCAAGTCTGCATTTCTTTCCTTTTTATGGCCGGCAAGAAAGTGAAAAGGAAAGTAAAGCAACAAAGGAAAATTGTACTTATCGCCGTTAAATTGTTTTGAAGTCAGTTGAAAATGTTTTGTTGTTATTTCTTTGACGGCAAGTGAGTGAAGACAAAGAAAGAAAATTAGAAGAAGAGGAAGAATGAATGTATGTCTACGAGACATGACAGGTTCAGCGTCTGGAAATTTCTCCCTTACATTGTGGTGATGTTCTTATCAGATCCCTGCCCCCATCGGACTGTTTTGATTCGACTTTCGTTTTTTTTTTTTATGCCGAAAATACTTTTTCACATAGGCTTGTTAACTTTTCTCTCAGTTGTGCAAATCGCTTCCTTTCATTGGTTAAAAAATTAATTTAACAACGGTTCGCGAAATTTGGCTTCGTTTTTTTATTTCAGTCCGGGGTCAATCCTTTTTCCTATTTGTCAAAATTAAGATTTCATACAGGATAGTGAATTTTGCCTTGGTCTGTTTTTCAAAATGTTTTCAGTCATTCTTATCGGATTTTGTGGGCGTGTAATTCTACTTTCTGTTTCATTTATTTGTTGGAATAATATAGGATTCGTATCCTATAATATCTCCCGTGAGTGTCAAATCCGCCAAACATTCTTATTTCAATTATCTCTTTATAATTTTAAGTTTAAGCGATATTTTATTTTCATCATTCTTAAAACTTCATCGTAAGTCACATTCAGTTCATAGCATTCCGATCATTCTTTCTAGAACCACATCTATTTGCTTCAAATCTTCTCTTTGTCTACCATGTATAAGCACTGACGTTGTTTAACATTCTAGTACTCTTTTCTTTGTTTCTAATGAAAAATGCCCTAAATTTTGCTTTTGGAAGGCGCTCTTTTGCTATTCTAATGCACAGCATGTTTTTCTTTCGTTTATCGAAAGGAAAAACATGGTTTATATTTTAAAAAATCTCAATTTTTATATTTTACCTTTAAAAACAAAATAACATTTCAGACTTTTATTATAATTATATTCCTTGTCATGTTTTTGCGACTCGATTCTTCGAGAACATTCTGCAATATTTCTCAATTTAATCATGTCGAGTTTTATTATCTTAGTCGTAATTTTGAACTGCACAAATGCTTGTCAACTATGTGAAACCATCAATTTTACATAGAAGAAAAAACCTTTTAGACTAGATGTATAGAGTACAAGTGTACAAGTTCAAAATGATTTATTTGAAAAATGTTTTACATGAATTATACAGCCGTCTAAAATATACTACGTTTTATGAAAATATGGTCAAAATCTCCATATAGAAACAGAATGTTATTTTCAATCCGAGAAAACCTAAATTAATATATAATTAATGCAATGTGGGTATAGAAGAATCCAAAGGAGTATTCTGTAATTCACTTTTTTGCCTCCAAGCGTCTGCTATTTTGTGGAAAAAATCAGATTATTGGGTCAGCAAAAAAAAAAAAGACAATTATTTAGGTACTAGCAGTATAGCCTGGCGTTGCTCGGGTGTAATGAAAGATTTAAAACTAATCCATGGTCCTGGGGCTCAGACTCTTTGGACGTTGGTACGAAAGACTAAAAAGTAATAGTTGTTTCCAGTTAACGCGAAACTGTAGCCTGAAAGAAATATGAATTTTGATTTCCTGGTATCAATATCAAATAAGTTTTTTCGTCGTAAATTGAATTTTGAAGGCTAAGTAAGTCCTCTGAGTAAATAGTATCATGGCAGAGACTAAGAACTACAATTATACCTACTTAGAGCCAAACCCGAAGCAAAAACTAAAATGAAAGGGCTGAAAAAATACAGATATACAGGCAGATAAACAGACACACACACAAACATCTTGCCCTTTATATATATATATATATATATATATATATATATATATATATATATATATTATCGATTTTCTGCACTATTGTATGAACTGCAACCTTGAAACTTCTGAATATCATTTCTTATGTCCTTGTCTATGAGTGTATCAAATTTGATTAAAATCGGACCACTCCTTCTATAACACGATTTTTTCGATTATCGATTTTCAATATTTATCGGGTGTACCTTGACACAAAATCTAGCTAAGAACACACGCAGACGCTTATAGTACAACTGTGTAAATTTTCAAGAAAATTGGTTCAGCCGTTTCGGAGTCTATAGGTAACGGACACACACACACACACACATACACATACACACACAGAGACAAAGTTCCATTTATAAATAAGTTTAGATTTAGATTTGAAAGCGATCAGAGTACACACCCATTTTATAAGAACGTTATTGCTAGTCTTAACATCCAACTTTAAAAAAGGGTGCCTGCAGCGATGTGGTTAGGATGTTTTATCACATTAACCCAATAAATTAGGAAATAGAACTGAACCTATTTGCATTCGTTAAGTAGAAGGGAAATAAACTGTATAGTAAAGAAAGAGACAGGCAAAAGTCGACTGCTGATCACGTGTCCTACAACACAATACAACGGACTACTCTTCCTGATTTGCCTCATTAATATTATTATCTGTTTATGCCTGTTACAAGGATGCATTTATATAAAAATAATATTAATAATGTCTAAAAAGTTATAGTAAGGGATTCTATTGAGTCCTACTTCTTATTACAAAATAGTTTTAATTCATGAAGGAATTGTTAAATAGAGAAATTAGGAATAGAACGATTGGAAGATGCTAGAATGTTCAAGAAAATTCCAGTAGATTCGAGAGATTTCGAGAAATATGCAAATTAGGTGTTAGCCCCTATAAAAATAGATTCTGGGAAGAGAGTAGTTAGTTGTGAAAAGGATTTGCTGACATTATCAACTCCGGCCCGATTCGTGGATCTGTGCATCCAACCGAAAGAATCTCTACAAAAAATTGCCGACCAACTAAAAGCTGAAAGAGAACCTCATGGAACTAAATGGCTAAATAGATATTTTTGACTCTTTCATTGACCATACTGAAATTATTTTTTTATATACATATTTGAGGATTTCCAAAATGTATAGCACTTAAACTACTTCGCTAGCTTAACTGGGTAAAGATGCTTAAGACCTTACCTTCTCCTTCTCTCCTCGTAACACTCACCAGTAGTAAACTCTATTTTTTTTATTTGAATGCAAAAATTGTATATATGTAATATATTTTTGTTTTGTGTTATCGTAAATTAAGTATTTGTTTGTGATTAAGCTCTGTGTTTTGGTCATTCATTTTCTTCTTTTGTTACAACTTATAACACGTAACAAGGCCCAATAGACATTTATCAAAGAAGTCTGACACATGACACTCTTGTTGCAGATGTTCATGGGTGGTTCTAGGTATTTTATGCCCCAGTAGAACAAGTGCATCAATTTAACGGGGCCTACATTGAAAAGTTGTATAATATTTATGATAACATATGCATAATTCTTTTATTTCAATATGGATTATGAAATGTTTGTATTTGACTTTTCGAATATCCTTTCTAGCTTTTGGGTACAACGCCCTATTATATTTGCCACATTAGACGCAAGTACACATTCTTTGTACATAACGTCTGTATATAAACGTTGATATGATCACACATACAAATATTGATATACATAGAATAGAAGCCATTAATAAAAAAAAATTGTACATTCTTTTATTCCAGTGTTACTAGCAGATTCTTTCTTGATACATAATGTTACTTAATAATTCGAGTTTATACATTGTGGTAGAGTGGATATCAGCTTGGAACGAGAAATCGGAGAGCCGTGTTCGAATTCTAGTTGAATTCATTGCATTCACTTACGCGCAAATAACCTTGGGAAAGGTAATAATCTGTCTCTTCTCTTCAGCTATGGGTCAAATAACAGGACAGTTCCATAGCCTTGTTTGGCAACCAGTCTACCGCAGAAAGTAATGACAACCTACTTCGAGTAAATTTTCTGTCAAGTCAGTCATGTCTCTTTTGAGACATGATCGCCCAAGCATGTATTACGTATGGCACTAACTGACATGAGATATAAATGAAATAATTATTCAAAATGTCATTTATATGCGAGCCATTTAGCCTATAGTATTTTACCGACCAATGATTCTGTGACTTGCTGGGTTTTACAAAAATAACAAGCTTCTGCATCTGTATTAAAGATTTGATGTTGCAAAGAATATAGACAAGTCAAGTGTGATCTATGAACTTGGCCATTCATTACCGCCTTATTTTAAGCATTTGGTTGAGTGGGTGGTTCCAGAAATATTTTTTTGTTTTTATATCGGTTGGTCATTTGTCAAAATATGAAATATCACGAATCCATTTCGTTATTAAACGGTTCATTAAGTAAATGACCCTAGCAAGAATTAGGTACGTCTAAACAGAGAAAGCAAATAAATCGATGAAAAAATGTAAACCCGGATAAAAGACAAGATCGTTATTTCTTATTACGAACATGAAACTATAAATATGTATATAAAACAATACCTGTAAATTTGTATAATGGTTAAGTGAGTTATATCTGAATGAATGAATGCTCATCATCATCCTCCGTTACACCCAATGGTGTGTAGAACAGCAACAAAGCTTCTCCACCTCTGCCTATCTTGGGCCAGACTAGTCAATAAATCCCAAGAGTACTGCATGGCTTTCATCTCATTCTCCACCATACTTCTCCATGTCGTTCTGGGTCTTCTCTTTCTTTTGCCATCTGGGGTCCAGTGCAGTGCTGTTCTTGTGACTGAATCTGGATCTTTCCGGAGCACATGTCCAATCCATCTCCACTGCCTTCTTGTAATGATGGTGCCCACGTAACCCTTCAACACGTCTTCATTGGAGATCTTCTCTGGCCAAAATATTCCTAGTATTCGTCGAATCATTCGTCGAATGAATGAATGAATGAATCTAAATACGTTTCTCTATCAGATTCATTCTTTGGTAGTGCATGCGTGTATGCAGTAACGTCAAATATTTTGTTACTATTATGCCATCTGTGTCTGTAGACACTCAAGTAAGTATACCGACAGGCATAAATGTTGTTGTGTTAGAACGGAAAGAGTATACAAAAGATTTATTAATTCTTATAAATATCGGTCTGGCTATGAATTCACATTTATATGCAAGAATCTAAAAATGAACTGCACGTATACCGCACATTTACGCATGATATAAACATGCATAGCACAGATAAGCATTTGATTTGTAATATTCACTGTATTCTATTAGGGAAACTATGCGTTAAATTAAATAAAGTGTGATTATGCAATTTAATATTTGCATATACGCATTTTTATCCTTTTCTTTGCCTTTGTTGTATTCTGCTTTTTTTAACATTAAGAAAGAAACACAATATATCGGAATTGGAATGAAATATGAAATGGAATTCGATAGAATGATAAGATAAAGAACAAATGAGATGTGTTTGTCAATTTAATATGTTTCTCTTTTATTAAAACTTCATCAGAGAATGAGAAATGAAGAAAAAGAAAAGGACATTTTTATTTTTCCAGTTGATTTCCATCCGTTACTCAAGTTCCCCGTGCATTTGGTTTGTTAAACAAATGTTAATATAATTTATGACGTTTCGAATTCTAGTAGAGACAACACGTCCTTTCATTGTGTCAGTACAATACATAAATTAGCTAAAGATATTGCAAAAGGCCGAACTCTGTTCTTACGAAATAGTATCGATTTTCGGCAATGTAGGATTATATCTATATAGTCAGATGGTATATCTATGTACTGTTTAGCGAAATTTAATGCTTTCATTAAGCCTTATTCATATATTGATGGATAAAAGTTTTAAATGTCATATTTTATGAAAATATATTTGTTTTTGTTTTGAATGTTTTGAAATCAAAAAATACAATCACCTGTGTTTTTCCACTGGTTGGCTTGAGTAGCAATTCTCGGTAAGTTTCAATTTTTTTTTTTTTTTTGATATTTGATGGTTTATCTTGCCTAATTCAACTTTTGTTGGGTTTATGAGCCGAAACGAGGGGCTATTGGGAAAATTATTCTTGTGACTTTTTATTGTTAGGAAAGCTTGGTTACCGGTTGAAATGTTTTATCTTTTTGCTAATTCCAGACTTTGCGTAATAATTTCAGTTTCGTCGTTGATATTTTCAACATAAGAATCTGGAGCTTATCTGTAAGATTTGCTGATTTCTTCATTAATCAATATACGTTTGGGTTTATATCATCTATCATTTTTGATTTGTCTCCTTTAATAACGATATTTTGTATTTTTTTTTTAATTTATCTATTTTTTATTTTTTTGCTTCAGTGTTTAATAGTTTCTGAAAGTTGTTGACTTTCAAAAATTTGATTTGGTCTAATATGGAATCATATCTTTTTTCATATTTAATTAATTATTTAATTGCAGGGGAATAATAACGCTGGTTTTAAAATTGAAATTATTCCCTTCATTGTTTTTCTTGTTCTCCCTCCTTCATATCTTTTAAGACGAATATGTGTCTTTTCACCGGATCTGTTCAACTTGTACAGCGAGAATATTTTGAGCACCATAGAAGTTATGCCTGGATTTGTCATCGGAGGCCACAATTTAAACAACCTAAGTTACGCGGATGATACGGTGCTGATAGCAGACAGAGAAAGAAAACTACAAGACCTCATACAGAAGGTAGCTGAAGAGAGTGACAATAAAGGACTACAAATAAACTGCAAGAAAACTGAATGCATGGTCATCAGTAAAAGGGGCAGCCCAATATGCCAAATACAGGTCGGGGATACTAAAATCAAGCCGGTACAAAAATTTAAATACCTGGGAAGTGTTATAACAGAAGATGGAAAATGCGACAAAGAGATCCGAAGGCGAATTGGCATGGCGAGGGAAGCATTCCATAAGTTGAGTAAACTATTTAGCTAGAAACAAAGAAGAGAGAACTGGATTGCTATGTGATGTCAGTTCTTCAATATGGCAGTAAATGCTGGACAATATCATCAAAGATGAAGGAAAAACTTGAAGCAACTGAAATGTCGTTCTACAGAAGGACGCTGCAAATATCATGGATCGAGCATGTGAGCAATGATGAGGTTTTGGAAATGATGGAAACAAAAAAGAAATTAATACTGAGCATCATGAAGAGACAGCTGAAGTTCCTGGGACATGCAATGAGGAAAGTGGGCTTGGAGAACCTGGCATTAACAGACATATTTGAATTTTTATTCGTTTTAACATTATTATTTTTTAATGGATGCACTTATTTGTTTATACCTGCGTCTATGGCACGACTTGGGATTTAATGTTTTATGCAATTATCATGTGCATATTTCAAACTGACAGTTTAATAGATTTTAATTTAAGTTCACTTAATGTTCATGGGAATTAAATCTTATAAGTTTAAGTTACTGTTTTTTTAATAACAAAATTTCTTCCTCCCTTGTTTTTAACCGAGTAAAAAGTAGGTAGGCAGAAATAAGCAAAGATCAGAAATAGGCAGAAATAAGTAGAAATAAGCAAAAATCAGAAATAGGCAGAAATAAGCAGAAATAAGCAAAGATCAGAAATAGGCAGAACTAAGCAGATATTAAGCAAAGATCAGAAATAGGCAGAAATAAGCAGAAATAAGCAAAAATCAGAAATAGGCAGAAATAAGCAAAGATCAGAAATAGGCAGAAATAAGTAGAAATAAGCAAAAATCAGAAATAGGCAGAAATAAGCAGAAATAAGGCAAAGAAATCAGAAATAAGGCAGAAATAAGGCAGAAATAAGCAAAAATCAGAAATAGGCAGAAATAAGTAAAGAAATCAAGAAATAGGCAGAAAGTAAGTAGAAATAAGCAAAAATCAGAAATAGGCAGAAATAAGCAGAAATAAGCAAAGATCAGAAATAGGCAGAAATAAGCAGAAATAAGCAAAGATCAGAAATAGGCAGAACTAAGACTAAGCAAAAATAAAAATTAAGGCAAAGAAATCAAAGAAACTAGGCAGAAACTAAGCAGAAATAAGCAAAATCAGAAATAAAAAGGCAGAAATAAGGCAGAAATTAAGCAAAGATCAGAAATAGGCAGAAATAAGTAGAAATTAAGCAAAATGTCAGAAATAAGGCAAAAACAAAAATAAGGCAGAAATTAAGCAAAGATCAGAAATAGGCAGAAATAAGTAGAAATAAGCAAAAATCAGAAATAGGCAGAAATAAGCAGAAATAAGCAAAGATCAGAAATAGGCAGAAATAAGCAGAAATAAGCAAAGATCAGAAATAGGCAGAACTAAGCAGATATTAAGCAAAGATCAGAAATAGGCAGAACTAAGCAGAAATAAGCAAAAATCAAAAATAGGCAGAAATAAGCAAAGATCAGAAATAGGCAGAAATAAGTAGAAATAAGCAAAATCAGAAATAGGCAGAAATAAGCAGAAATTAGCAAAGATCAGAAATAGGCAGAAATAAACTAAGATCAGAAATAGGCAGAAATAAGTAGAAATAAGCAAAGATCAGAAATAGGCAGAAATAAGTAGAAATAAGCAAAGATCAGAAATAAGCAGAAATAAACAAAGATCAGAAATAGGCAGAAATAAGTAGAAATAAGCATAGATCAGAAATAGGCATAAATAACTAGAAATAAGCAAAATCATAAATAGGCAGAAATAAGTAGAAATATGCAAAGATCAGAAACCGGCAGAAATAAGCAGAAATAAGCAAAGATCAGAAATAGGCAGAATAAGGATAAATCACGCAAACGTCACATTATTTGGTTTAACCCACCCTTCGGTCGTAACTTCCAAACTAAGATTGGTAAACTCTTCCTGAATTTAATTCACAAATATTTCTACAATTCACCTACACTAAAAAAAATTTTCAACAAAAACAATGTCAAAGTCAGTTATAGTTGCGTGAAAAACATAGATAAATACATTTCACAACATAATGATATAATATCAAATAAATATTTGGCCCACATAAACAACATCCGTCACACAACTAATAGCAAAAATAACCCTTCTAAAAATAATTGCAACTGCCGAAAACATAAAACCTGTTCAATGAATGGCCAGTGTATGTATGTTCGAAAGTATTGTTTATAGAGATCGAATTCATTTGGATGATAATTATGTTATTTTATACTTTGGAAACACTTCTAACAAGTGGAAGATAAGATTTAACAACCATATGTTGTCTTTAAACAACAGTAAATACAGCAAAAAGTCTGCTTTATTCATCTGAAATTAAAAAACAACACCAACCCAATTATTACCTGGAATACCGCAGCTAAATCCAAATCACACAACAGAAATGGAGATAAATGTAATGTATGCCTTTTAGAAAAACTCTGCCATATTAAACCATATAAATAATTCTAATTTGCTTAATAAAAAGTGATTTAATGACGTTATCATAGAAAAAATACTTTCTTAAATTCTTAGACCCAGATTGATATAGATTTTTCTTTTCCTTTTTCTCCTCTCTTTCTTTCTTTCTTTCTTTCTTTCTCCCCCGCAATATTACTTTTAACAATTATGAATAAAACCCTACATTGTTTAATTTTTTTAATTATAAATTTTCATTTTAATTCTAAATTTTACTTTTTAATTCTTAATTTTCATTTTCATTTTCATTTTTATTTTATCTTAGTTTTCGTCAAAATTTTAATATTTTTAACTACATGTAATATCTGAATATTTCAATTTTTGTGTTTTATGATTTACGCCCCTTTGATTTCTTCTCTCTGCATTTTTTATTTTTAATATTTAATATTATTTTAATTTTATATTTTAAATTGAAATTTTAAATTTTTATCTACATGTAACCTTAGAATAGTTATATTTTTAATCTTAAAAAGCAGTAACTTAACTCTATTAGATTTAATTTCCATGAACATCGAGTGAACTTAAATTCAATTCTCTTAAACTGTCAGTTTGTTAAATATGCACATGATGATTGCATAACTCTTGAAACTCCGAGTCGTGCCATAGATGTATATATACTTATACTAGTCATGCACATACAAGCCTGTTTCGCTGTATGACAGCTCATCAGTGTGGCTAGACACATCCACTTGCTTCTGGCCGGGATAGAAACTCGACCGATTTGGTATCAGTCAGAGTCGCTACCCGCTAAGCCAAAGGCGCTTGGAATCAGCGAAGAGAAATTTTAACGTGTTGTATATGAGCAGTGGATATCAGCTCGGAACGAGAAATCGGGGAACCGAGTTCGAATTCCAGTTGAATTCCTTGCATTCACTTACGCGCAAATACCCTTGGGAAAGGTATTAATCCGTCTCTTCCCTCCAGTTATGGGTTAAATAATAGGACAGAATGGGTTCTATAGCCTTGGTCGGCAACCAGTCTACCGCAGAAAGCAATGACAACCTACTGCGGCATAATCTTCTGCCCGGTCAGTCGTGTCTCTTCCGAGACATGATCGCCCAAGCGTGTATCGCGCATAGCACTTAACTGACTGATATACACGCCAGTCACTGAAAGAACTTAATTAATTTCTGAAGAGTCACGCATATATCGCAGAAGTGGAAACTATTTTTAAAATGTTCTTCTGTAGAGAGCTTAATCGTAATGAGAGCGTAATATATTAGTCATCTACATATATAATTAAACAGTACATTATAATTTCCACTCGCCTTAATCGTTTTTTAGAAATCTTATTAGAAAATATCTATCTTCTGGCAGGAATCAAGCCTGCATACGCCAAACACCGGGGAGATGCCGCCGTTAGAACCATTCGATAAATAATTAGTAGTGTAGTTGTAACATACGTCGGATCTAACGGCGATATCTCAGGTATTCGAATCGTCTTTTTTTGGGGTTTCTAATTTTTGACTTGTTCAAAATAGCATCATATATGAAAAACTAATTCATTTGCATTTTAACAACTAATACAACTTTAATGTGTTGCTTTGCTATTTCACGCTTCGAATAACCAGATATACTTTGCAGTGGCGAGTGAGTGAATGAAATGAGACGCCTAAATAACAAATCGATTGAATTATTACTAAGACGCGGTAATTGTTCAAATATTGCAATTTTAGAACTAGTATCTGTACTCATTCAGAACTATAATGTAAATTGTCGAATTTACATTATTATAGAATGAGAGGAGACATATTTATGCTGATTCTGGTAAGGAACAGTGAAAAAAGCCATTTGATATCCGCTATAGTAAAGGTCAACCGAAATGAAGATACGCATAAACATTTCATATGTTAAATGAAACTAAAAATCATATTGTATGAAATGTTTGATCCTCTAATTTCAGTTTTTACTCTATGTTGTAGATTCCGGGTGAGGAACCGCACAAAATAATGAACAACAAAAACAAATAGTGTGATAGAAAAGTAGCTTATATTGAACGTAATATACAAACTTGAACGTAGGTTAGTAAATCTAGGAATACTATTAATAAGAAATAAATATATAAGAGTCTTGAAGTGAAGTCGTTGGAAATAGTATATCCGTGTATCTTATTCTAGCTGAGTGGAGTTCAGAGCTATTCTGACTTCTGACGCGGTAATCTCTGGGTAACTTCGGTATCTCTCGGTAACTTACGTATCAGTTCCGGTACTCTCCGATAATTCTGGTAGTGAGTGGGAAATAAGAATAACTCCTTTCAAATTCAAAGAACTGAGGAAGAAGGAAATAAATTTGGGAGCTTATGTGAAATTGTTTCAGGATCAATTTAAATTTGACCTTCACAGAAATTAGGCAATCAGTCTAGAAAAAGAAAAAAAAAGAGGCGCGAAATTATTTTTATATAAAGTGAGAAAAAATGAAATTAATAAGAAAAAACTGTCTGAAGTCACGTGACACATTTCGTTTGAATTTCTTGCAACCAGCGTTGAATTACACGCCAATTATATATCACGGCATTTTCTCTAAACAATCAAAGAAAGCTAAGTATTTCAAACTATCTCTTTGCGTCTACTTTTGAACGTATGCAAACAATATATTCTTATATATTATATATTATATATTCAATATATTCCTTCGGTGAACAACAAACACTCTTACTTTTGTTTTAAACATTTGTTAATATAATTTTATATTAATATATAATATAATATAATATAATATAATATAATATTAATATAATTTTCTAACAGATCATTTAAACTATTGTATGAACATTTTCCATTCATGACAATACGTTAGAACTACTGACTTTAAAAAAAACTGATATCTTTTCCTGAAACGAGCTTCTGACACGACCTCAAGTGTGTAAATTCGTTGAAAAAATTCCCTATCTTGTTTTATTAAAATTACCCGTGTGTTTCCTCGTCATTATCGTTCTTGATTAATCTTCTTTGCATGGGTTAATCAACTGTTCATTTTGATCCTGAAGCCATACGCCACTATAAACCCATCACCAAATTATTTAAATTCCTTATCTTGTTTTGTTAAAATTACCCGTGTGTTTCCTCGTCATGATCGTTCTTGATTAATCCTCTTGGCATGGGTAAATGTAACTACTCATTTTAGCCCCTAAGACCCACGATATTATAACATCTCACCGATAATAAGATATATCAGAAGCTTAAATATTTGAAAATGCAGGCAGAGAGAAAAAGGAAACCGAGTAGGACTGATAGGCCAAAGCCTATCTATGTGTTTTGGGAAACTGTCAACTAGCTGAATGAATTGTTATCGTTAAACCGAAAGGAAAGCCTTTTAATATATCAATCATAGTTGTTTTTTTTTTTATAAACCGATCGCACATGAAGTACAGAAGAAACTGAAAAATGTTGTGGTACGCTAAACAATACTAAGGGTTCAATGCAAATTGCGAGAAATAACAATTGTGACATGGGAAACTTGAATGTGAAAGCAGGAAGGAGAGAAATTGTGAAATATTTAACAACTTCAGACTAAGAATACGTAATGACCGTGGAGAAAAATGGGTCCAATTTGAATGAATCGGGTATAGTTACTAACAGCTGATTTGCCAAAAACATTGACGACGCATATAAACATGGAGAAAAGCAAGAGGAGAAACGGAAAACCAAACGACTATAGAATCATCAATAAGAGATTGAGGAATGCAGTTTTACATTGTAAAACATAATCTCTGCCAACTTCGGGAGCGACCACTTTTCAGTGATATGCAAGCTGAAAATAAAGCAGAAATTAGAGAAAGCCAAGGTAGCAGCTAAATTGCACCAGGACAGACTCTCCTGAATGACTCAAATATGAAAGGGAAATCTATGGACAACGTTAAATGGACACAATGAGAACAGAAACACGAAGTAAGACGAATTAAGAAAAGCGTTAGTAACACCAGCAAATTGAGTTCACCCCAAAGAAAAATAGATAAAGAAAATAAAAATGGATGACAGACGAAATTCTTGTCATTATGAAAAGAAAACAAAAGACAACGCCACGCTACGAGATTAATGCCAAGATTATAGAATTTTGCACAAAGAAATTGGTAACAAATACAGGCAGGCTAAATAGGAATGTCCCAATGAAAAATGTGAAGAAATTAAAAGAATGTGTTTGACGGATTAGACTGATATGCATAACAAAAATAAGAGAACTAACGGGATAGAAGACGTTTCTCATCAATAAAATACATAAAATTCAAGGACGGGACACTGATATTAGAGAAAAGAAAAAATACTTCAAAGATGAAACGAATACATTAAAGAAGACTTTCATAACGAACGAAAACAAACGGCAATACAAAGGCATATTGCAGGATCAGAAATATCAAAATCTGAAATGGAATCAGCAATAGTCAAACTGAATAGAAACAAAGCAATAAAACCGGGCGGAATCGTAATAGAGCTGATAGCAACCTTAAATGATTTTTGCATTGACAAGATCACAGACATAATATATGAAATCTACAACAGTGGTGACATACCAGAACACCGAAATAGATTTATTTTCATAGCACTATCTAAAAAGCTTCGTACAAACGAATGTGAACTTCATTAGACAATTCGCCTAATGAGCCATATAACAAAACTCATCATCAAAATTCTGATAGAGTCCGCAACAGAATTAAACTGGAAATAAGGCAAGAACAGTTCGGGTTCGACAACAAAAATAGAAGAAAAAAAATTATGATCAGAATGATTTACAAAGAGCAATACAAATGTAGAATGAGGGGTGCCTGTTTTATAGACGATGCAAAAGTGTTTGATAAAATACGTCACAAAAATGTTTGGATCTGCTACCTATCCAGTTGAATTCATTGCATTCACTTGCGCGCAAATACCCTTGGGAAAGGTAATAATCTGTCTCTTCCCTCCAATTATGGGTTAAAAAACAGGATAGATTGGGTTCTATTCTTGGATGGCAACCAGTCTACCGCAGAAAGCAATGGTAACCTACTGCGGGATAATATTTTGTCCATTCAGTCATGCCTCTTTCGATACATGATTGCCCAAGCGTGTATCACGTATGGCACTTAAATGCCTGACCTATCCTCGACATATTTTGGAAAGATATTAGCATAACCCAGAACCTATACTGGAAGAAATTCGCGTGCTTACAGACAGATAATGTGTTTTGTAAATATACAAAAATGAAAAGGTGTATAAGACAAGGATGTATTTTTCTCATCAGACCTAATCCCTTCGAAGTGAAGATTCGTCTTGTTTATAATTGCTATGCATTTAGTTCTTGTAGAAAAGATTAATGCTATTGGTTTCATCCGTGTGTTTATTGTTACTATTGGTCAAGTTTGAAAGAAAGAATCGAATGTGGTGGTCAATCAAATAACACTCTCAAAATACTTTTGCTTGTCTGTACTACTAAGATCCCTTTTTACGACCATGAAGGTTACATTTACACGCAAGCTAACGAAGTCAGTATGAGAAACCCCCCTTGTTTCATGCTTCTCAAACTTTTACAATCCAACGAAGAAAAATACAGTCTTTAATATAATTACCAAACCGCTACTTAGATGATATTTTTATTCTAGCTGAAAACAAAATCGAAATTGATAATCTTAAAACTACATTTAAAACAAAGTCCGCCTTCAACTTCACATATGAGCTTAGCCAAAAACACTGAATTCGATCTCGCTTAAACACACAGAGAAACCTACCAAAATCTATCAGGAACAGATTTGCTGTTTGCTGACAACACAAATATCATAGCATCATCCACGTGCAAAAAAGACTAAAAATAATGGAAACATTGCTAATAAAAAAATCCAACACTCAGTAATATCGACTACGAACACGCTAACAACATGCTGACCGTGTTCGAAACATAAAAAATACACACTACTTTAAAAACAGACATAACATTACATACATTCTGTTACACGTAAAATAAAATCCATCCCTGATAATGGCTAAAAGTATAGCCGAAAGCGCTCGGATAAACAAAACATTTTGGCAATTTTATTATAATTTATGTCCTCCAAAGAAAAATCATAACATCTCATGAAAATTTACATGAAAACACTTAACCATAATACCTTGTCTGTCTGCATAAAAGAGAGATTGCTACCCAAATATACCACACACACATATATATATATATATATATATATATATATATATATATGTTTGCGGTTTGCGTGTGTGTGTGTGTGTGTGTGTGAGAGAGAGAGAGAGAGAGAGAGAAAGAGAGAGAGAAAGAGTGAGTGAGTAAGAGAGAATGAAAATACTAAAATATTGGATTGTAACTTTAGATATTTTAAAGCATTCAAAGTAACTGCGATTCTTTTGAAGTATTTAAAAATAAAGCTTACGTCAGTATACAAATATCCATAATTCGACATTAATATCTCTACGTATATACATCCACCTGTATATATATATATATATATATATATATATATATATGTGTGTGTGTGTGTGTGTGTGTGTGTGTGTGTGTGTGTGTGTGTGTGTGTGTGGTATACTTGCAACAATAAAGATACATATGTTTATATGTCTTTGCAACACGTCTTTGTACGAGTAAAACTTTAAAAGCATTTCACAAATGCATTAACCTACATCAATAATCATTACATCCCATAATACTAATGCTGCAATCTATCAATGCGGATACTACTCACCGCCCAGTTTCGCACACCCACACTATATGTCAATAACACGTGTAATGCACAACAGTCTCTCTTCTCTTTCATCTCCGAAATGAATCTAATCAGCCAGCATGCGGTGATTTTTTTATATTTCCGTTCATTCATTAAAGAGGCCATTCATTCATTATTTCATGCTGAATAAAGACATTCAGACATTTACGATAGCGTCGAGAAGTCATGGACACCGTTGGATTAAAAGAATGAGAAGCAGCTCACGTCGTACTGAGTTCATTTTTACATGAACAACTTGGAAAATCGAAAATTGATATTGTTAGAATGAGGGAGGATGGAATACTCAATATAGGGTATAAACTAAGCAGGTGACACAGAGATCCCAAGGCGAATTAACATGACGAAAGAAGCATTCCAGAAGTTGAGTAAAGTATTAAGAAACAGGACAATTTCGCTAGAAACAACGAAGAAAGTACTGGATTGCTATGTGATGTCAGTTCTTCAATATGGCAGTGAATGCTGGACAATATCATCAAAGATGAAAGAAAAACTTGAAGCAATTGAAATGTGGTTCTACAGAAGCATACTGGATATAAAGTGGGGGATTAGTTCCATATTACAATCAATATATAAACTGACCCCTCACTTTGTGGTCATATCAGTTTCTATACATTTATATTCCTGAGATCCAAAAACACAAGGACGCATTTCAGAAGTTGAGTAAAGTATTAAGAAACAGGACAATTTCGCTAGAAACAAGGAAGAAAGTACTGGATTGCTATATGATGTCAGTTCTTCAATATGGCAGTGAATGCTGGACAATATCATGAAAGATGAAGGAAAAACTTGAAGCAACTGAAATGTCGTTCTACAGAAAGATGCTGCGAATATCATGGGTCGAGTATGTGAGCAATGATGAGGTTTTGGAAATGATGGAAACAAAAAGGAAATTAATACTGAGCATCAGGAAGAGACAGCTGAAGTTCCTGGGACACGCAATGAAGAAGGAGGGCTTGGAGAGTCTGATACTAACAGGCCAGATAGAGGGGAAAAAGACAGGGAAAAGCAACGGATAACATATTTGAAGGAGCTGATCAGGTGGATGACGGAACGAGGATTGCATGGTGTAACAGGAGAAGGCGTGCTCAGAGCCACGAGGTATAGGGAAACGTGGAAGGCCATGATCGCCTACGTCCCGAAGAGACAAAGCACATAGAAGGAGAAGCAGATGACCAAACATTCATATTTGGTTTCACATAAATTTCCTTTGACATATTACATGCCGAAATAGCTCAGTGGTGGAGTTTGGAACTGCAGCATGTAAGGTACAAGAATTTACTCTTTGATTTCCTCTGGTTTACGAGATTCGTTCACAAAACTATCCTCAGTAGAAAATATTGTTTAAATATTAATTTTATTCTTCCAATTAGCTTAGAAATAGGAATAGAAAAACTTGGAAATTGTGAAAAGAACTGCATACTAGTGGCATATAGAGTCACTCGTAAGTAGCCTGTTACTTACATTCGTCATACGATCCCCTGCAGTTCTTGGTACTGATTTAACAATGTTCTGGAAAAACTCTTTCAAAATTTCTATTCATGTTATTATTATCGTATCTCACCATTTATTTTAGATTGGTCGGCTGCACCTCTGAAATTCGAATCGTTCTTCCCACCTCGCCATAAAGGTGCTGGATAACTGAGTAGGCCACTAACACAGAAAACTCACTGCTGTGGTCCATGAGAAAATATTTATTTTTAAATTTTTTATAATCGTTTCACCGCAAGAAAGGCAGTACTGCCACTGGTGTGCAGGGGGTTACAATGAGAGAAAATGGAAAACAGAAGAGAAAACAATACAGGTGATGTTGTGGAAAGGGTAAGATAGAGTTAAGAGTCACGGAGATAGAAGATGGCAATTGATGTGGCATTTAAATTTTTGGAGATTGTAGTTATCAGTGAAGCAAGCATGGGGAAGGGAGTTCCACAGGCGGGAGTTGTGAGAAAAGAAACTGATAGACTAGAATTGTCAGTAAGATTTGCCTATTTTTACAGTAAAAGGTTGGTATCTAGTTGCTAATTTAGTTACACGGGTAAACTCATGAGAGTAGGGTACTGGGAAATTAAGTTCGTCAGAGCAGAAGCAGTGAAAATACTTGTAGAAAAGACAGGTGGAGGTTACATTCTGTCGGTGAGAAAGAGGCTGAAGATGAGCAGCCGAATCGGGACATTGCAGATCCTTCTTTGGATTTTGTCAAGAACCCCGAGATGAACAGTAGGAGGACCTCACCAAATATTGCAACAGTATTCAATGCACGGACGAATGGTAGATTTATAAATGTTCAAGATGGTTTCCGACGAGAAAACCATTCCTGACTCGGCACAGCGACCCAACCTTTTTAGCAGTAGATCTATTCATTCCACTTGAGGTTGGCTGGGAGAGCGAGGCCGAAGAAGCGCAGTATATTTTTTCGGGAATGGTATAAAGGAAATGGTATTTTAATGGAAAGTAGGAAAGCATCTATATGGTGGTTAAAGGAAAGCAGCTTCGTTTTGAAAGCATTAAAATTTACGAATTATTTCTTACCTCAATCCATCACAGATTGGAGGCTCTTTCTAAGAGCAGAAGTGAGATCTACTTGGTCAGCCCTGGCAGATTTCATGTAAGACGGGAGTAGATGGTGGTGTCACCTGCAGAGATGTAAACTTGATTGATAAAAATCGTAAAAATCTGGAAGTATGCCCATTCAGAACGACCATCATTTTGCGATTTGACAGGAACGATGGAATTAAATCGAACAATCGTTCAATTATACCGTAGCCCTATAGCGTGTGCAGAGGGCTATCATGCCAAACCCTATCAAATGTTTTCGAGATATCCAGGGCAACAGCCCGGGCTTTGCTGTTTATGTCAACGGTCTGATATATGCACTCAGTGATGGCCGTTAGCACATCAGCAGTAGTTCTGGTGCAAAATCCATACTGCTTATCAAAAAATAATTTGTTGGAGGTGAGATGCTGAATTATTTCAGCATTGATAATAGCCTCGAACACTTTGCCAATAAACGGTAAGAGGCTAATATGTTGATAGTTAGAAGGGCAGAGATTTTAAAAACAAGAATTACAGAGGAGGACTTCCAACAAGCAGGGAAGCAAGGAGCAGCAAAGGGTATAGTTATAGAGTTTGGAGAGGACAGGCGAGAGTCAGGGACCATTTCTTTAGAAGGATGAATGAAATACTGTCACGTCTACTTGATTTATGGGAGCCAAGCTTAGAAATTATATTAGAGAGCAGAGAGGGGGTTATGTATATATCACTCAGTTGGGCCTCAGTTTTTACAGGGAAGTCAGGTGTTGGTACTCTAGATGACTTAAGTGTGGAGTTGTTAGAGAATATGCGAGCAAAGAACTCAGTCTTGTCTGTTGTGGATATAAGAGCCTAAAATTATTGAGTAGTGGAGGGATAAAAAGTTTGCTGTTGTTTAACACACTTTTGCAGAGCCGCCAGTATTCATTAGAACAAAACTTGCGGGATGTTATACGCTGCATTATTCTATTAGCAAACACCAACTTAAAATAATTTAGGACTCGCTTGCATTCATTGCGAGCAGACAAAAATGCATCACTCCGGTGAAGGCGGAAGAAGTGGTTCCTGTGGACAATGGCGGCCGAGCAAGCAGAAGAGAACCAAAGGAAAAGAATGAGGCTTAATACGGAACTTCCTAGAAGGATTCAAAACATTGATACCGGCTTTTACCCAGGAGGAGACCTCGGATGCACAGTCTTCAACAGGG
Source organism: Ascarosepion bandense (assembly GCA_037127315.1). NCBI lineage: Eukaryota > Metazoa > Mollusca > Cephalopoda > Sepiida > Sepiidae > Ascarosepion > Ascarosepion bandense. The sequence goes on from JBBBDQ010000207.1 coordinate 388,165, forward strand.
AGACTAAAAAGAAACATCACAAAGAAAGTCGCGGAACGCCTCTCAGTCCGCTCTTTGACATCAGTAAGGTATTCTGCCGGTAGGAGGTTCATGTGAAGAGTGGGAGTGGAAAGAGATATTAACGGAAACCACGGCATGATCAGAGTTGTCAAGAGGGCAGAGCTGCATAACCTGGAAAGAGTAAGGGATAGAAGTGAAACAGAGATCTAGCAGTAAGCAGAGTCCATCAGGGTTATTGGGGAAACGCGTGAGGAAATCTACCTCTTGCGTGTGATATTGATTGATTGAAACGTTCATTGGTATGGATGCCAGCAAGATCTGTGACAGAGTTTTCCAGCCACTTGACATGGTGAGCATTAAAGTCACCAAACGCAAATATATTAGCGAACGGATGAGAGGAAATGGCCTTGTCTATATTGTCTGAGAAGCTGTCTATCAGGGAACAGTCAGAAGAGGAGAGGGAGCGGTAGAGAAAGAAAAGATAGCTAACCGAGCTTAGTAGAGAGAGACGGAGACACATGTAAGAATAGTCACCCTAGCTGAAGGAATATGTTCGCTGACATAAACGTCAAGGAAGGACGCCAAGGTCCAAATGCATGGCGTTGGCGTCCTTCCTAAATAACCAGGGTTATAGAAATGAGATGAAGAGATTGAAGGGTAGACTTAGTTTCACAGTGAGCTAGAATGTCGGGGGAGTTTTCATGGAGGAAGGATTCCACGCTACAAAAATTGGTACGGGTACCACGGACGTTAGAGAAAGAGATGTTGAAGGATTTAGGAGTTTTTTGTTTAGCAAGTTTAGTTCTATATTTTTTATTATGTTTTTCATGATTAGGTTTGTTTTACAGGGAAAGACCTAGAGTAGTATTATCGGTCTTCAAATGCAACATTTGTGGGAAGGGAACTGGCGCTGACTGCAGCATAATGTGACCTCAGGGTTGCCCAGTGGAGGCAACTCCAGAAACATGCACGACATGGCACCACGAGAAAACCCCGATATTATTCAAATGTTGATCGGAGCGGCCTACCCAGACGTTATGCAAGTGTCCGTTCGGGCTCCTAAATTACCAGTCGGAAGCAGCAATTAAAAAAAATCCCCTGTACCCTCAGTATGAAGAGACGTTGGCACCATCCACACACATTACAAAAAACGTGCGATAGCACCGCTATTAGGACTTGACTTTATTTGTAATTCAGTGTGTTGTCCTTGTGAAATTAACAAAGAGAAGTGCGTTGTACTCTTAAAAAGAGATACGTGTTCTCAATTCTTCAAAATGGCAGTGAATGCTGAACAATATCATGAAAGATGAAGGAAAAACTTGAAGCAACTGAAATGTCGTTCTACAGAAGGATGCTGCAAATATCATGGGTCGAGTATGTGAGCAATGATGATGTTTTGGAAATGATGGAAACGAAAAGAAAATTAATACTGAGCATCAGGAAGAGACAGCTGAAGTTCCTGGGACACGCAATGAGGAAAGAGGCCTTGGAGAACCGGATACTAACAGGCCAGATAGAGGGGGAAAAGAGACAGGGGAAAGCAGCGGATAACATATTTGAAGGACCTGATCAGGTGGATGACGGAACGAGGACTGCATGGTGTAACAGGAGAAGGTGTGCTCAGAGCCACGAGGGATAGGGAAACGTGGAAGGCCATGATCGCCTACGTCCCGAAGAGACAAAGCACATAGAAGGAGAAGATCAGCCACAATAGACTGTAGCGTTCAAACGATCGTTTATTGTTATCATTAATCCCAATTTATATCAAGAAAATATTACCTATATTATGAGACCGCCACTCCAGCTTGATCCATTCATAAAAGGCATTATAGACTCTTAGATTTAATGCCGTTTACGCCATATCCTGGCTCTAACCTCCGAAATTCGCTGTAGATATTGAGACCATCAGAACAGGCAGCATTTTTTCAATATCGAATTGTCCTTATTTAACTGGAATAGCAATCTACGCAGTCCTATGTTTTTGAAACTATTTAGATCAAATGTTGACGTCTGGTGCAATAAGTGATGCTTTATTATATACGACCGTTGTAAAGAGGGTTTATTTCAGTTATTGTTGAATTTTATTAATTAATAATTTCTTATTATTCTTTAATTCATGAAATGGTTGTGTTAATCGAATATCTGCCACAAAAAGTTAAATTTTGCAAGAACCTAAAAGCAAATTTACTGTGGATGATTTAGCCATTCTTTCTATAAATCTTTTGTCTAAATTGCTTTATTTTTTAATTAAAGCAGAATTTTTCAAATCGAATTATAATCAGATTCATTACGCTGAGTAAATAAGGCACTGAGTTTGTCGTTTTGTAAAAGATTCCATTTGTGTTCATATAATCTTTTATTCCTTGAAAGAAACCCCGTGATCCTCCTTGAAATTTCTTCTCTTTTGTATTAATTAGATATTTTATTGTTTTAGAGATAGCTGTAACAAATTTGATATTAAACTGAGATAAATTCTTTTCAGACATATTTGTGATTGAAGTGGTGGTCAAAATAATATATTTTGATTCGTTTGGTTTCTCAGAATGATTCACTCTTCTTGATTTAAATATTTTCCAAGCCGTCTGTTTCGTGTTTAATATGAAATAATTATGATACTGGAGAAACTTAAAAGCATTTTCAATATATTTAGCCTCTTCATAAAATAGTGAGGCCTACAAAATTCTCTTAAATAAAATTCAATAACTGTTCAGGATTTTATTTTGTTATTGTGAGAATAGAAATGTATGATACCAACTGATTTGCGATGGATACTTACACTACCGGCCATAATTATTAGGCAACCCCAATTTTTTTTTTAAAGAAATTATGTATTTCATACTGTTTTTAAGTGGATAATACTAAATGAAAAGAGAATGTTTTTTTTTTGTTATTATTACTTTGCAAAATTTGACAAAGCATACAAGCAAAGATGAACTCATCCGAATCAACCTAACTTTTCTTCATTTTTTTATTGATGAAACTACAATATAAGTAATTAGTAAATATTTATAAATTCATTTGATGCACATGTTATTGTGCAGTATTAACAAAAGAACCATTCTATTTTCATTTACAATTATTCACTTGGCAATAAATACTAAAAAATTGTATGAAATACATCATTTTTTAAAATACTGAAGTGGCCTAATAATTGTGGCCGGTCGTGTAGTTTTAGGTAAATTTTCAGCACAATATAATACATGGTAACAGAAAAATGTTATTTATTTGTTTCGTAAGTGAATTCTATCGTATGTCTGACATTGTCAAGATGAGGTAATGTAGTATGGATATATAAATATAAAATATATAAATGTAGTGTGGTCATCAGTATAAAAGAAATATTTTGATTATTTAGGTAAAATACAAAGTAAAAATAAAAAAAGACCTGATTCAAGATATTCTAAAATAATACCTGTTAAAATTTCACTCAAAGGTGTACCTATTGGTAATCCAATTTTTATTATTGTTAAAGGTTAAATAGCATTAGTCGGCATATTCTTATAATTTTAGTTATTGGTAGGGAAAGGTTTATTTTTAACATAAAAAAGAAAAATAAACTAAATGAAATCGGCTAGAATATATATATATATATATACAAATACATAAAAGAACTACCCTAACTGTGTGCATGTCTAGTTACATCATTTTAGTCGACTGAAGTCCTAAAAATGATAAGCGTCACACAAAAATGATTTCCACTTCCTTTTTAATTTTCAAGTTCCTGGAACATGCAATGAGGAAGGAGGGCTTGGAGAACCAGATACTAACAGGCCAGATAGAGGGAAAAGGAGACAGGGGAAAGCAACAGATGACATATTTGAAGGACTTAATCAGGTGGATGATGGAACGAGGGTTGTATGGTGTAAAAGAAGAAGGCGTGCTAAGAACCACCAGAGGTAGGGAGACGTAGAAATCTATGTTCGCCTAGGTCCTGAAGGGACAGAGCACATAGAAGAAGAAGAATATATATATATGTGTGTGTGTGTGTGCGCGCGCGCGCACGTGCGTGCGTGCGTGTGGAGTAAAAATATAGTTTTAAGGTAAGGTATATTTATGGGTTACAGTGCTCAATATCAGAACGTATGTAAATTGAGGACAACATCTAGCGGCGACGGTCTGTTTTTTACTCAAACAAGCATTAGGCTATTGCATGAAGCAGACTCTCGCCGCCGGGTGATGACGTCAATGTACACTTATATATATATATATATATATCCAGATGAGTAGACGGAGCGATCGCTGGATTCCAATCTCTAGAGTTAAGATGCTGAAGGTTTGCAGTAATCAGCTAAGTCACAAATCTTATATTTCCCATGTATATATTGTTCTCTAACGTTACAGTGGGTAATCTCTACACGTATGCAAATGTACGCTTGCCGTGTCGAAACGCAAAAAAAAAGTACTTGTTGCCCATCTTAATTTCGTATCAAGTCTCGCCACCTCACGCGGGACTACTACACTCTCCTCCAATAAACCACTTTCACTTGCGGTCTGTTTTTGTTTTTTGTTTTTTTTTTCTTTAACGTGCCGGTAGCAGAGAAAACTAACCTTCTGCCTCTTCCAGATAAGTTTATTTGTTGCATTACTACTACGTAATATATATATATATATATATATATATATATGTGTGTGTGTGTGTGTGTGTGTGTGTGTGTGTGTGTGTGTGTGTGTGGAGCTCGTTTCAGAATTGTAGAAGAATGTTACGCTGACGACACTCCGGTTTACTCTCGTTTCGATCAAAAATCTGCCAAAGCTCACAAAGAAAACCTCGCTACTGAGCTTGAAAAGGACTTCCAACCCGTGGTGAACTGGGATAAGAAATGGCTCGTGAATTTTAATGCTTCCGAAGCTGCTATCTGTTAACCATCACAGACAATCGCTCTTACCTATCCATTAGCGTGAATCAGGCTAGCCTCCCTGAAAGCAAAACACTGCGCCGCCTCGGGTTAACTCTCACAACAGATCTCAAGTGGAATGATTATATAGAATCCATAGCTAAATCCGCTGATAAGAAGATCGATTCTCTGTGTAGGGTAAGGAAGTTTTTCCCGTCTGTAACTATCCTGTACATATATAAATCTACTATACGCCCGTGCATTGAATACTGCTGCCATATCTGGTCGGGTGCCCCTGCTATCCATGTAGGGGTCTTTGATAAAATCCAACGAAGAATCTGTAATGCGATCGATTCCTACTTGGCAGCTCTAATACAGTCACTTTCTCACCGGCGCAGTGTGGCTTCCCTGTTTCTCTTCTACAAATACTTTTACGGCTTCTGCTCCGATTAACTTAGCTCACTGGTGCCCCCTATATATGAACTTGCTCGAGCCACAAGATTAGCAACTAGGTCTCACCCGTTAACTGTGAAACCAATAAAATGTAAACGCAAATTCTACTCCAATAGCTTCTTTTCTCGCACTTTCCGCATGTGGAATTCTCTTTCGTTTACTTGCACCCTCTACAGCTACAATCTCCAAGAATTTAAATGTAAAGTCAATAGTCATCTCCTATCTCACTAACCTGCATCCTTTCTCTCATGCTCATTTCTCCGCCCACTCCACTCTCATCGGTATCCTCATCCTTCTCTTACCCACTTCCTGGTACCCGCTATAACCTGTCACTCTCTCTCATAACTTTCCTTCTGTGTAACCCCCTGCGCAACAGTTGCAGTAAACTGCCTTGCTTGGGGCGATATGATTATTTTTTTAAAAGTACTGGCACTGAAAACTCATTTTTGTACATTGACTATCTCACAGAAAGTAAATCAGTTTTTGTACATTGACAAATATAAGATACAAATCCTTTTTAACCCATCAAACAACTAAAACACATAAAATAAATTTCACACACGCAAAAGAATGATTCAAACGGCAAAAAGCTCTATTTTTCAGAAGTCAGTGGGAAAAGCATATTCTGGTTCCTGATTGGTCATCAAATCGCAGAATTCAAAATACGTCAGAGAAATGGTTTTTCCACAACTAAAGAAAAAATGCCTCGCCGGAGCCACCCCACGTAACTGGATTCAATATTTATGGATGGCCTCTAACCGGTCACAGCAGTCAGTCAGAGGAAGCAGTTAGCTGACACCTCGCCACTATGTAAGGAAGAAACCTGAAACTGACTCGCCTTTGCGGCCAGCTTTCTTTTCATCTTTTTCACTTCACGCCAACCTGGTCTCATCACATATTCATTCTACCTCTTCGTCCAATTTTCTCACTTTCAACATCCTCTTCTTCATTTTCACGCCACACCGCTAAAGAGGACAACGCAGCGACAAAATAAGTACCACTCCTTTATTTGTTTTGCCCCCCCCCCCCTCTCTCTCTCTCTCTCTCTCTTTCAACCTCTAAAAAGAGGAAGGAACAAAGCCTTTACAATCCATGAACTCTAAACTGCTTCAGACAATTTCAACTACAAAACAGCCTGCATTTTCTCAATGAACATTTTTCGTTCAGTTAACGAATTTCACTTATATTTTCTTATTTACGCTTTTTCATTCTGTAAATAAATCTTTGCTTTAATATACACACGAAATATTTTATCCTTTCACATTTCAACCTTCAAACTTCTGATATTTAAATTGTGGGGACTTCGGACGTGTTTGGCACAAGGCCAATTAACCAAGCATCACCGAGGCCCCTACACATGCTCCAGATATTTTAATTTTTGTAGTCATACCAGTGACGTCGTTCAAGGCGCCCGGTATTCTTTGAATTAGCAGACGGTAAAATATCTCTTAAAAATGAAATAAAAATTGGAGGCTGTAATTCAGAATATGATCAACAATATTTTAAGATAGATGGCATCGTTTATATTGCTCTAAACAGATTATATTTTTTTCGAGTGAAGATTTTTATTTTCATTGAATTTGACTATTGTTGTCGCATGTAAACAAACTATCGCTAAGTATCAGTTTTGGAATATCATATGAATAGATATGTGAAAGATGAAAGTAATTAGTTAAGTATGAGAATTTCAGTTTCGTTTGCTAGTCAAATGATCGAATAAATAACCCTGGTCAAATTCACTGAAATTTTTCTAACTAGCCAAATTGATTCATATTTATAATAATTTAGCAAAGTAAATCTAAAAGAAAATATAGATTTATACTCAAGCTTATCGGCTAATATCTATTTTCCCAATTTTCTTTAAATATTTCTTTTAAGGAAGAAAAATAATTTCACAGGCAGTCTATCTATGAAATCACTGAAAGAGTCTTCTCATTTATAAAGTCCTTCCTAACATATAATTCCCTAAAAATAGTTATGAACGGCAAACCTCCAAGGTCCAAGTGATCAACACAGGTGTGTTTTTTATAATAATTATAATTTTATTTTTTATAATAAGGTTTACCCTTTACAAGGCATGGGCGCCACTCAAGGTAGAGGGTTAGGCCAGGAGATCATTGCGTAAAAGAGTGTAAAATAACGGTTAACCCTAGCCTTGAGCAGTTTAAGGTTGTAGTGATCAAGGAATCATCCTCTTGGGAGTCTGTTCTACAGGGAAGATGCTGTTTGAGTGAAACTTACTTCTCACTGATGGAATACGGGGGAAATGTGGGTGGTTTGCTACTATGGCCTGTTCTTGCCGTGAAGGTTTGACTTAAATGTAGTTCGTCTGAACACCTTCAGTGGAAATAGCAGTAGAGTAGTGAGAGGCTTGCTACATCCCGCCTGTGGGAGTGAGGTTAGTAGGTGGAGAATAATTCGTCACAGGAGACGATTTAAGGACGGAAAGGGAGGACTGAGCAGCTCCCGCGCAAATATTACGACAGTACCACTATTTTTAGTCTGACTTGCACTTACTTGAGTGGTACAGATAGTCGACCATTTTACCTAAATCCTTAACAATGGATCGTATGTACGAGTTTCACTTGAGATCGGGTGTGAGTTTGAGGCCCAATAGTCTTTCAAGTCAAGGTGTATTCCCAAGAGAACATTTGATTGGTGGTAGTTCGGCGATGATGGAATATAACCAGCTTGGTTTTCCATTTGTACCACATTGGGTCGTTTGTTCAAGATCAGAAGAGAGATTAGTCGCCAATCCCTGACTATCAAGAGTGTTAGAGGTTCGCTCGTTTATAGTCGTTTATAGTCGTATCATCGGCATAGATAAAAGATTTCAGTATATTTTTAGGCAGATCGTTTAAGTAAATCAAAAAGAGGGTTCGTCCAAGGAGTGACCCCTGTGGGTTGCATGTTCCGGAGGACTGGCCATTAAAAACTACCATCAGGATTTTATTGCTTAGGAAAGACTTTATGCTGGAGAAGACCTGTCCAGTGATTTCATAACTAGAGAGCTTGTCTTGTAAACCTTTCTGCCACACCTTGAAGGTCTTTGAGATATCTAATTCTATGATCTTCGAGGTGTGTTTGTCATCAAGAGCCTCAATGATTGTGGGAGTGACGGTAGTTTTGGAATCGGCAGTGCATATGATCGATCGAAACCCATACTGCTCGTGGTTCTTTTCTAACTGCACGACAACCTTCTTCTAGATTAAAGTGGCGTAGGAAAAGAATGTGTCTTTTCACCAGACCTGTTCAACTTGTACAGCGAGAATATTTTGAGGACCCTAGAAGTTATGCCTGGATTTGTCATCGGAGGCCACAATTTAAACAACCTAAGATACGCAGATGGTACAGTGCTGATAGCAAACACAGAAAGGAAACAACAAGACCTTCTACAGAAGAGAGTGACAAGAAAAGACTACAAATAAACTGCACGAAAACCGAATGCATGGTCATCAGTAAAAAGGGCAGCCCAATATGCCACATACAGGTCGGGGATACTAGAATCAAGCAGGTACAAAAATTTAAATACCCGGGAAGTGTTATAACAGAAGACGGAAAGTGCGACACAGAGATCCGTAGGCGAATTGGCATGGCGAAGATAGCATTCCAGAAGTTGAGTAAAGTATTAAGAAACAGGACAATTTCGCTCGAAACAAGGAAGAGAGTACTGGATTGCTATGTGTTGTCAGTTCTTCAATATGGCAGTAAATGCTCAACAATATCATCAAAGATGACGGAAAAAACTGAAGCAACTGAAATGTGGTTCTACAGAAGGATGCTGCAAATATCATAGCTCGAGCATGTGAGCAATGATGAGCTCCTAGAAATGATGGAAACAAAAAAGAAATTAATACTGAGCATCAGGAAGAGACAGCTGACGTTCCTGGAACATGCAATGAGGAAGGAGGGTTTAGAGAATCTGATACTAACAGGCAAGATACAGGGAAGGAGAGACAGAGGAAAGCAATGGATAACATATTTGAAGGACCTAATCAGGTGGATGATAGAACGAGGGTTTCATGATGTAACAGGAGAAGGCGTTCTAAGAGCCACCAGTGATAGGGAAGGGACAGGGCACATCGAAGAAGAAGAAGATGATGATAGGATACTGACAGGTCTGCATTAGGAGGGAGTGCCCACATTCCTGAAAACCAGGTTTACGCTTAAAATCTTCAACAGGACTGGGAAAGGTTTCTCTTTTAAGCAGTGGTTGAATAACCTCGCTAGGATTGAAGATCATTCTGGTTTGATATTTTTAAATATGTTCCAGACACAATTCTAGTGGTTTGGAATTTTACCCAGGTCAGATTTTAGAAGATGTGCATTGTGGTGCAGTGGATATTAACTCAAACGACAAATCGGGGAGCCGAGTTCGAATTCCAGTCGAATTCATGGCATTCGCTTATGCGCAAATTCCTTGGGAAATGTATTAATCCGTCTCTTCCCTCCAGTTATGAGTTAAATAATAGGACAGATTGGGTTCTATAGCCTTGGTTGGCAACCAGTCTATCGCAGAATGCAATGGCAACATACTGCGGTATAATCTTCTGTCCAGTCAGTCATGTCTCTTTCAAGACATGATCGCCCAGAGCGTGTATCACGTATGGCACTTAACTGACTGACTGAAATATTTAAGAATATCAACCCAAAATTATTCCATACCACTGAAATTTTGTTTGGGCCAGTGGCTTTCATAGGTTCAAAGCCTTTGATAGGTCAAAACTTCTCGTACTGTAATAGTAATATTACTGATCATGGTGCTCAATGTGACGTGGGAATTTGCGGAGAGGACGGTCTTTGTTCGAGACAAAGATCGAGATGTAGAGGTCCACCTTGTCTGCCGAGGAATATATGCCCTCGGAGCCATTTCTAATTGTGGTCACAGTCGTTTTACCTCTGTTCACGATTTGGTTGGTGATCTCCAAAATTCACGGTGTCCAATTTGATTCTGTTCAACCTTGGTCTTCATTGCTCATGCGTAGGGTATGCACTTGGCGTTTTCTAGAGCTTTTCTCAGCTTTTGTGTGCAGTTCTGAATATAATGAGGGCCAAACTACATCGCTCCTTGCAATAGATATTGAATAATGGTTTCAGTGAGTTATGGTGGCAGCGGATTCAGGAATAAAGAAGGGCTGGACTTTTGGTGGGGTATAAAAATCTCCATTCCAGAAAGGATTTAATCAGTGACAAGGACTGCAGATTTGAAGGCAGCATGCTTGAAAAAGGTTTGAAAATAAGCTTCCGTCACGTAGGAACAAAAGCGGTCCCAGTCTGCCCTCGCATCAGGGGATGCCTTAGATTTGGCATCAATCTGAACCCTTATTAGGCAATGTTCTGACGTACTTAGGTGGGTAGAACTTTCTAAGACGATAAAAATTTATTTTGGAGGTGAAACTTGCAAAAGATAAAGGGTCATTTTAGATTTGCTGCCAATTTGACCCCATCGAACTGATCAGATATAAATCGTTGTGTCATCAGCATAGATAGTAAGTTGAGAATAAAGCTGAAATGTTTTTGATGAAAAGTAAACCAACATATGCCCAACGATAGAGCAGCCCTGGGAGAAACCTGCATTAATGCAAAAAGATCTAGAAAACTGGCTGTACAAGACAACTTCTATTTGGCGCGATTTGATAAGAAAGATCGAATCAAATCAAAACTTCGTACACAAATGGCATGAACTTGTGAAAAACACCAGCATACCAAACCTTTTATGAGTAGAAAATGATAACACTTCAAAGTGAGAGAAGACAGGCCGGGTAGAAACCAGCTTTTATTTAATGCACTATTACGGAACAGCTGATATTCATCAAACTAGTTTCCTTTGTCCCTAGAGGGTGCCTCATTCGAACAAAATGTGGCATCATTAAAGTTACGAGTAAACAAATCGGCGTCTGTTGTGATTGGAATTATCACTCTGCTACATGCAGAAACATTAATTCATGTGGCCTATAGCGGCTGAACAGGCAGGTCTGAACCAAGATGAAAATTGTGGTTTCTCCTGATATTTACGAGGAGGCACAAAAACACCGATTTATTTTTACCCAAGAAGAAACCTTAAGAACACAATTTCTCATTAGGAAAGTGAAATATTTCATTCCAAGAAGCATCGCGAAGAAAATCCCAAAATAAATTCCAAGCAGCGCCGCTGGAACCGAAACAATTTTGTGAAGAGGACGTTCTTGTTTAATAGACAATTCAAAGGAAATAACAGTTAACACGGCGTCTAACGAATTGCTAAGTGAACAGAGTTGCCAGAAGAAGAGGTAAGAATTAGATAAAGTAAATTAGCATTTTAATCCGAATTATTAGGTTAACGTGTAGGGAAATCCAATGTTTGACTGAGAGACTGAGCAATAAAAACGTTAAAGTCTGAATACCGGTGACATCTGAAACATTAGAAAAGTTATGCCATTTGATATGATGAGCATAGCTGGGACCCTAACAGGTGCTACCACCCCGGGTCAGGGCGGACCTGGAAACAACTGCAATTAAGAGGTGGTTCCACGCTCCCAATCAGAGGCCTTGCTGCTGGATGCAGTTTACGGTCATGCCAAGGACCATGATGAGCATTAAAATCACCAACTACAAAGATTTTTGCAGATGAATGTAGAGCGTGCTATTTCTATAGTGTCAATAATAATAGATATCTAGTAAGTCCTGAGAAAAAGGGGGAGATTAAGAAAAAAAACAAATCTAATAGAATGCAATAAAGAAAATCGAAAGCACATTATCAGTGGGAATCAAGCGAACAATTCCCTTGCCTATGGAGGATTTTACTGGATGTAATCATGAAGGTCATACATGCGTATCCTATAATCTAGAGGAGGAAGATAGCCTGGAACAGAGAATCCACTGGTGGAGATAGAAGTGTCTAAATTAGTTTGGCAAGGCGCTAAGATATCTGGAGAATGTTTCAAACAAAAAGATTCTACAAAATAAAAATTGGTATCAACGCCATGAATATTGGAGAAAGAATGGTCGAGGGATTAAGGTAATTTTTTTTTTGTTTCTAATTGTAACTGTTATAAAAAAAAGATTATTTTTTAAGGCGAAAAAGGCCAGACTAATTATCACATTCCATTGACTGTGGCAATACAAACCGGCCGGAAGGTGGCTAAGTCTAATGTGGACTAAGGATTGCCCACCGGATGTACTAGCGGAGACGCCGTTCCATGCGTGACATAGCACTGGAAATTATGCGACTGTTGACCAGAGCGGCCTCTCTAAGCGATACTTCGGTTTTTTTACTGGCAGTCGAAATGCAGCAATCAGAAAACAGCCAAATTGATAGTCTCAAAATGAATAGTCGAAGCCATTAATCAGTCATATCAGTAAAAAGTCAAGATCGTTTAAATCTTTAAAACCATAAAAGAAAGAAAAAATAAACGATTTTCTAAACAGTAAACAAGGGAGAGAGCTCTGTTCATGCTCAACATTAAAATGTCAGATATTTGTATAGAACTTCGCCAGAGAAATTCTATCTGATACTTTCTTACATAAATTTTGCCTCTGCATCAAATCATTCATGCAATTTTAAAGCTAGGGAATATTCCAAGAGTATAGTAAGAATCGAAAATTTCTTTAGGCAAAAAACGAAGAGAGAAATTAGGGGAGACAAGGGAATTACGATGATATTTTCCTCTAAGGAAACGTGTAACGTTCTGGAAGAAAGTTAAAAAAAAACTAAGTTAAATACAAAAAATAAATGAAGTTGGAAGTAGAAGAAATAAAAAATGGTGAAATGGAATGTTCAGAAAAGTGAAGATTGAAAGTGGCTTTCGAATTTCTTTCTCGTTATTTGATTAGGCATCAGAAACAAACACTGAACATAAAAACAATTGGAAAAATGAACGTCATTTTTTAATTATTTTGTATGCCCGCATGGATCTGTGTTAGCGCGCGATATTTTTTCTAATCTACTAAATATTAAGGCATGTTTGGTACATTAGGTCAGCTTTTGCTTAGAGAACGGTTGGAACAGTTGCAGCATTAAAAAGGTTAGAAGACTGCATATTTAACATCTAAATTTATCCTTTACTCTTGAAGATCTTTATTGTTTATCAATTATTACTTAAAGACGAGCAACAGATGAGTATTCAGATTAATATCTCGATATTAAAAAATAGAAAATTTGCGCCTACCTTAAGTTACCGACTATATGTAGGTATTTTAATGTGTTTGGCATGAAAAAGATGTAAATATGTGTGAATATGAAGGCCTTGATTCTTAGGGTATGCTTCTTGCGCCGATTCATAAGTATGTACTTTCTGTATAATAATGTATGTAAATCTTGCTTTGTACACATGTTTGAATGTTCATTTTCTAAACATATCACTATTTCAGTCCTAATGAATGTATCTTAAGTACCTCCACTCCATTTTCAATAACAAAGTTTTAAACTGAATTTTTAAAAATAAAACTTTTTCTTAAAACATTAATTTTAGCTTAATTGGATTCCAAATAATTAAATTTACTATTTCCTCTAAGCAAAATAATCGGGAGTATTTCAAACAGAAGTTATATTCATTGGAATCTAAAATTTTGAGATGTTTGTTTAAATTTTCAATTTTTCGACCATTTTTTGAGCGATCGACACGTTTGTAAACAAAAGTTAATTCTCGGTTTTAAAAATCTTGCAAAAGTAAAATATACATCTCTTACTTGTTATTTTTGGAAAATTATCAAATTTAAAGCTAAATTTATCTGATTTGAAACAAATATTACTTGCTTATGGCATCAAGTTTAGAATAAAAATATTTCTTAATCACAAAGATCTGACTCTTTGACCTTCTAACTAGCCGATGACAGCACCTATCAATCAATTTGGAAGTATGGTGACCAAAAGTTGACATAACCCAGTTTAACATTTAGTAAGGGAAACAACTCTTAAAACATGTGACCTTTTAATGATAAATTTCTTATACGTTACCAGAGTAAAAAAAATATGCAGTTTAACATAATAAAAAACATTAAAAATTATTCTAAAATTCTTAATTCTAAATGATTTGTAATTAGCTTATGAATTTTCGATTTGTAAATAAAGTCTATTTTTATACTGAGTAACTGGAAAAGATTTCAAAGGATTTTTTAAATTTTAATTAGCAAAGAAAAAAATGAAAACAATTTTTATAAAAATTCATTATTCATCGAATTTTTTTCTTCAATATGACATCTTAAAATTATATTATTTATAAAATCAATTAAAACTTTATCTACATTTTTAATGCATTTTTGATTTTACTATTCGGAGCAGATTTTCGAAAAATGGTCCCCTAATTAAAAAAAAATTACATGATTTACATTTCTCAATGAGTCCTGCATTTAATTAATAAATAAAAAATTGGTATAGATAATCTATTTCTAGAAGTTTTATGCAATTAATTGAAGAGAGGGGTATAGATGTGAAAAAATATTTTACCAAGATTTTCTAAAAAAATAATTGCATAAATAATTTCATTCATTTGTAAATAAGTCCTCATGGTTTCATTCAAATCATACAATTAGTTGATTTTTGAAAGAATTTTCAAATTAATGTGTCTTTCAACGACAAAAACGACTTACGTACTATTACGTTTTGTTTAGTAGTAACATTACGTAAACATGGCGTGAATCGCTGACGGAAAATTGAAATTTCGAACGTGTTAGAAAGGATTAAAAACTTTTTAAAATAATGACAACAAAATTTGATCTTTCCTCTTTATAATAGCATAAACATTTTGATGATAAACTTTGTTTTTATTAAGTTTGAGCCTTTTTAACATCATGCTATGCTGCAATTGAGTGAAGGTACCTAAATATCAATATGTGAATACGCGTGTTGATGTGTATGAATCTCACGTACCATTTGTGTCTATACAAGCACAAATATAAAAGGAAAATTGTTACATATGTAGCTTAGCAATAGAAAACATTCTTTTGTAACGTTTCTTGTTTTACGATCACCGCAAAGCATAAAAATATGGAACTGCAGCGAAAAGTCTCATCAAATAAATGGACAGAATGTCAGTGTGGGCGTAGAATTGATTAATGTTTTCCTTTGGTTGAATGTCTTCAAATTTATAAATCAAGTGAGAGGAACAAAGTTATTTGTTTATTGATGTAGTCACTCTATTAGTCATTTTCGTAACTGAAGATTTAACGATAAAAGCAAGAAAAATAATTCGTAAAGACTGGACTGCAAATTAAATAGCAATTTGTATAATAACATATGATGACCAAGGAAATCAAAAATTGTGACGATAATAACAATAAACATAAGCGTAATAAACAAAATTACAAGAGGAAACGATTCAAATAAAGAAATGTAAAGCAGCCAAATATGAGACAAAAATCAAGCCTAACAAATTTCTAAACTAAAGGATACAAATCAAATTAATGGACTTCATAAGATTTTGAATACCAGCTTTGCTATCATTATAATGAACATTGCCGAGATACAGGCGATCCTCACGATAAAGTATTACTTTAGATTACGAGAAGGGGAAGGTTTTTTATAGTAATTTGTATATGTAAGTCAGTTAAGTGCCGTACCGTGAGTCGATATCTACTGCACCACAACGCACATCCTTCACCACAGTGCACATCCTGTATATGCACATGTCTCGTTTAATGCGTGCGTTTTTAAGGTAAAAATGCGTTTCTGAGCATGTGTATGCATGTACACTTGAAACTTTGTGCATAATTAGTTGATTCTGTGTGTGTGTGTGTGTGTGTGTGTGTGTGTGTGTGTGTGTGTGTGTGTGTGTGCGTGTGTGTGTGTGTGTGTGTGCTAAGAAACGAGGTAATGTTATTGTGTCTGTACATAACAATATGCATTTGTCAGCATAATCACAGCAGCGATTTTTCTAAAAGCGGTAACTTGTTTATAATTGAAAAAAATCAATTGGCTTAACCATAGCGACGCCTGCGCACAGAGATGGACAAACGAGAAATAAACGTCTACTCTCATTCTGCTCGGCAACAGAAAAACGATAAATTCAATAAAACAGATGGCCATAAAAAGTTATTCAATGTACGTTTAGTAATTCAGATAATCGAATATTCATTAAATTAATATCATTTTCTACAATAAATACATTGAAAATTACTCTTCACTGATGTAAAATATATAACAGTTTGCTTAAGACTGATGTTTTGTATTCTCAAATTATAAACAAGGATATTTTTATATTTCTATGGAGATTAATATGATTTAGAAGTCATGTAATTTCTAATCATTTATTTTTTATTCAATAGAATATTGCCATTTTTTTTATTTTTTCCTTCCTTTCAATATTTTATTCACTGTTGGGCATTAGTATTTTTCTTTTTCTCTACTATACATGGTGGGCGATGAAATATAGCTTATTATTTCTGTTCGTTTTGAGTTGGGATTGTTCAATAGCAAAAAATAATTAATGGAATTATTTAATAAAAATAATTAGCTAAGAAGCAACATGAATAAAGAACCAAAAAATGTAAAACCATCATGAAAAAATGAAACATAAATACAAGATATGGTTGATAGAGAAAAATAATATTCTGGTATGATTAAAATAGATATAAAACATATAACGGATATGAAAAGAGAGATTCTGACATAAATAGATAAAGGAATAGAACGTTATTCCATTTAGTAAATAGGTTCAAGTCACACACACACACACACACACACACACACACACACACACACACACAAGTGTTGGTTTATGGATTTATTTTAAAACCAACATTTTTATTACTTCATAATTAGTTGCTGTCCGTAATTTAAATATACGTCCCATTAAAATTGAAAAACGGATGAAATAGTGGTTTCTCCTACAAAAGGAAACTTGGGTTCGAACCCTGCCGAGGAGAAGATCTCCTTTAAGATTAGTTAGTTAAGTGCCATACGTGATACTTTGGGCGAAAGAGACAAAACTGACTGAGTAAAAGATTATCCCGCAGTAGGTTGCCATTACATTTTGCGGTAGACTGGTTGCCAGCCAAGGCTATAGAACCCAATCTTTCCTGTTATTTGACTCATAGCTAGAGGGGCAAGAAATGTACTATACTATTAAGTAATAATTAGTTGAGGATCAGTTTATTACTTCGTAATAATAAAAATCCGGTCCCCACTTTATACCCAGTAGAAGTCTTAATCATGTTTCCAACTATTATATTCAGTCAGTCAGTTAAATGCAATACGTGATACACGCTTAGGGTGATCATGTCTCGAAAGCGACATAACTGAATCGGCAGAAGATTATCCCACAGTAGTTTGCCCTTGCTTTCTGCGGTATTATTTAACCCATAATTAGAGGAAATAGACAGATTAATACCTTTTCCAATGGTATTTGTGTGTAAGGGAATGCAAGGAATTCAACTGAAATTCAAACTCGACTCTCCGATTTGTTGTTCCGAGTCGATATCCATTGTACCACAACGCAAATCCGGTATTATTAAGATTATTTGTGTATATAAGACGATAGATGTCTTACATACCGTTTAGAATAAAAATTAGGTATTTATTTAAAAATATAGGTCTCCTCTAATAATAACGCTTGAAGCAATATATATATATACTAGCAGTATAGCCCCGGCATTTCTCGGGTGTAATGAAAGCTTTAAAACTAATCCATGGTCCTGGAGCTCAGACTCAGCCAAAAGAATATTTGTGTGAAGTTTGGTGAGAATCGGATAAAAGTTGTGGATTTGTATAAAGGACATACAGATAGATAAACAGACACACACACAAACATCTTGCCTTTTATATATATATATATATATATATATATATATATATATATATATATATAATCGATTTTCTGCACTATTGTAAGAACTGCAACCTTGAAACTTTTGAATATCGTTTCTTATGTCTTTGTCTATGAGTGTATCAAATTTGATTAAAATCGGACCACTCCTTCTATAACTCGATTTTTTCGATTATCGATTTTCGATATTTATCGGGGTACCTCGACACAAAACCTAGCTAAAAACACTCACAGATGCTTATAGTATATATTTTTCTGAGATACCAGTCTTCCATGAAGATAAGATTTGTCCTATCGTAGCGTCTCTGTTGGATGATAATCTACCCCACGAGGCAAGCCAGTGATAATTTCATTAAGAATTACCAAATTTTTACTGTTGATATTTACTGCTCCCCAGAAATTAACGCCATGTGTTGCAGTGGGTATAGGCTCGGAACGAGAAATCAGGGAGCCGAGTTTGAAGTCCAGTTGAATTTCTTGCATTTACTTACGCGCAAAAACCCTTGGGAAAGGTATTAATCTGTCTATTCCCTCCAATTATGGGTTAAATAACAGAACAGACTGGTTCTATAGCCTTGGCTGGTACCTAGTCTACCGCAGAAAGTATTGACAACCTACTGCGGGATAATCTTCTTGCCAGTCAGTCATGTCTCTTTCGAGACATGATCGCCCAAAGCGTGTATCACGTATGGCACTTAACTGACTGACCTCCTACCTAGATGATTTAAGACTATATTAACTGAGACATAATGCACAAGTCGACGTCTTTATACCTACTGCCGAACGCCATTTTGGTACAGTGTGATTTCACACTCATCGGTAAGCCAATGACCATTCTTATAATACCCATCTTATATAGGCTCAGGCTTTTGTTTCTTCTGACAGATTGATATATTATCTTTTTATATTCATGTTCAAAGAACATCTATATTGTTTTTTTTTGTTTTGTTTTTTGTCGTTGCTGCCATTTCTTTATCATTCTAAACTAAAACATGATACATACAAAGAGAATAAACAAATTATCAAATGAAATGCAACTCTCCAATCTTAAAAATCGATCACAGCCTTGAATTAGCTATTTCATCAATAAGGTTGTACTTCCAAACCATCGGATATTGACTAGAAATTCTCTGTATAGAACGACTTGGCATTTAACTAGCAGAAGCGATACTAACGGCCATTCACCCAAATATCAAAACAATAAAATCAAATAAAACTATTATCCAGCAAAAACAGAAAAAAATATCTACTTATAATATGTTCTGGAAACTTTAAAACGATTTTGTTCTATTTAGATTATTTCCAATATTTGTATCCTTTGAAATATGATAAAGAATATAAGATAACCGTTCGTATTGATAATCATATTTTTTATCTTCTTCTTCACTCATTTTACAGTCATTAACATTTTATTAAATTAAGTACCTCCAGTAAATCACTGAAAATACAGCATAGTATGAAGAAAAAAGGTCCCAAACTTAATAAAAACGAAATGGAAATGTTTATGTTATTATTAAGAGGAAAGATCAAAGTATTTTTCATTAGTTTTTAAAAATTTTTTAATCCTTTCTAACACATTCAAAATTTTAGTAAAAATCTTGCTATGATTTTCGTTAGCGAGTGACCAAACCATTACGAGAATTTATAATGGAAAATGCAACATTACATAAAGCATTTTTTTTTCGGTAAAAAAAAACACATTAATTTGGAAATTCTTGCAAAAATCAAATATTAGTCGGATATTAATGAAACTTTCAGGACTTATTTACAAATGAATGAAATTATTTCTGAAGTTATTATTTAAAAAATCCTCAAAAAAATAATTTTACATCTGTTACCCAACCTCCATATAAATTCATCAAATTTCAAGAAATTAAATTTTGTCAGCAAAATTGGTTTCATTAGTTAAACGCAGGACTTATTGGGGAATGTAAATCATCTATTATTTTACAACCATTTGGCCTTTTCTCTGAAAATTTGATCCCAATAGTAAAATAAGAATACAATACAACTATGATATTATTTAATTATATAAGCTCCTTAATTGTTTTAAACAATATTATAAATTATGGACATTGTAGTCTGAAGAAAACTTTGTTTTCGATTAATGATGAAATTTTGAAAGAATTGTTTTAATTTTTAAAAATCATAATAATTTATAAAGTTTAAAAAAACTTCTTAAATATTTCAAAGACGTTAGGTTATTAAGTTATTAAGTGAAGACTATATTTACTAATCGAAAATTGAAAAGTTTAATACAAATCATCGAGCCATCGTATTTTTTTAAATATTTTAAATTTGTTTGTGTATTTGAAGTGTTTTATGGTAATTCGGTTTGTCCATTAAAAGGTCATGTGTTTCATGGTTTCTTCTTCTTGCACGAAAAACATTTGGGCAATTCTGATCACCATAGTCACTTAACCTATCTCGCATACGGCAAAGGTAAAAAAGATCAACACTCCGTGATTGAGAAACGGTTTCAGTCTAAATTTCATGCTATAAATAAGTAATACTTGTGTAAATAAGATTAATTTTACATTAAATTTGCTAATTTTCCGAAAATATCGTGCCACAGATGTATATTGTATGTTTGCAAGATTTTTAAAACCGAGAATTAACTTTTGTTTATGTTATGATGACTTACGCATATAACACATTGAACTCTTCCGAACTATACATAAGTAGTAGTTCTCCTTTGTAGAGCAGAGTGGCGGAGAGGGTGAAAGCTGAATCTATTCTAGCAGATCAATCTGACAGCCAGACTAAACAGCCATGCTAATAATTGCTCATTGGGAAATGTTTTTACTACTGTCTTTGTAATGTATTTGTTTAACACTGTTCCGTCTTTGTGTCTTTATTTCTGGCCCAAACGGAGCACAACAACTTGGTGACGAGATCACAACAGTTTAAAAATGTGTCAATCGCTCAATAATGGCCAATAAATTAAATTTTAAAATGTTTTAAAATGTCAAAATTATATTCCAATCAATATAATTTCTGTTTTTTTTTATTATAATAATTTATAAAGTTTCAAAAAAATTTTTAAAATATTTCAAAGACGTTAGGTTATTAAGTTATTAAGTGAAGACCATATTTACTATATATATTAAAATATATCAGAGTATTTTGCTTACTGGAAATAGTAAATTTAATCATTAGGTTTCAATGAAAACTAAAATAAAAGTTTTAAGAAAAATGTTATTTTTAATTTAAAAGTTAGTTATCGAAAGTGAGTGAAGGTACCTATTCAAAATGAGTGAAGGTACCTATTCAAAATGAGTGAAGGTACCTATTCAAAATTATAAAAGTGACTAAAAATACCCGGAAATATTTCACGGTTTTCCTATTTATATTTTCCGACGAACCTTTATTCTTGCTAACGATTGAATAAGTTCATAGTGAGTTCTGCGTCAATAAAATTCCCTTATTGTATCGTTAAATAGTTAACAACTTGAACAAAATATTGCAATAACAATCAATGCTGGTCATTACTTCAAGTGCATAAGAATGAAAAGATTTGAAATCGACAACTTTTTCCACTACACTGAAACAAGTGATAATCACTTCTATATTCTCTACTTTCTTTCTTTCTTTCTTTCTTTCTTTCTTTCTTTCTTTCTTTCTTTCACTGAAATCAAATAATTTAAAATTTGAAATGGTAAAAATTGTCAATTTTGCGGCTATTTTTGAGCGATCAACACGTTTGTAAACAAAAGTTAATTCTGGGTTTTAACAAACTTGCAAAAATAAAATATATATCTGTAACACGTTATTTTTTTAAAATTAGCAAATTGAAAGTTAAATAAATCTAATTTACACAAAAATTAATTTTTTATAGGATGAAATTTAGAATGAAACTATTTCTTAATCACGGAGTGTTGATCTTTCTGACGATTCCCGTATGATTTGACATGTGATGATAGCCATATGCGAGATAACTGTCTATGGTAACCAGAATTGACAAAATTGTCTAAATTTTTTTCGTGTAAGTGGAAGAAACAATAAACCACATGATCGTTTAATGTACACACAGAAATTACCACATGATATGGATGAGCAGTAGAAACCAACAGATTGTGAAATCTGATACGAACAAATTGAAGACTTCATCTCACCCATCTCTGTCCGATACGGATTTGTCAGTCGAAAACATTTTAGATATTGTGGAAGTGAGGAAATGCTTTAAAAGCAAACAATTAAGAAATCATTAATCAAATAGTAAAAATGTGATAGCGATCACCAGGTATTTATTTTTAAAAACGGAATAAATTAGTCAACAGATCACCGGAAGATCAATTTTTCAAACGTTTTAGGCATTGGTTCCAGAAGTTCAGGTCAGGGGATATCTCCTATTTTACTAACCCCTTAGTGGCCGGCTACTGGTCACAGATGATGATACCCTGAAGGCAGCCATAGAAAAGGACAAGAGCCAAAACTATGGCGAGATTGCTAAACACATCCAGATTTCTGTTGAAACAGTCAGACTTCACTCGTATCGAATAGGGAAGGCGTACAAGTTGAGCAAGTGGGTAACCCTAGAGTTTCGGCAATTTAAAAAGAACAGCGAGTGACAGCGAGTTCGTTGTATTCACGATACCACAACATACCCATATTTGATTGAGTGCTCACGAGTGGAAAAATATGGGTCCTGTATGACACACCCAAGCGTGCCAGATATTGATTGTCAACACGAAACCCTGTGTCCCACACTACAAGGCCATCACTACACCCACGCAAGATTATGTCCTGTATCTGAAGGACTAGCCACCAAGTAATGTGCTATGTGCTGCTACAAACGGAAAGACCGGCATTAGCAACAGTTTGAAACGTGTGCAACGAGTATTGAAGCAGCGAAGCCATTATCAACGCCGAGGTGGTTCAGCATCTCACAGCTCACAGGCTCCTCTCAGACAAACAGTATGGTTTCCGCTTCACCAGGTCTACTGCTGATATGCTAACGACCGAGTATATATACCAGGCTCTCGACAAGAATAGCGAAGCTCGTACCGTTGCCTTGGATATCTCCAAAGCATTCGACAGAGTCTGGCATGCTGGCCTCCTACACAAACTGCGGAGCTATGATATAACTGGACATGTGCTTGACCTAATCCAGTCATTCCTCTCTAACCGCACATTGAAGGTGGTATTAAACGGACATGCCTCCCAAAACTACCTTACGAACGCGGCTGTCCCTCAAGGCTCTATCCTACGTCCTACGCTCTTTCTGATCTATATTAATGATCTCCCCGATGCCATAAGATCCCAAGTAGGCATGTACGCCAATGACACCACAGTTTACTCTCGCCTCGATCAAAAATCTGGTGTGGGTGACAAAGCGAACCTCACTGCCGAGCTTGAGAAGGACCTGCAATCCGTAGTGGACTGGGGCAAGAAATGGCTCGTAAATTTTAATGCTTCCAAAATGAAGCCGCTATCAATTAACCATCATAGACAATCGCTCCTACCTCTCATTAGCATGAAACAGGCTTGCCTCCCAGAGAGTAAAACACTACGCCTCCTTGGTCTCACACTCTCAGCGGACTTCAAGTGGAATGACTATATCGAATCCATCACTAAATCTGCTGCTATGAAAGTCGGTTCTCTGTGCAGGGCTCGGAAGTTTTTCCCGTCTGAATCTATCCTGCACATTTATAAGTCTACCATCCGCCCGTGTATTGAATACTGCTGCCACATCTGGTCAGGTGCCCCTGCTATTCTCCACGGGCTTCTTGACAAAATACAACGGAGAATTTGTAATGTGATCGATACCGACTTGGCAGACCGCCTGCAGTCACTCGCTCACCGGCGTGACGTGGCTTCCCTGTGCCTCTACTATAAATACTTTTATGGCTTCTGCTCCGATGAACTTAGACCACTAGTGACCCTAGGTATGAATTTGCACGAGATACTAGATTAGCAACTGGGTCCCACTCTTTTACTGTGAAACAGATAAGATGTAACCGCAAATTCTACTCCAACAGCTTCTTTTCTCGCACTTCCCTCCTGTGGAATTCCCTCCCATACAGCTACAATCTCCAGGAGTTTAAATGTAAGGTCAATAGACACCTCCTAACATACTAACTCTCATCCATTTTCTCAAACACCTTTCCCATCTACCCAACCCCCATCCTCGCTATCCTTACCCATCTATCACCCTCCTGACATTTCCTATATCTAACCACTCTTTCCAATCACTTTCCCCTAAGTAACCCCCCGCGCAATAGTGGCAATGGAATGCTTTGCTTGGTGTGAAATGATTAAAAAAAAAAGAAGGAGCCATCATTAGATGTCATAATCTTGCTATCTTGCTCATAATCCTAAAGAATAAGTTGCCTCGTCTTTGCTGTTCTATCGTTATCCTATTCAGTATACATCTGACAATATCTTGACAGTAATATGCACGCCATGTTTATAGATATATTGTATGATTTTACTATATTTACAAAAGCGATAGATACAAATGAATGCACCCATATTTTCATACCTGAAAGACAAACACGCAGAAAAAATATCAGAAATGTGAAAAGCCTAGTTTCATTGGAAACACATCCTCCTTAAAATGACAAAAATATGAGATAAATTCTGGGAAAATGTACATAATAACATAAGAATATAATACAGCATTTGACTATCTGCACATGCTAGATCCTCAAAATGATTTCCTTCCATGGTGTTTATTGACAATGCATTGAGAAGTAGCGAATGCGTCTTAAAATAAAAGAAGCATAACAACGAGAGGACTAACATTAAACGTAATATTTTCCAAAGCGACTCTCTGTCTCTACCTTTTCGGCTTCGGATAAAACAGATTGCTTATCTGTTGAATATGAATCGCTGTAAACTTTCCGAGAAGATGTGAATGACTAAATATTTCAGTAATGACATATAAATAGATCTCAAGCTGTTGAAGCACATCATTGTAATATTCAAGTATGACTTCCAAGAGTGGTGATCATATGAAAGCAGGATGTTTACTGATTGCTGCAAACCAAAGTTATCTTTACAAGCCAGAAGCTAACGCCGTAATTGAAATTCTCTCATCTCCGTTCCAGGAGACGACCGAACGGAATTGGAAGAAATTGAAAAAATAAAAAATAAATGAACAAAAAAAGGAGAATTCTGTAACACATGAAGCTGATATTTCGAGTGTTTTTAGGACTAATGATCACATTGTTTCATTAATTTTGCTGGTACTAAAATATTTCAGTTGGTATACTCTCCGGATATCACCATGTGTTCGTTCATTAAGAAAATTGTCGTTGTCATTATTCAGATAAAGTCTAACAATGTCGCAAAGTATGAAAATAGAGGGTAAAAAGAAGAAAATTTGAATAATGCAATCGATTATACATAACTTTGCGTGTGACACAAGCAATACAAATTTATACTCGAGGTTTATAGCTAATACTTTCCTTGTTAAGAAATCCAAACTGCACGATCGCAATTAGAACGTCTGTAGAGTTAGAAAAATTTCCTTATAAACAAAGGAACAAGTACTGAACTGGAAAATCACAACACAGATGAAGAAGAGACTTGTAGGAATAGAAATGTGGTTTCATAGAAGGATATTAAGAATATCATGGACCTAACGTGTGAACAACGACGAAAGTCTAGAGAAAATGAAAACAAAAAGAACACATAATTAACATCAGGAAAAAGCAGTTAAAATTTCTGAAGAACATAATGAGGAAAGAGAACTTAGAAATTTTAATACTCAAGGGGACAGATTGAAGGCAAGAGAAAGAAAAGAAAACAACGCGTAACCTACCCAGCTCAAGTGAATGGGAGGTGAAGCAAATTTTGGAAAGATAGCAAAAAAAAACAAAAAAAAACAGTATTTATTGAGTGCTACAAAGGACAGGAAATTGTGGAGAGTCATGATTGCCAACGGCACATAGACGAAAAAAAAACAGAGTTTACGAGATTATAATAAAATTTTGTATTTTTACCGTTTTCATAATTCAACGTGGTTTTCGGACTTGAAGACCAACGCACACGTGAATGTAAGTTCAAATGTTTAATCCCAACATAGTTCATTATCTTTAGTCACTTCCGGTCAGCCTACATAGCTTCTCAAAAGAAATATAATTCTCCAGATATCACGACCATCTGCATCAATATTATTACATCTTTAAAATGTTCATGTCTACTCAAAGTGTGAATAGTCAACAAAAGCTGAAACAATTTTTTTTTTAAATTGATGAAATTTTTGGTGATATTTCTTCCTTATAAGGATATTTTAAAGCTGCATAAATATTTCAATTATTTATTATTTTTTAGCATTTCATACAACCTGTTGGATTACTTATCAAATTTGGCAGACGAAATAACAGTTAAATACATTTATTATTACATGTATAAAGATTGTCCGAAGGCTTCATTTTAAAGGATGTTTTGTATTTCAGTTTAAAATTAAAACGTTTGCCCGATGTTATAAACTGTGTCGATGTTATTCTTGATCAAATATAGCTGTTTCAAAAGTGAATTGTTTCCCAAATTTCATTTAATAGAAATTTATATAATAAAGGTAATGGCTAGATCTTCCTTTTCCATATGACTATAGTCTCATTCGATCAGAATTAATGAATAGTAAGAAAACTATTGACTTGTTGCTAGTTTTTAATTGCTTATATAGTGTATCAGTAACTTTATTTTTTAATTTCTTATATGGTCTATATGAAGTACTGTCATAGCTTCTTCTTCTATGTGCCCTGTTTTATTCAGGAGGTTGGCGATCATAGCTTTCCATGTCTCCTTATCCCTGGTGGCTCTTAGCACGTCTTCTCCTGTTACACCATGCAACCCTCGTTCCGTCATCCACCTGATCAGGTCCTTCAAATATGTTATCCGCTGCTTTCCCCTGTCTCTTTTTCCCTCTACCTGGCCTGTTAGTATCAGGTTCTCCAAGCCCTCTTTCCTCACTGCATGTCCCAAGAACTTCAGCTGTCTCTTCCAGATGCTCAATATTAATTTCCTTTTCGTTTCCATCATTTTCTAAACCTTATCATTGCTCACACACTCGATCCATGATATTCGCAGCATCCTTCTGTAGAACCACATTTCAGCTGCTTCAAGTTTTTTCTTCATCTTTGATGATATTGTCCAGAATTCACTGCTATATTGAAGAACTGACATCACATAGCAATCCAGTACTTTCTTCTTTGTTTCTAGCGAAATTTTCCTGTTTCTTAATACTTTACTCAACTTCTGGAATGCTTCCTTCGCCATGCCAATTCTCCTTTGGATCTCTGTGACGCACTTTCCGTCTTCTGTTATAACGCTTCCCAGGTATTTAAATTTTTGTACCTGCTTGATTTCAGTATCCCCGACTTGTATTTGGCATATTGGGCTGCCCTTTTTACTGATAACCATGCATTCGGTTTTCTTGCATTTTTTATTTCTCTTTATATGTTCTTTGAGGGGCACAAACAAGTTGTGTATTTTTAACAAACTTATAATTTAAGAGAAAAATTGTAATTATATAATATTTGTGAGTGCATGTCGTTTATTTTTTCAAGATACAGTTTTGAAGTACGCACTATAATTTGTCTAGATATTTATTTATTGACCATGAAAAGTAAGTATTTTCACTTCGAATACAAAATCTAAACTAATGCATTCTCAGATGTATTTTTCGGGGTGCAATCATTCTAAGTATAAATTATTGTAAATAAAATTTTTGTTAGTAAAATTATCGGTAACATGGTTCATAAATAATTTTACTTGTAGTAGTTTTCCATTTCATCCATGTAGACTAACAAATGGAAAATGTAATAATATTTGATCTATAATTTGTTGTGTATTACTGGCATGCATTTCCTATGAAAAGAGATTCGGTTATTTTAATAATATCCTTGGTATGTATTCACTGTTAGGGTGTTTTCTTCAACTTTTACGTGAAGATGGGCTGTGGTAAGTACAAAATAAAAATAAATTTATTTTCTTTACTGTTTGTAAATTCGCGAGCCATCTATTTTTTTGTCCAATAAAAATAAAATTCCTTCGTACTGAGAAAAAGACCAAAGCAAATTTCGCGAACCAGTATGAAAATATTTATTAACCAATGAAAAGAGACCGATTTACAGAAAGCAATGAACTGAACTTTCATTGACTCGTGTTGTTTCTTTCCGCCTAAAAATGAGTTGTGTTGAAAGGTGACCACGTGACCGAGTCGCCTACTTATTAACGTTCCCAGTCGGTAAATAACATTTGAAGTCAGATAATAAACGAGAGAGAGAGAGAGAGAGAGAGAGAGAGAGAGAGAGAGAGAGAGAGGAGAGAGAGAGAGCGAGAGAGAGAGAGAGTACCACGCATCGGAATAACGCCGGCGTCAAATTACATGCTGATACATCATCAGCCTCTAATGACAACTCGGAATTTCAAAGGACTCTATTCAACGGATAAGATAAGTCCCTTAATATATATATATATATATATATATATATATATATATATATTTGAATTCAATCGTATGACTTTTCTGAGAAAAACGAACTCTCTTAACTTGTTTTTAGCATTTTGGAAATTTACTTTGTGTCTGATGATTTAATAAGAACATTTTCTCTTTTTGACTATTCGTCGAACTACAAACTTTGTAATGTTTGATCACTTTTCCTGAAACAAGCTACTGACAACTTCAAATGTTTAAATTTGTTAAGAAATTTATTATTTTGTTTCGTTCTGAATAACACTTGCGTTACCTCGTCATTATTCCTACGTTACCACTCTGGTGACCTACGACGTGCGAGAAAATTACGGCTTTACACGGAGAATCGAACATTTTTCATGTTTTATATGATATAATTTTTTATGTCTCTGATATAGGGACTTACGCATATAACTCGTTCAAACTATATATAATTAGCAGTTCTGCTTTGTAGAAGCAGTGAGTAAGGAAAAGGCAGAGAGAGTGGAATCTATTCCAACATAACTCTGACAGCCGCACTAATAACTGTTCATTGGTATATGTTTGTACTACTGTCTTTGTAATAAGTTTCTTTAATACTATTCCGTCTTTTTTGTCTTTATTTCTGGCCCAACTGACCACAGTAACTTGGTGACAAGGTCACAACTTTGCGACGAGGATTCTTACGGACCACGAGTATTCTTACAGACAACCATGATTCTTAAGGACCTTTGAGGACCCCAGAAGGACTGAGTAGAAATTGTCAATATTAATTCAACATTGTACGCACCGAACGAAAAAAATGGTTTTCGTCACACTTTGTTCTATTCAACAGTATTTGGTAATCCAGAAAGGAAACTGAACGAAAAAAAGTGTAACTAACTTACACTGAATTAAACACGGAGCCGATGAACTAAGAAAATTCATGTTTTTTGATTGTTTGTTCTTTCTTTTTTGTTTTTTGTTTTTTCGAGGAAAAAGGTACTCGTGATTCTCTGAGTGAGTAAGACTTTAAAGTTTTATTTTTATTTTTTATTCAAAGAAAAGTTTTCAGTATTCGAGTATTTACAAAAAAGACACGTATAAACATAAATGAATCTAAATCCATCATGCTCTATTTTTTAACTTCCAACTTGAACAGCGAAACCAACGCGAGTTTAAATGGCAAGAAAAGCAAGACCAACAAGAACTTAAATGGCAAGAAAAGCAACTGGAATTTCAAAAACAGATTGTTGAATGTCAAAAGCAAGCTGAAAAAGAACGGCTTGAATTTCAAAAACAAACTGAAGTCAGATATCAGAAACTTGAAAAAGTTCTACTTCAAACTGAACAAGAGCAACGGAACTCGCTTAAACTGGAAAACTGGGGATAAATTAGTGAAAACGAAAATACATTCTCACAAAACACGATATTGGGCAGCAATCGACACTTTGACATATTCTCCAGACAAGGATATAACCTTTGCTTCCTATTTTAAAAGATTTGAGGATTTATACGCTACAGATTGCATAAATTGGTTTGAGTCTAAGAAAGTTCGCTTTCTTCTCCAGAACTATGCACACCAAATTTATGAATTATATTTTACCCCGTAAAACAAGCGAATTGACATTCACTGAAGCGGTTAAACTTCTTACAGAACTTTGTTGTTCTTCACTCTTTTATAAGGGGTGGAAATGTATGAATTTAAAACCTGGTGAAGATTTCAGAACGTTTGTGTCGGTCGTGAATAAGCATTGCGATGATTTCAAACTGACAGAATTGAGTGTAGATAATTTTAAGTGTCTGATATTTGTTCATGGACTTGTTTCAACTAAAATGCTGAAATTAGACGTAGAGTTCTAAATAAATTGGAAAATGATCCAAATTTTACTCTCCAACAAATAGCGGTAGGCTATCAGAGATTTATAAACGTACGCCAAGATTTCAAAAATATTGAGGAATCTGGCATAGCTTACATAAGAAAAGTACGCCGAAAGAAAAAACAAATTGATTTCCCCCTAAATCAAATCAGTCACAAAAGAAACGAGACAACTTGCTCCCTAACCAATGTTTTGGCTGTGGATACATATACATTGGTATAAAGACTACTCTTACCGAAATAAATAATGCCTAAATTGTAGCGTACCAGGCACAAGAGCTCACATTGTCGAGCGAGAAAAAGGTTAATACCTAAAAAAACAAAAAAAACAAAAAAAAAAGCAGATGAACAAGACGGGGAGTACGTACAAGTACAAATCCCAAATAAAATATTAAAATGCAGTTGGATCCTTGTTCAGATTTAACAATCATAAATTTACACACTTGAGAAGAGTTGGGAAAACCAAGCTTGCTAAGAACCAATAAAATGGCCAGATCCATGACAGGGGAGGAAATCAAGTTTACAGAAGAACTTATTACGAATGTAACTTTTCATAAAAGACGCTAAAATTAAAAATGTTTGTATTAAAAAATACAGAAAATTTATTTGGCACCGACTAGATAGAGAAATTTCAGTTATGGGACATGCCAATTAATTCATTTTGTCAAAAAATCGAAAACCTGACCAGAAAGGCAAATAACCTAATAAAAGACTTAAAAGAAACTTTTCCGGGAGTTTTTTTTTCTGGGGTTCTTGGTCGGTGTAACAAGATGACGGCAAAATTTGACTTAAAAGAGAACATCCAGTCAGTGTTTAAGAAAAAACGTAAGGTGCCTTTTGCCTCTTTATCAAAAATAAATAACGAACTCGACAGACTAGAAAAACCCGTGTCTTGTCGAAAATTGTGTACAATCAATGGGCTTCACCGATCTTTTATGGGAAAAAGAAGTCAAGTGAGACCCGGGGTCTGCGCCGATTTCTCGGCGGGGTTTAATGCGGCATTCAAAGAATATCATGATTCTTTATTTTCTCCGTTTAAGAAAAATGACGGATTTTATTGTCGTAAATACAAAAAGAAAAAATATTAAGACTCCTTGCGGTGTTAATACTTAGGAAGGGGTGTTTTGTGGACTTACCCATATGGCACATGAATTCGTTCAAACTATATAAGTAGCAGTTCTGCTTTGTAGAAGGAGAGAGTAAGAGAGGCAGAGAGAGTGGAATCTATTTCAATATAACTCTGACAGCCGCACTAATTATTGTTCATTGGAATATGTTTGTACTCTGTCTTTGTAATATATTTCTTTAATACTATTCCGTCTTTGTGGCTTTATTTATGACCACAACAAATCAATTTAACTTGCTGACGAGGTCGCAACAGTCTCTCACGGAAATATTCTTAATTATCAGCAATTTTCACATCTTTTCCAGTCGTTAGCATTAAATTTATTTTTAATAAGTTACAACTCTTTTTTAAACGGATTTTCACGCACCATTTTTTAAGAAAGAAGTTCGTATAAAAGAGAAAAATATCGAATTGTTATCAATTAAGCCGTGGATATTTCAAAAGAAAAAAGAACATATCTGAAGTAGACAACATTTAAAACACCTATCAATCTAATTAAGAAAATGTTATTGCACGATAATGCTTACTCTATATGAATACTTATTCAACTTAAATGCAACATAGAATAAGTGAGAAACAATAGGTTACAAAGGATGCCGAAGAAAGGATAAGAGATGGATGAAATTTAAGGACGTAGATTAGATTTAGAGATTTAGAAGATGACAACTGACGTTGTATTTAAACTTTGGGGTTTGTATCAAGTATACAGAAGGAGTTTCACAGACGGAAAGTGTGAGAAAAGTGGCAGTTGTGTCAGGGGCGATGTCACACCTGAAATAATAATGATAAGAAAAGAGGATGTGCTGTAAAACATAAAACACCAATTGAAAGAGAGGCGTCTCGATAACCAAGATGTTGATATGCTGTAAAGATTCGAAGTCTTAATGTACAGAAAAGTTAATTTAGAAATACAATCTTTTTGTAAGTATATAAAGGATATCAGATTCATAATGGAACAGTAATGAATTGGAACTTTTAAAGTGAAACGGATTTTAACAATAAAAGAATTGAAATTAAGGATGTTTTAATCTAGAACTTTTTTAAACAAGATTTCTGCAGTTTACAAAAAGAACGCCAGAATAATTAAGAGCAAGGTAATAAAACAATAGCGTTTTGTTCTGAACCTCGAAAACCGATAGTTAGAAAAGTAAATTGTTTATTCCCGGAAGAGTTAAAATTGTACTTTAAAAGTATGTCTTGGAGAGGGTTGGTGTGGTTGAGCTAGGGGAAGACGTCAATAATCAGGTTGCATTCTCGACCACCCGCTTTTATTTAAGCGCGTGTTTGCGCGAGCAGAGGAAGAGATCATAAGTTGACAGAGCGTTGAAGGAAGAGTCGAAAGGACGAGTCTACAAGAAGCATCGAGACACAGAAGCACCGAAAGAAAGTCGATAAGAAACACCGAGAGACGAGTCGATGAGACGAGACGAGACGAGAAGAGAGTAGGAGTGAAAGAGAGGAGTTGGTTTTCGACTGTTTTCGAATGCAGTCGAACTGAGTTGAGAGACGTCAGAGATTGAAAGGAAGTGTACGCTGTGTCGAATTGACACTAGGAACCGGAGACTTGTGTCTAACCTGTAATACTGGACCATACCGGACCAACGTACGGTCTGGCGGAGTGCGTAGGTCCAATGGGGTGAGGATTCGTGTTACAAGTTACATTTTAATGTTTTAACGGTAAAAGGGTGGGACTTTGAAGCCAATCTAGTAGCACAAGTAAATTCATTTGGTCGGGGCACTAGAAAAAGAATCTCGTCAGAGCAGAGGCTATTTGTAAAAAAGACAGAGGGATGCCACATCACATCGGTGAGAAAGTGATTGAAGGTTACCTGGCAAATCAAGATCGATTACGTTGCAGATCCTCCTTTGGATTTTGTCGAGAACTGCTAGATGAATAGCAGGAGCACCCGTCCAGATATAGCAACAGTATTCAGTGCACAGATGAATCGTAGATTTATAAATCTGCAATATGTATTCTGACGAGAAAAACTTTCTGGCCCGACAGAGTAACCCAACTTTTCTATCGGTTGATTCAGTTACAGATTTGCTGTAGTCGTTTCACTTGAGATCGATTCAGAGAATGAGGCCAAGGAGGATCGGTGTGTTGTTTTCTATGAGACTAGCGTCATCCATACTGATGATGGGTAGGAAAGTTTCTCTATGGTTGTTAAGCGAGGGCAGCTTCCTTTTAGAAGCATTCAAATTTACGATCCATTTCATGATTGAAGGTCCTTTCCAAGAGCAGCAACGCGGTTTACTTTGAAAGCCTTGGCAGGCAGAAATACATGGTAGTGTCATCTGCATAGATGCCTACGTGGTAACTAATTACAGCAGTAAGATAATTGATGAAGATCTGAAAAAGCGTAGTACCTAGGATAGAGCTTTGAAGGATGCCCGCGTTCGTATGAAAGGATCAGCCAGTTCAAAACGACATTCATTTCCCGATTTGACAGGAACTTATAACATTAAATCATACAATTGCCCAGAAATACCGTAGTTCCGTAGCTTACGCAGAAGGCCAGATACAAAACCCTGTCAAACGCTTTCGTGATATCTAGAGTCACAGTTCGGGCCACGTCGTTCTTATCAAGAACCTGGTGTACACATCAGCAGTAGACCTGGTGAAGCGGAAGCCATATTGTTTGTCAGAATGTAGGTTGTGAGATGTGAGATGCTGAACTATTTCAGCATTGATAATAGCATAAAACACGTTGCTAAAATGTGGTAAGAGGCTAATAGGGCACAAATTAGATGGGTGTCAGAGGACTGCCTAGAGTTTTTAAAAACAGGAAATACAAAAGAGGCTTCTAACAAGCAGAAAATAAGAAACGAGTGAGGCAATAGTTATAGAGTTTAGAGAGAACAGAAAAGAGATCAGGGAGCACATTTCTCTTTTCAGATTAATTTGCTTTCATTATCTCGATTCAAATGGACACTTCGACTTAATGTAATGATTGTTTCGCTAGACTAGTTACGACTGGATAGCGAATTCGATCCTTACTGCTTGTGCTACATCTAAGCTATGCTTATAAAATCACTATTATTTTTATTTCCATTATATAGTATGCTTCTTTGTATCTAAACTGTAAATTGTTTAGGAAGATTTTTTTGATTATTGGTGCTCCTTCTAAAATCTAAAATCTTTCTAAATTGCTTATTGGCCCTATCCCTTTTCGTGCCATGAGAAATCAGTATCTAACTGACAGAATCTCCAATTACACCTCAATTAAAATTTAACACGCCTGCACATAGTTTCACATACATAACGTCAATAGTTATTAAAGTGAAATCAAGTTCTCCTATCATTTTGAAGATTAAATTTTGATCTAGAAATATTAATGAATAATAAATAGGTAATACCCAACACCTTCTTTACCTTCCTTTATTATACTAAACGCATTGTGATAGCCTTCAAATACCTACCCATACACCTTATATACACAATGCTTCAGGCAAATTACAAAACTCTCCTATGAAAGTTTTATTAAATTAATAATTAAAGAATATTTTAACAAGTATTTCATATTCATCTGTGATTATGTTCCGATATCTAATGTCAGCCATGTTTTTTAACAAAGTTAAGCACGCTAGTCACTTTGCTCTCATATCACGTTGAATACACCGAAGTTAAGCAACGTTGAGCCTTGTTGGTACTTAGATAGGTGACCGCTTGGGAATACCAGATGTTGTTAGCAGTTAATGACGGATATGCGTTGTGGTGCATTGGATATCGGCTCGGAAAGAGAAATCGGCGAGCCGATTTCGAACTCCAGTTGAATGCCTTGCTAGTACCCTAGGGAAAGGTATTAATCCGTCCCTTCCCTCCAGTTATGGGTTAAATAACAGGGTAGGGCTTGGGACCCTGCCCTTAAACAAATCCCAATAAAACTTCCTCCATCGGGGAGGGAGCCGGCTCAACCCGACTAGGGAGAATGCAGCTTGCATACGTACATACTTTGCTGATTCTTTAATTTTATTACTTTTACTAAAATATTCAATGAATCGTAAAATTCGATACTTCTCATCGTATAAAAGAAACGCTTTTGTTATTGATAGCTTATATATTTTATGAATATTTTATGAATATTGCATTATTATTCGAAATACCATAGCATTCTATTCGTTAAAAATCTTTTTACTCAAATTCACTTTCATTTACAAGGATGTTTAACCGATTAAACTGAAATAATTGCATTTTGAATTAAAAACAAGTTAACTCTTTAACTCACCTTATTTTATCCGCAATACTGATCAATCAACTGAAGCTACCTCTTAAGAAATTAAATTGATTAATTTGCTTTATTTCAGTTGCGACTGCTAAACTACGAAGAAACGCATTATAAAAACGAACAGAAATCAATAGAAATAATCACATTTTAATAAAACATATCATTATTCACAGATAATTGAGGAAATACTCTTTTAAAGTCTTTTGTGCTTTATCAGGAGACTTCGAACAGGAAAATAATATAATTGATAATTTGTTTTTAATGGTTATTGTCATATTGAATCGCTCATTGGTCAGATTCTAGGGTGACATCTATAAGTTTAGGTACCTTTACTCATTTTCGATACCTAAATTTAAATTGAATTTTTAAATATGAAAAAGTTTTCTGGAAGCTTTAATTGAAAACCAAAAGATTAAATTTATTAATTCCAGTAAGCAAAATACTATGGTGTATTTCAAACCGAAATTATATAGATTGGAATCTTAATTTTTTTTTATTTTAAAATAATTTCGATTTTTCTGCTACCTTTCATTGATTGACATATTTTGTAAACAGAAGCCAATTCTTGGTTTTTAAAAATCTTACAAAAATAAAATACACCTCACTGATACATTATTTTATTTAAATTAGCAAATTTAAATTTATCTGAATCTGATTTTAAACAAAAATTATTGCTACTGCCTGAAATGTACTAAAAAAAGTTTCTTAATTACGATAACCTTGTTATCGGGGTTAACATCGTATTATCAGAGGCGATAATTGACATGGCAGACGGAAGCCGTTAAAAATGCTCAGTATGGAAGACGAATTTGATTTCATCTTAATAATACGTTTCGTTTTTTTTTTTGCTTTTTAACTACATAGTAAAATTAAGAAGTTAACACAATATTTTCAGCAATTATCCAATATTTTATAGAATTTTAGTTAGTTTAGCTTTATAGTCTTAAATCTGAAGATGTTTTATGAAAAATAAATTTAAAATAATATAAAACTTTTTTAAAAATAATTTCACAATTTCATAACAGAATGAAATTATATAACGACAGAGCAATTTCAATAATTTATGAAATATTATGGCATATTTTAATATCTATTTTTCATATTCTTTATTCGGTACGTCTTCATTTTTACAAAATTAAGAAACTAGAAATTAAAATATAAAACTTGCTTTAAATTTTGAAGGACTGATTTGCAAAGTCTGTTGAATGTTGAAAAGTAGGTCATAAGAAAGACGAAAACAAGATGAAAGAATTGTACCCTACCCAAAATGTTAATATATTTTTTTGTTATTGTTTTTGTTTTTTTCCTGTAAGGAGAGCAACCTTTAAAACACGTGACTTTTAATGTTATATATATCATGTACGGCCACCCATGAAAAAAAAAATAAGGGTCATACACACACAAGTAAAATGTTTTAATTATTTGAAAAATCGAATGGATAGATTATTTCTATTAAGCTTTTCAATTTTTGATTAGTAAATATAGTCTTCACGCATTAATTTAACAACCTAATGTTAACGATGAAGGAGGAAATTTTAAAAGATTTTTTAAATTTTATAAATTATTATAACAAAAATAATAAAAATGAAGACAATTCTTGTGAAATTCATTATTCATTTTGTTTTTGTTTTTTTTCTTTTCAGACTGTGTTATCCTTAATATATATTGTTTATAAAACCAATTAAAAGTTTATCTAAACAAAAAAAATAGCATGGTTTCATTGCATTTTTGTTTTCACTATTCGGAACGGACTTCTTAAAAATGGGCTAATTTAGAAAAAAAAAAGAAAGTTGATTAGCATTCCCCAATGACTCTTGAATTTAATTAATATTAGGTATATGGGGAAACTCTCGTGAATTTCTAACATTTCAGGAAATTAATTGGTGGGGGATAACATATGTAAAAAAAACTATTTTAACCAGTATTTTCTTAAAAAAATCAATAAGTTATTTAAAAAATGATTTATGAATAAGTTCTAAAATTTTCATCAAAATCGAACTATTTGATTTTTGCAAGAATTTTCAAATTAATGAGTTTTTCACCAGCAAAACAACGACTTGCGTAATATTACGTTTACCGTAATATTACACAAGTAATATTACGGCAAACTTTGTACAAACGAAAAACAAGATTTTATACCAAAATTTCGAACGTGTTAGAAAAAGATAAAACAAATTTTAAAATAATTAAAACATTCTTTGATCGATTCTCTTAAAAATAACATAAATATTTTGCCGATAAACTTTGTTTTTATTTAGTTTAGGGTCTTTTTTCTTCATACAAAGCTGTTTTTCAACGATTTAGTAGAGGTATCGACATAAGTTTGTAAATCAAATCCCAGTAGTTTGAACATTACTCAATAGATCTATTTTCCTACTTTGTCATGTCTGTTTTTGTACTGAAACAAAAGAATTGCAGATATGAAAAAAGATATCGCTGCGAAAATGAAATCTAAAAACATCTAAACTCATATTAAAAGTTACTAGAACCAACTTTATGGGAACCAAAACATTGCAGTATTAATAACCATGAAAAAGCAAACCTGACACAGTAAAACTGTAAATGTAGACTACGTGGATATAGAAATGAGCTGTCAATTGTATAATAAGCAAATGTATGAAGGAGACTAAGAAGACCTATAAAAAGAAATATAACCAACTGAGAGAGTTGATCGATTCGTAAATGTACAAAGGATTATGATTAGCTTCTGCAAACCAATTGTATATTTAAAAATATCATGAAAAAATATACAATCCTGTGAGACTCAGAATTTTTAGCTGGTCATCTAATCCAAGTGAGAAGGCTAAAGACTTTCCAGTTGAGTGACGTACAAGAAACATGAAGGAAACATTTGTCATTGTGAAAGTGACATTTGAACTTAATGGCGTCCTTCTTTCAATGTGCCTTTGAGAATTAAACTGTCTCCAAAATGGAATCTCTTTTTGGTTGGCTGCATCATTTAATAGTTTTTCTTGTTCTTTAGGTGAGGAACAAAGAAAGTAGTTTGGACACATGCATGAAGTGAATTGTTTTTGTTTGTGACATTCTAATTTATTAATCGCACCCTTGCAGAATACAAATCCTATATTATTCGAACAAATTTATGAAATACAAAAAGGTAGAATTGCACACATGCAAAATTGGACCAGAATCGCTGAAAACAAATAAGGTAAATTTCGCGAATTTGGAAATATTTAGTAACCAATGAAAAGAGAGTAATTTACTGAAAATAACAAATGAAACTTTATGATTCGTGTTATATTTCTTAACACCTAACAAAAATAAGTTTTGCGTTCGGAGCCAACCACGTAATGCGAGTTGATTACTTAAACTACGTTTCTCTGCTGGTCAGTTAGAGAGACAAGGAAGCAGAGAACGTTCAACCAGCCACTACGTAGCAAGAGAAATTTTAAACCGCTGAATCGAACACAATTACCCAGCAACACACATTCGCACTCACACTCTCCCTCCTTCTCTAATGCTGCTTTCTTTATATTCCTTTTCACCTACTCGCCGTCCATAAGAGAAAAAAGGAGAAAACAACAAGACACTTGAACTGACTCTTAAAATTAACGCCGATAAGTACATTTTTCCTGTGACCTTTTATTTCTGTATTTTTTCCAAAACAATAACCTCTCACTCACACACTCATTTTCACCGTAAATTGATCGTTTTTTTCCCTCTTCACTTACTCGCCGTCCACAGAAAGAAAGAAAGGAACAAAGACTTTACTACAACTACTCGGTTAATACACACAGTGAAACATAGACTTAGTATTTTCCGAACAAATCACATTTCGCTTAAACAAACTGAATCCTTTGAAATCATTTTTACTGCCCTATCAGACAGGATATAAAAAACACAGATTTTTTAATTTAAAAGTATATACTGAATATATGATTCTTTTTAATTGTCTACAAAGAATTCTTAACGTGTTGTTTTTTCTTTAAATTTGTGTTGTATTTTGTGGACCGGATTCAAATCTCCTTTTAAATTAGGGTATTCTGCACCCCACACCCGAAAAAATAAGCTTTATCAATGTCAGTTAGTTAAGTTCCATACGTGATCCACGCTTGGGCGATCATGTCTCGAAGAGACATGACTGACTGGGCAGAAGATTTTCCCGCAGTAAGTTGCCATTACATTCTGTGGTAGATCGGTTGTTAACCCAGGCTATAGAACTCAATCTGTCCAACCATTAAACCCATAGTTGAAGGGAGAAGTGTTGGATTAATACCTTTCCCAAGGGTATTTGCGCATAAATGAATACAAGGAATTTAACAGGAATTCGAACTCAGTTCACCGATTTCTCATTCCGAGCCGATATTCACTGCACCACCCACGCACATCACGTCAGTTAAGTGCCATACGTGATACACGCTTGGGCGATCATGTCTCGAAAGAGATATGACTGACTGGGCAGAAGATTATCCCGCAATAGGTTGCCGCTGCTTTCTGCGCTGGACTGGTTGCCGACCAAGGCTATAGAACCCAAACTGTCCTGTTATTTGACTCATAACTGGAAGGAATAGACGGATTAATACCTTTCCTAAGGGTATTTGTGCGTAAGTGAATGCAAGGAATTCAACTGGAATTCGAACTCGGCTCTACCGATTTCTCGTTCCGAGCCGATATCCACTGCGCCACAACACACATAGCGATCCTAAAAAATTAAATAGTACGCTGTATCAGATTTTATTATCCAAGTTAAAGATTTCGCATTAAAATTGTTATAAAATAGTAAATAATTGTTAGTAAAGTTTTTTGGGTTTACTATTTTATTTCTATAAGCAATGTATTATCTGAATTTATTATATTTCTCTTTATTAAAAGTATTGCAAAAATGTTTGCTGCGGGTCAAGTTTTATTATGCGAAATATAGCAAAGTTTTATTTATAAAGAAATCCAAAAGTATAAACAGTACATTCCCCCCCCTCTCTCTCTACCTATTTCCACAAACAAATACATACACACACACACACACATACACACACTGAAAGAGAGAAAGAGAGAGAAAGAGAGAAAGAGAAAGATATTGAGAGAGAGAAAAACGTCCTTCTATGATGATATGATGGGGGCCTGTGTCAATGTGTTGTATTTGCGGAACCAATCAAAGTTGAAAACGCAGTGAATAAGGGAAAGTTCTAAGCTCCAAATCTATTCATTCTCCATAAATTATTCATGGACATGCTTGACGCATTCGAAGACTGTAATGTCGGTATCATGATCAGGTACAAAACACGTAGCAAATTATATAAGCTGCGCAGATTCACGGCAACGACAAAGGTTTCTTCTGAGTCTTGTGCGAAAACTTTTTCTGTGCGGACGACTCTGGCCTGATTGCACACACCATCCAACATATGCAACAGTTGAATCGAATCTCGCGTTACTGTAAGGCTTTTGATTTATCTATTAAGCGGAACAAAACAGTAATTATGTTTCAAGCTGCTCCCGGCAAGAAAGTTGTCTACTGTAGACATGTTAAACTGTTGGAGCGCTTTCATCATCGCTGTCTGCGCACTATTCTACTGAATCACTCATACCTTTGGTTAGGAAGTTTTGCAGAGAACTAATTCAGTTTCTGTGGAAATATGCTGGACTGTTACAATTTATAGTAGATTGTGGTCATAAGTATATAATGGAGTGTGTGTGTGTGTGTGTGTGTGTGTGTGTGTGTGTGTGTGTGTGATTTGGCCTTGTTAAGTTTAACCAACTGTAAGAATCATGTGAAAATAAGAAAGATCAAGATGGTCTATTAAAATAATTATTTATATAAATATTAAATAATTCAGTATTATACAAAATGATAGTAATATTCATATTTCTGGTACAAGGTTGGTAAGAAGAGTTCCTAATACTACTGCAGAAGATAAAAGTAAATAACAATATATGAAAGCAGAAATGACGATAAGGGTGCATGTAGAAGTCAGGGTAGAGTTGAAGACGAGATGCCATTGATGTGATCGCTCCCTGTTGTAAATGTTCATTTCCTGTGTCTTCTTTAAGTCTGTTTTTATGAAACGTTCTTTGAAGGAGAAAGCGAAAAACAAAGTGAGTGAAAATGAAAGGGTAGCCAATGCGGTCGCCTGACATGCGTCGGGCCAATGCTGGACACTCTCCGAAGAGTTGTGGCAAAATCACGCGATTATAAGCCATTGCGGAAGACAAAAATGAATCACTTTCAAATATAATTTTCTGTTTCCTGATTGGTAATTATATCAATATATATATATGTATATATCTTTTAAATTGTTTTTCAACCGGAAGATCTACGCGGAGTCATATGTGCAGATACTCATATATGTCATTCTGTTTAAGTTGTTGAGGAGATAACATCATCTTCACTATAGAAGCTCATATCCACAAACAGAATCTGCAACAGACTAGATCAGAAGACCACCGAATTCCCAAATACATACTCTTCGAGTAACAGGAGATCTGCAATCGATCACATTATAAGACGATCGCAAACATTCACTCCCCAAGTGTTACATTGACGATAACAACTGGTACTAGCATGCCAGCAACCTAGGTCCATGGAAAAACCATCATTGTTCATGACTTGAAGCATCCAAAAAGAAAGCAGAGATAAAACGAGCGAGCAGGAAAAGGATTCTAAAGGATTGGCGTTTCGAGCTGACCTTGTGATCAATATGATTGTGTCCGTCTCTCTAAGACTGGCTTAGATCTCACCAACGACAGCAACCAGTTGACTTTCATGCATTTTGCCAAGCAGACCTCGGTTGCCTGAACTTTCAGCGCGTGTACATCTCCAGGTCTAACAAGATATGAAAATACGTGACGTGGATTTCAACACCCTCCAAAGCAGCCACTACCACCAACTATAGGCAAGTTTATTTATAAATTTAAAACCCACACTTCCATATCCCATTATTCTTACAATGTATGTTCACTGTTTGCACAAATGAGTCAGTCTTCCTTTTATTTCCTTTGTTTCACCTTCTTCATGCTGGGTAACTGTTGTGGGGTATTACCCACATAAGATAATGGACTCGTCATAGGACTATATGTAGCCGAGGGTTATTAATGCTCGGTGGGTTGCGGAGACTCTGCGCTGGCATTTGCCTCGGCAACTATGACACTGTCAGCTCTCTGCCTTCGGGTAGAGGGCGCTCTCTGCTTCCGAGCAGAGAGCACTAACCCAGTTGTGGTTCCGCCGAAGGGTAGAATTACGACTCGGTAATAATAGACAGACATTTTTTGGCCTGGCTATATGGCCGGTAAGACCCACTATAAAATGACCTTGTGTCACATCTAGCCTTGCGTGGGAAGGTTGGTAAATACCGTTGCTGAGACTCTAGTAGCGTTCACTGACTGACTTACAGTACAGTATTCTCTTTTGGCTTTTCTATGTGTATATATATTATCAGCAGCCACTTGTTACCCCCCCCCCCCCGCTATGGTCTGTTTTCTTTGAATTCAAATTTACCAAGCAGCTTAACTCGATGCTGATTTTTGGGAAAAGCAAGAATTGAAGAGTGAAACTTTCTTAATTCAAATTTCCTGTGTTAAACTGTGAGGTATGTCACGAATTGTTTCTTAAATCTGTAATTTTTTTTTCCTCAATTTTTGGCGTTCATGCTTCATTTGACTTTAACTAAGTTAAAACTTAGTTAACTCTCCACTTTTGGAAGTTTGTGTTTTTTTTTCTTTTTTTTTTAAATAGGAGTAGATAGGTCACACTATCGCCCGGTCCATACTCCTCCCACGTCTATTGAACTGGAGTAGAGGCTTGCCCCTTGTTTCCTGTTTAGGATGTGGTTTCCGGTTTTCTCTTCTCTCTCTTCAGACCTTGGTATCGGTGCTTCCGTGAGTTTCCTGCGATCTAGCCGGTTGGTGGCAACGGCTCATCACTGTGAGGGTACCGGGTTGACAGTTTCCTGGTTGCTGCTTCCGACTGGTAGTTAGGAGCCCTAACTCTTGCGTAGCGTCAAGAGCGGCTGCTCTGATCTGGGTCACTATGTCGATCCAGGATGTTTTTTCCACCTGAATCCATCCTGCATATATACAAGTCAACCATCCGTCCGTGCATGGAGTACTGCTGCCATTTATGGTCAGGTGCTCCTGCCGTTCTCCTCAGTGTTCTTGACAGGCTCCAAAGGCGAGTCTGTAATGTGATAGGTACTGATCTGGCGGCTCGACTGCAGCCACTTCCCCATCGTCGAAATGTGGCCTCCCTTTGTCTCTTCTATAAATACTTTCATGGCTTCTGCTCAGACGAACTTAAGTCACTGATGCCTCCTCAACAGGTGTTTACTCGTGCAACCAGACTGGCAACTGGGTCCCACCCATTCACAGTCAGGTTAGCCAAATGCAGACGACAATTCTACTCCTGCAGTTTCTTCTCTCGCACTTCCCGCCTGTGGAACTCGCTCCCGTATTCTTGCTTTCCTGACGTCTACAACCGCCAGAAATTTAAATTTAATTTTTAAGTCAATACTCATCTACTAACCACTGGACTCTAGCTCTCTCCCCACCCCCGTATAACCTTCCCTTTCTCTCCACCTATGTATCTCATCGCACCTGCTTTCTCAGCTTTCTATTGTTCCTTTCTAACTAGTTTGTACGCCTCACTCTTTTCTAATTAATCTTTTTACATTTATGTAGCCCCCTGCACATCAATGGCGTTTCCGCCTTGCTCGGGGTGAAATGATTAAAAAAAAATATCTTGTATTGTTTTGTCTAATATATGTCTAAACCTACATTGGCGTTTGTCTTATTATTGATGGCCCTAATTTGGATCCACATAAGTAACTACTTCTGAAGCATTTATTATTTTGTTACCTGGATTTTTCTGAGTGTATCGTCTTGAGATATTAGTAGCGAATCTCTACTTTGGTCTTTTTCGATTTTATTATTTGGAATTCAGGATCAGTTAATCGCTTGCGCTTTATAATATTCCGGTCAACACTTGGCGGCTTATTTCTATTTATTGAGAGTATTCACGTGGGATTTATCTCTGTCTACATTTTGTATGTTCATTTGTATTTAGTGCTGCATATCGGAAATATATGGCAGTATAATAAGTTTGTGTAGCAGTTTTGTTATCCTCTCTTTTCCAGTTTTCACTCTTTGGTTTTTCTGTATGTAATGTTGTTCATAGAGACTCATCATTAGG
This sequence comes from Ascarosepion bandense, assembly GCA_037127315.1. Classification (NCBI taxonomy): domain Eukaryota; kingdom Metazoa; phylum Mollusca; class Cephalopoda; order Sepiida; family Sepiidae; genus Ascarosepion; species Ascarosepion bandense. The sequence continues at coordinate 432,950 of JBBBDQ010000207.1, forward strand.
ATTTATCGTGTTATGACAAGTATCCAGCCTCTTTCCAAGAAGATCTAAATCATTACCTTATTTTTGATAGGTTTACCTATAAGAGGACATGCGCCTTGTTGACCCTGGTGACTACCGATCCAGTATGTATCATGATCTCGTGATTTTATGACAAAAATCAGGAAGTGAGCTTCTCTTATCCGGAAATCCCTGTTTTGATATGTCTCACCAAACATCAGGCTGTGGTCGATTGCAGATATCCTATTCCCTGAACAGTATCTCTTTGTGAATTTGGTGGTCTTCTGATCGAGAAACATGTCTAGCCCGTCGCAGATTCTGTTTGTGGATATGAGCTTCTGTAGTGAAGATGATGTTATCTCAACAACTTAAACAGAATGACATATATGAGTATCTGCACATATGGCTTCGCGTAGATCTTCCGGTTGAAAAACAATTTAAAAGATATATATATATATATATTGATATAATTACCAATCAGGAAACAGAAAATTATATTTGAAAGTGATTCATTTTTGTCTTCCGCAATGGCTTATAATCGCGTGATTTTGCCACAACTCTTCGGAGAGTGTCCAGCATTGGCCCGACGCATGTCAGGCGACCGCATTGGCTACTCTTTCACTTTCACTCACTTTGTTTTTCGCTTTCTCCTTCAAAGAACGTTTCATAAAAACAGACTTAAAGAAGACACAGGAAATGAACATTTACAACAGGGAGCGATCACATCAATGGCATCTCGTCTTCAACTCTACCCTGACTTCTACATGCACCCTTATCGTCATTTCTGCTTTCATACATTGTTATTTACTTTTATCTTCTGCAGTAGTATTAGGAACTCTTCTTACCAACCTTGTACCAGACATATGAATATTACTATCATTTTGTATAATACTGAATTATTTAATATTTATATAAATAATTATTTTAATAGACCATCTTGATCTTTCTTATTTTCACATGATTCTTACAGTTGGTTAAACTTAACAAGGCCAAATCACACACACACACACACACACACACACACACACACACACTCCATTATATACTTATGACCACAATCTACTATAAATTGTAACAGTCCAGCATATTTCCACAGAAACTGAATTAGTTCTCTGCAAAACTTCCTAACCAAAGGTATGAGTGATTCAGTAGAATAGTGCGCAGACAGCGATGATGAAAGCGCTCCAACAGTTTAACATGTCTACAGTAGACAACTTTCCTTGCCGGGAGCAGCTTGAAACATAATTACTGTTTTGTTCCGCTTAATAGATAAATCAAAAGCCTTACAGTAACGCGAGATTCGATTCAACTGTTGCATATGTTGGATGGTGTGTGCAATCAGGCCAGAGTCGTCCGCACAGAAAAAGTTTTCGCACAAGACTCAGAAGAAACCTTTGTCGTTGCCGTGAATCTACGTAGCTTATATAATTTGCTACGTGTTTTGTACCTGATCATGATACCGACATTACAGTCTTCGAATGCGTCAAGCATGTCCATGAATAATTTATGGAGAATGAATAGATTTGGAGCTTAGAACTTTCCCTTATTCACTGCGTTTTCAACTTTGATTGGTTCCGCAAATACAACACATTGACACAGGCCCCCATCATATCATCATAGAAGGACGTTTTTCTCTCTCTCAATATCTTTCTCTTTCTCTCTCTTTCTCTCTCTTTCTCTCTTTCAGTGTGTGTGTGTGTGTGTGTGTATGTATTTGTTTGTGGAAAGAGGTAGAGAGAGAGGGGGTGAATGTACTGTTTATACTTTTGGATTTCTTTATAAATAAAACTTTGCTATACTTCGCATAATAAAACTCAACACGCAGTAAACATTTTTGCAATACTTTTAATAAAGAGAAATATAATAAATTCAGATGATACACTGCTTATATAAATAAAATAATATATCCAGAAATCTTTGCATCTAAACATCTATAGAAAAAAGGATAGAGAAAGAGGATACTAAAAGAGAATCTAAAAGCTCAAGTAGCCATATTGCTTCATGGACAGTTTGAGAGGTAAACCAGGGCCATTAAGACTAAGAATTCACGCGAATTTTAACGAAAGGTAAATTGAAACGCGAGACAAAAAGTATAATGGTAATCATTCAATACCAAGCGCTAAAAGCCTATTATGTCCAGTAGAATTATCTACCATCAAGTAGATTCAGGTGAGTATAGGTTTGTGACAAGAAGGTGAAAAATATCACCTTTATCATTAGCACTTGTGGAATGCATATACAGAAAGACTACAAACGCCGCTATAATAATGTTGCTTACCATTTGCATTGGTGCCTAAGTATGGACTAGAAATGATGCCATCAGAAAATAGAGAAAGTGATCGAAAACTTTCTTGTGTTATTTCAACATCCAAACAGACCGTGTCCTTGCAGCGACCAAATCAAAAATCAAGATACGGGACATTGTATAAAAGAGACTAACAAAAAGAGACTAACAATAATCATATCGTGAAAGGAAAAATGTCTTGCAAAAGTAATACGCAAAAAAAAAAGCCAACGAAAAGACGAAATATAAATCATTGAATGAAAAGAGCAGAAAGAAGAAAAACGAATGAAAGAAACAGCCGAATAAACCAATCGAACCAAACGAAAATGACAGGCAATTAAAAGAAATCATTTGAAAATGGAAGATTGTAAAGAAAATAAAAATTCACGAAAATAAAAACACAAATAACTAAAATCAAATATGGCAGGCATAAATGATAGAAACAACAAACATAGCCATCAAAAACATACAAAACCAGGCGTATGCAGAATCTATTCCTCACAGAAATAAATGAGCCTATTTATGTCGCTGTTTTTTCAGTCAGTCACCGAAATACGGGCTGTTGTCCTCAGCTAACAAAAGCAATTCGACTGTAGTAATGGACAAAACAGAATATACAAAAGAACTTGAAGACTTAATTAGAAATTGTAGTTAAGTAACGAAAAATCCAACGTTGAAAACAAAACGTTTACTGCCGCAAATCTTAATCAAGAACAAAGACCATTTCCCATCTAATACATACTGGCAGTAGTCTCAGGGTTACATCAAGCTACCTCACGTATAGGGTCTCCTCAAAATTCACAAAGACGGTATTCCACTATCAAAGCTCTGTGTACCACCCTGTCAGTCGCTTACTTGAGGATTAATTGACCCATTAAAAGAAAAATCATCATAATATGTCCAAAAATTCGCTCACTTCGAGGAATTAATCAAAGATACTCCTATTTAATCTAGCCAGATAGTGAGTCTGGACGTGGTGAACAAACTCAGTGCGTTTTATTATGCGAAGTATAGCAACGTTTTATTTATAAGGAAATTCAAAAGTATAAACAGTACATTTCTCTCTCTCTCTCTCGTTCTCTCTCTCTTTTTCTGCCTCTTTCCACACACACACACACACACTCACACACACACATACATAGAAAAAGAGAAAGATATTGAGAGAGAGAAATGCCCTTCTATGATGATATGATGGGGACTGTGTCAATGTGTTGTATTTGCGGAACCAATCAAAGTTGATAACGCAGTGAATAAGGGAAAGTTCTAAGCTCCAAATCTATTCATTCTCCATAAATTATTCATGGACATGCTTGATGCGTTCGAAGACTGTAATGTCGATATCATGATCAGGTACAAAACACGTAGCAAATTATATAAGCTGCGCAGATTCACGGCAACGACAAAGGTTTCTTCTTGTGCGAAAACTTTTTTTCTGTACCGACGACGCTGGCCTGATTTGAATGGATTTCAAGAACCTGAAATGCTTTCACATGAAAAAGCAAAAATATAAAAATAATATAGTAAATGAAATTTTGCCAATCAAAGAAATGCTTATATAGAAACTGCAATGAAAAGCAAGACGATATGAAAAGGCTTGTAGGTTCTATTGACAAAATATGATATTTCAAACAAAATTTTATATAAGTTTTACGGGTTAATTGGAAAAATAGTTATAGATATCAAACAGCCGTCATCTAATGAAGAAGTGCCAAATTATGGAATAATGCTTACAGAAGCCCAAAGGAAGGAATATAATCTCAATGCAGTGCGGATCGCACGAAAGGATAAAGGATAAAACTGTGCAACAATTGAAAAATATAACCAAGAATAAAGGCAAGTTCTAACAAAATCTCCAAGATTGAAATACCCAGCTACCAAACCTTTGACTCTATCAATGTTCATCAATCCGTAAACCCCTGCGCAAACTTTATCAATGCTCATTAATGATCCTAACGAATTTCTAGGATGGATCACTGAAAGGCGGAAACAGATTATCCAAAACATTATAGGCTAATAACATACCCGTCCGCCAAATACAAATCAGCAACTTCTGTCCTAATTGTACTTACTCATTTCTCGATGAAGAAAAGCCGCTGATATGGTTGTAAAGCTCAACTATTGATATTAGAACTTTGAATAAGTTCTCGCTTTTTTCCAACAGATGGCTTTCCCAGAATTCCGTGCGTGTATTTTCAGATGGTAACGCATCTATAAGGAAGTACTATAAGCAAGCTTGAAATTCAGGGTATGTCATTTCGCCGAAGTGTAAACAACTTTGTTTTTCATAGAGTTAAACATGTCAAATTTCGTGCGAAAGAAAGTGTAATAGCAGGGAATTTTACTGCTCTACTTTATTCAAAAGAAATCTGCAGCTAATGCACACGGAATTCTTGTTCAGACTTACGGTGACCATGATTCCACAAATGTTTCGAAATGTTTGAAAGCATTAGGAATGATTCAAAATTAGGTGCCGTACGAGTTGAAGCCGAGAGACGTCGAACTGCGTCTTGTCACATATGAACAGTTACTTCAATAGCTGCTTCAGCAGCCGAATACTAAGGAGTCAGCTTATAGTGGAAGATTACCAAGTTCTTAACATTTTGGGTGCGTTAAAACGATGAGCAATGATTATTTCCATCTGTTCGAAAACTACTCAAGAACAAATCCCTACTTAAATTCACAAAACAGAATATTAGCCATAGACTGTCTGTCATGCAATACAATTTTTATATAATTAGCTGAATTATAGCTGATATTAAGCGAATTGATGTCTAATCGAGAAAGCTTATCACTTGCCAGAGCATAAATCATGCTAAGGCGATGTTGATTGCCTGTATGTGTCCGAATCCGAAGAAGGCAGACGATCAGTTCAAGTAGAACTGTCTCCAAAAGTACAAAAATCGGTCTTCAAAGATACCTAGAAACTACAGAAGACGGGACGAAGATCTGTGCCAGAGAACAAGAAATGAATAAGAAACTTTATTTAGTAATAAAAGAATTCAACAAATAAAAATGTGAATTTCAAATGGTTGAAGAAGAGCAAGTGAACCATAACGAATCTTCTTCTTCAGCTGCAAAGAACCTAAAAAAAAGGCAAATCAAATGCAATGAACCAAATAGAGAAACGAAGGCAAGACAAACCTCTTTATGGTTATGTGCCAAAAAAGCTGATAAAGGCAAATCCCACACCCATCAGTGGTTGCGTAATGCAGGATTAAAAAATGAAACCAAAGATTTTATTCTTGCTGTGCATAAATGCTTGCTAACTGGAAATTACCAAGCAAATATAATGAAAAACTGTGTTAACCCGAAATGCAGATGAATATTCTGAAACAATCGACTAACTTGTATCAGGTTTCACGTTGTTAACATTCATCGAATATAAAATTCAGCATGACAAGATGAACCAATCTGTAACTTTTATGGAAATGAAACTGCAAGAAATTGGTATCGACACCACCCAAACACCACCCAAACCCGGTTACAGACCTTAGACTTGTAACAATTTTATGCGAATTCACAATACTCGCAAACAGAACAATCAAATCTAATCGACCAGGCATAGTGATTAAAACCCATAAAAAACAGAATACGCTTTCTTATTTACAGGGCAGTCCCTGCAGTCGCTAATGTATATTTGAAGATCTTCAAAACATTTTTAAAATCCAAGAATTTTGAAGTGAAAATCTAAAAAATATGGCATATAAAGGCATCGATATTTTCAGTTGTGGTTTGAGCGTTCGGTTTGATTCGAACATGTTTCGATAGACTCATTGAAGGGATCACTGGTTGCCCATTGGCTTGCCAAATGCAACAAACTGTTCTCACAAGTACAGTTTATACCTTACGAATGGTTTTATCCATGTAAAATCTGTGTGATTCTAGGTTATTTTATTTTTATGTTTGCTCATAAAAAATTTCATTGAAAACGTTCGGATGCTATTACTGTGATTATGTACCTGGTTGTTTGCTCATAAAAAATTTCATTGAAAACGTTCGGATGCTATTACTGTGATTATGTACCTGGTTGTTTGCTCATAAAAAATTTCATTGAAAACGTTCGGATGCTATTACTGTGATTATGTACCTGGTTGTTTGCTCATAAAAAATTTCATTGAAAACGTTCGGATGCTATTACTGTGATTATGTACCTGGTTGTTTGCTCATAAAAAATTTCATTGAAAACGTTCGGATGCTATTACTGTGATTATGTACCTGGTTGTTTGCTCATAAAAAATTTCATTGAAAACGTTCGGATGCTATTACTGTGATTATGTACCTGGTTGTTTGCTCATAAAAAATTTCATTGAAAACGTTCGGATGCTATTACTGTGATTATGTACCTGGTTGTTTGCTCATAAAAAATTTCATTGAAAACGTTCGGATGCTATTACTGTGATTATGTACCTGGTTGTTTGCTCATAAAAAATTTCATTGAAAACGTTCGGATGCTATTACTGTGATTATGTACCTGGTTGGGACACGAAAAGAAAATAAGTATGCAACAAAATCAAAGGAAATAATAATAATAATAATAATAATAATAATAATAATAATAATAATAATAATAATGAGAAGAAATGTAATCAAAGACCGACATGTCTGCGTGTACATATACGGAATACTGATTCGCGATTAATCTATCTGTGTTGATATTTGTGTGCAAATTAACATACACACATACACATAGACGGGTACAGTCAGACAGATATAAATATCATTATAAATATGATGTATTTATGAGCAGATTATATACAAGAGAAAACATTATCTCTCTTTCCCCGCCCACGCACGCACGCACGAACACACACACACACACACACACACACACACACACACACACACATATTTCACAGATTCTTCAATGAATAGTGTCACGATACTATTCTTTGCCATGATTTACCAATAAATTCCTCTGACTAATCTTTATATTATACGATGTTTACTACCCATTGGTCACCAATCAACCAATATTTTATCCATCTATTATCGTTTCATCTTGCTATGTGTCCGTCTGAACTTCATTTTTCTTGAATGATATCTCTCATGGTGGTTTGTTCAATGATTCTGTTGACCTCTTTTTATCTCTTACAATTTTCTCTACAATTACTCTTTCTGATAATCAGTTTTTAGTGTTTATCAAGCGATTTTCATGTTCTTAACTGTACTATTAGCTACTATTATACACTTAACATTTTAAGTATATTAACAAGATCCTTTGCGTTATATTTGGATTTTTATGGGCCGTTCTAATTCTTTTTTATGTCAATTTTTAATCCCTCAGTTTTAATTTCATTCAAATTTTATTGTTTTTTTATTTTTTATTCGGAACAATACAATTGAATATTATCTAAGTTATATTTCAGTTATATTTCAGTTCATTTTTAAATAAACATTGTACTATTTAGGTAATTTATCATTTGTTTTGTATCTGAGGTATTACTAAACTATCGTTAAGTTGAAATCATATCCCTTTGTCAAACTGTATTTCCAATTTTTCAGTCGAATTATTGTAGTACTGTAATTCTCTTCCAAATGATTGCTTCCCCGACGGCTACAATCTCCAGGAGTTTAAATGTAAGGTAAATAGACACCTCCTAACAAACTAACCTGCTCCCATTCTATCAAACACTCTTCCCATCTGCCCAACCCTCATCCTCGCTATCCTTACTCATCTGTCACCTTCCTCCTGACATTCCCTATGTCTAACCACTCCTTCTCTTTACCTTCCCCTATGTAGCCCCATGCGCAATAGTGGCAGTGGAATGCCTTGCTTGGGGTGAGATGATTAAAAAATATATATACATTCTCGGTCACTATTAGATGATACCTTGCTGTTGTGTAGTGATTGCGTAGAGTTTTGTCTTTTCTAGTGACCATGTTTTTCATCCTCAACATATGCTAAGCAAAGTGTTTTGTTATATTCTGATGTTTTGTTGATCTCTTGTTTGTAGATAGTCTATTGTTAAGTAGCCATTCGTAAAATTAACTCGCAGCTGATTTTCATCCTTAGTGTTTTTCGCTCTGTTTGTAAGCTGATAGTTGACAAGGTTTTTATTATATTCTTTTATATAGAGTTGAATACCATTCCTAGACTGAGTATTTTTAATTACTTTTCTTTTCTCTATTATTTAGGTAACGAGTTGTACTAATTCTTTGTGGAATTTTTCTCCAGTATCTCTCAAAATATTTGTTTTAAATTTTTAGATTTTGAAGCCCATAGTATTTAATCTGGTTGCAACTGTTGACAGCATTTTTTTTTTTTCGTATAGATTTTCATTGTATTTTTCGACTATCCGTCACATTTTGTGTCTACGTTTGGTAATTTTCCTGCTATTGCTTTCAATGCAATTTCTACAGATCAGCAGGAAACGGTAAACAAAAGAATATAAAGAACTGATGAAAAAGAAAATCTTAAAAGAACCAAAACTGATTTTCTTTTCAGACGAAAACTGATTTTCTTTTCTTACTGATTTCAAAACTTTCGAATTAAGAATGATTAAGGGACATTTTTAAAAACATTTACAATCTTGGTTAATTCTTTTTTTATATAATCATATCGCCCCAAGCAAGGCATTTTATTGCCACTGTTGTGCAGGGGGTTACATCGGAGTAAAGTTATGAGAAAGCGTGAGAGGTTATAGGAGGTGTCAGGAAGTGGGTAACAGAAGGATGAGAATACTGATGAGAGTGGAGTGGACAGAGAAAGGAGCATGAGAGAGAGGATGCAGTTTAGTGAGATAGGAGATGACTATTGACTTTATATTTAAATTCTTGGAGATTGTAGCTGTCGGAGAAGCAAGTAAATGGAAGGGATTTCCACAGGCGGGAAGTGCGAGAAAAGAAGCTGATGGAGTAGAATTTGCGTTTACAATTTATTGGTTTCACAGTAAAATGGTGGGACTTAGTTGCTAATCTTGTGGCTCGAGTAAATTTATATATAGGGGGCACCAGTGAGCTAATTTCATCGGAGTAGAAGCCGTGAAAGTATTTATAGAAAATACACAGGGAAGCCACATCTAACAAATAGGTATGCAAGATTAAATTGGCTTCTTTCTATTTAAAAATTTATTTACTTTTGAAAGTTAGAATTTATCCTGCAATTATATAAATCCACCATCCGCCCGTGTACTGAGTACTGCTGCCACATCTGGTCGAGTGCCTCTTCTATTCTTCTCGGGGTTCTTGACAAAATACAGCGAAGAATCTGTAATGTAATTGATACCGACTTGGCTGACTGCCTGCAGTATCTCCCTCACCGGCGTGACATGGCTTCCCTGTGCCTCTTCTATAAATACTTTCATGGCTTCTGCTCTGACGAACTTAAATCACTGGTGCCCCCTAGATGTGAATTTGCACGAGATACTTGATTGGCAACTAGGTCCCACCCTTTTACAGTGAAACCTATGAAATGTAACCGCAATTTCTACTCCAACAGCTTCTTTCCTCGCACTTCCGGCCTGTGGAATTCCCTACCGCATGCTTGCTTCCTCGACAGCTACAACCTCCAGGAGTTTAAATGTAAGGTCAATAGATACCTCCTAACACACTAAATCACACCCACTCTCTCCAACTCTCTCCCTATGTACATCCTAAGTCGTCTACCACCCTCCTTCTGACATTTCCCATACCCAATCGCTCTATGTAACCCCCTGCGCTATAGTGGCAGTGGAATGCCTTGCTTGGGGTGACACGATTAAAAAAAAAAAGCTTAAACTTTAAACAATGCAAATGGTTAATTTTTCAATATAATTTAAGAATTTTTCTACCAGTTTTCCGTCGGAAATTTTGAAAACTATTTCTTTGTATATCTTTATGCGTATTATATTCGATATAATGCTTCGAGAAATAGAAATGAAAAAACCTTAATGGAACAATGCAATGCTCTTAATTCAAACACATTATGCCAGTGTAACCAAGATAAATTTTATGAATGCTTTCAGGAAGACATGTTCTTCTCAGAATAAATGGCTTAGTAAATGTCAACAAATAGAAACAAGACAGATGAATTTGATTGTAGCTGTTCGAATTTCCTTTCATTAACCATGCTTAATACCATACCTCATACTTAATGTGCATAAAATCGTCTGTTCTTTTGGTTTGGCTAATAATAGAAAATATAAAACTAAGCAAATAAGCCATTTTATTTTCTATTTTTGCAATAAGTGATAACAATACCAAATTCTTGTTTTAAATTATGTCAGCTTGAAAAAAAAAGGTACTATTGTGAAAACTTTGTGTTTGATTAGATAAAAACAACAAATGCATTATGGGAAAATAAAAACAACAAATGCATTATGGGAAAATAGAAGACATTATATACAACATAAATCTTAATGTAAATGTCCTTTCAATTTCTTTTCAGTGGTTAACTAATTAATTTTTCTGATTAATTTGCAAAAATCAATTTTCTGATCAGTTTGCATAATATATCCGACAAATCCCAGAATGTGTTGTGTGTGTGTGTGTGTGTGTGTGTGAGAGAGAGAGAGAGAGAGAGAGAGAGAGAGAGAGAGAGAAAAGAGAAAACTTTTAAAAATATGTTACAAATGTTTATTTTCACAAAAAAATTTCAAAATACCTAACTCCAGAATTTCATTTTTATGCGCAAGATTTCGTCTTTCAACTAATATCATTTTTCAGAAGAAACATCAGTATCTTGGAATATTTTTAATACGAATTCAGTTGAAATTTTTTATTGTTTTTTCCACCTTTTGTCTCTATAGAGGTATAAAAATAAATGTGTACATACTTATAGTTAAACAAATAAATTATACTCGGAATACATGTGCACATTTACCCACACACACACCTGTTTAGACCTAGATCTTTCAGCACCTCCAAGTACAACTTAAACATCTATCTAAACTTATTTATAAATGGAACTGTGTGTGTGTGTGTGTGTGTGTGTGTGTGTGTGTGTGTGTGTGTGTGTGTGTGTGTGTGTGTGTCCGTTACCTATAGACTCCCAAACGGCTAAACCGATTTTCTTGAAAATTTACACAGTTCTACTATAAGCGTCTGCGAGTGTTCTTAGCTAGGTTTCGAAAATCGATAACCGAAAAAATCGGGTTATAGAAGGAGTGGTTCGATTTTAATCAAATTTGATACATTCATAGACAAAGACATAAGAAACGATATTCAGAAGTTTCAAGGTTGCAGTTCTTACAATAGTGCAGAAAATCGATAATATATATAAAAGCAAAATGTGTGTGTGTGTGTGTGTGTTTATCTGCCTGTATGTCTGTATTTTTTCAGCCCTTTTATTTTAGTTTTTTCTTCGGGTTTGGCTCTAAGTAGATATAATTGTAGTTCTTAATCTCAGCCATGATACTATTTACTCAGAGGACTTATTTAGCCTTCAAAATTCAGTTTACGACGAAAAAAACTTATTTGATATCGATACCAGGAAATCAAAATTTGACTTAAATCCATTCATTTTTCTTTCGGTCTACGGTTTCGCTTTAACTGGAAACAACTATTGCGTTTTAGTCTTTCGTCATAATCAGTCAGTTAAGTGCCATGCGCGATACACGCTTGGGCGATCATGTCTCGAAAGAGACATGACTGACTGGGCAGAAGATTATCCCGCAGTAGGTTGCCATTTCTTTCTGCGGTAGACTGTTTGCCGACCAAGGCTATAGAACCCAATCTGTCCTATTATTTAACCCATAACTGGAGGGAAGAGATGGATTAATACCTTTCCCAAGGGTATTTGCGCGTGTTGCTGTACTGACATCAAGTTCCAGAATTAGAGATTCGTATCTTTCTTGATTCAACTTCTGAATGACTTTTCTTGAACCCTTCGTCATATCTCAGAGATATTTTTGTTAATCGATTATCTGGATATTTTATGATTTATACGCTTAAAAAAGTGTTTGAAACTCAAGTGTTTTTGTTTCTCTGTTTATCCCTGTGTATTTGAAAATCTTCGAACACTAATTATATTGTAGATATATGTGCGGGTCTTGCTTTAAACAGTGTAAAGTATTGGCGTTTGAAAAAGTTCTAAATTGATCATCGGTCATTTGAATTTAATCACAATGAAGAACCTTGGGGAAACGTACGCCTCTTAAAATTATGAAGCTTAAAGAAATAACTGTATTGAAAATAATTACATTGCAAAAAAGATGTTTCAAGTCAAATATGTCCAAAAGATGGAGAACTAATGTCTATCTTCACAGCATCATATTTCTAGGCATGTGAACCTAGACAGTGTGTTAGATCTCTCTATCTCTCTCTTCTCTCTCTGTATCACTCTCTCTCTCACACACACACACACACACACACACACACACACACACACACACACACACACAGATACATACATACATACATATATATATATATATATATATATATATATATATATATCGCATGTAAATAAGAAACAGTACAAACTGTCAATCAAGATGACGTTTTTTTATGATTTTCTTCAACGTCGACAATATACATGTCATTTTATGATGCTCACAGACATTTACAGAAACGTTAGAATCTTATTTCTTTGGTTATGTTCGTGCCATATGTTTGGGAATAAGGCAATCTAATAATTTCCCAAGAATATCTTGCTTGCCAGGAAATTCAGCATTTGAAATTTAGCACATTCTCTCTGGACTTGAATATCAACAAATAATAGTGAATATTGTATTAAAACATTTACTTCAAACACTTAGTAGAAAAGTATATCAAGAAATCTTTATTTATCCGTACTTTTAATATTGGGCTTATTTTTTAAATTATTTTTTGTAAAATTATTGTACAAGTCAAGATCTCGATAACACTTATCATTTCTCCGTGTATTTCATAATGCTGAAATGATTTCAAGAATCAGAATTGCTTGATGACGATTTAAAAATTTATTTTAAAAAAATGAAGAAATCAAATTTTTCCTTTTCTCCTTTATACAATCATTTAGTTTCTACTTAATGAAAAAATAGATAGACTAAGTAAGGCACTTATGTTATTTCTACATACCAAGCTGCGTCAATTGTAATGTTGTAAGAGAATTATTTTGCAATTGCCATAATCTTACATTTTATTCCAGCTGGCTGTCTAATTTCCGAAAATAATGTTCTATTTTTGAATTTCATCTTATATTTCTAACAAGTGTACCATTGAAAGGCTACATATTTACGAGTGTCCACAAACAGAACGAGAAAAGTCTATCAATATTAGGAGCGTAGAAGTCATTCACTTGTTGGTTGCAGAAAAAAGACAAGCAGATATTCAGTGAGTCAATACACAATAACAAACAAATGACTGAGAAGTGCGAGCAAGATTAATAGGAAATGTATTATTGAGAAATTATTTTTCTTAAAATGAGGAAAATAACTTCACTATTTTTTAAAGATAGGATACAAAATAAATCTTTTTTAAAACGTAAAATATTTTCTTCATTATTTTCAGAAGAATGACATAAAACGAACACATTTAGAAAAACTTGAATTGCATCCAAAAGACAATAATATTAATGCATGTACCGTCAATAAATTACACTTCTACTAAAAATTCTAAAATCAAATACTATGATATTTAACTGATTTAAAACCTGGAGGGATTTTTTAATCATATGAAGCATCTTCTGAAAAAAAAATTCCTAAATTGTTTGAATGTTGGTCTAAAACCGCCAAGTTGTTTTTGTTTTGTGGCACATCTACAATTGCACATACACGCACATCTATCTATCTATCTATCTATCTATCTATCTATCTATCTATCTATCTCGGTCTGTTCATATCTATCTATCTATCTATCTATCTATCTATCTATCTATCTATCTATCTATCTATTTTAACCTGTTCATATCTATCTATCTATCTATCTATCTATCTATCTATCTATCTATCTATTTTAACCTGTTCTATCTATCTATCTATCTATCTATATATATATATATATATATATATATATATATATATATATATATATAAAGAGAGAGAGAGAAAGAGAGAGAGATAACGAATTACATATAAACCTTTTGCTTGTAGAAAGTGAAATTTTTTAAAAGTTTCACGCTAAATATGCTATTATGTTTAATAATTGATTTTTAGTGCATGCAGGTATAAAAAAAGAAAGCATATGTATTGTGAGTGTATATATATATATATATATATATATATATATATGATTTAACATATTTTCATTATATGATAATGCATGTTTGTAATGTTTAATACTTGTATATCTAGCTAGTATATTTGTATAGTTTTAATTGCATTGTCGTCTGCATGAGCGTGTGTTCTAAATAATGAAACAAATAAAAATTAAACTCTTCAAATAAGAATAGTAGGCTAATTGTGTCCGTTCTATTAAATAATGATTGATTTTTTTTATCAATTAATGAGGAAAATAACGAATATTTTCATTTAACTACTGGTTTCCATGATAAGTTTTTGGGCTATTAAGTAGATTTATTAAAGTTTGGCGACAGTAAAATATTTTTATACCAACGGCCGTGATATAAGCGATAGAACTAATTATAAAAAATAGAATCGAAAAAGAGACGAAAAGAAAAAAATCTCTTATGAGTGATGTGTAGAGGATAGAAAGGATTAAAAATAAAAGAAAGCAAAAGAAATCGAAAAAGAAAGGAGAGAAATGTTTTATAGATGTAAGAGAGTCACTCGACTGGACTTGTCTATAATTTTTGCCCAGTTTTTATTTTAAGAGAAAAAATAATGGAAAAGAAAAATGAGATAAAAATGTAAGCAGAAAGAGAAGTCAACTAGAGAAACTAATTCTCGTACTTGCACGTGTTGAGGCGAGGAAATGGAAATATAAAGTGCATGTGTTTTTATGGGGATATGAAGTCATACAAATAAGTCGCTGAATCGACGTCTTCGTGGCGTAATAGCATATTTTTGCGGTATAAGTGTGTACGGATCTCTATTTGTGTATTTGAGCAAAATCCCACAGTTAATTAATTTTAACCAAAATTTATGAATCAACTACTTACCGCCTAAGTTTTGAAAAGTAATTTAAAGATACATTTGTAGTAACCATAAAAAATGAAGTAGAAAGGTAAAAATTCAAGAATATGCGAATTCGAAGTAAAATCCAAAATAAACAGACTATTCATAAAATCTGTATTAATGTCAAATAAATTCATATATAAACTCTAAATATTGATTTCGAAACGTTTTATATTTTCTGAGTGTACCATTTCTTCTTCAAAGCTTTATTCTTGAAACTTGTGC
The DNA here is from genome assembly GCA_037127315.1 of Ascarosepion bandense. Classification (NCBI taxonomy): domain Eukaryota; kingdom Metazoa; phylum Mollusca; class Cephalopoda; order Sepiida; family Sepiidae; genus Ascarosepion; species Ascarosepion bandense. The sequence continues at coordinate 448,430 of JBBBDQ010000207.1, forward strand.
AATATGTTGAACGAAAAAGTCAGTAACTCATTGAAATATGGACACGCACATGTCCAGACACACATACACATACGCGTGTGCGCACACATGTACACACAAACACACCCACACATACATACATACATGCATACATACATACATACATACATACATACATACATACATACAAACGCATGTTGATTTTCATGGATTTTAGGCTGTCTCTATTACCAAGAAGGGATAAAAACATCAGTAAGTGATATAGAAAAAAATTAATAAGAACATAAAAAAATATAAAAGAAAGGAGGAAAGTAGGATCATTTATTTATTTTTACTTGAATTAAATTAAAATCTCTGTAATGAAAACTAATCGTTGTTGAAAGAAAATATTGACAGGCAACTTACCTGGTAAAGAGTGTAGCAGCAGCAGTAGCAACAGCAAGATTAAACGAGCACACACACATCCACACACACAGGTGACGGCGTATGTCCGACCGTAGGTCTTATCAGCTCCTTGGTTGTTGTTGTAGTAAGTGTAGTAAATATTTTGTTTGAAGCAGCGCCACTACTAGCGATTGTAATGGGGGGTGAGGAGATGTAACTGGTAACTCGTCAAAGTAGTAACGGGAGCGATTTCAAATCGAACTGGCGTGCAGTAACGGCATTAATAGTTTGATTTGTGTCGAACGTGGTGATAGTGATTGCGATAAAGAGTGAAGTTGTCCGTGGGTGGCGGGCTTGTAGAAAAAGGGTTTTCACATCTGCTGCTGCTAACAACGTGCGTATTCTTCTCTGGCAACCATGGATTACCAGTGAATCGACTTCTTCTTGTATAATACGTGTGTAGTTCTATCTATTATTTTCCCAGATCTCAAAACCCACTCTCTTCGATCTATTAATATATTTTTTCTTTTCTCTGCCTTCTCAAATTGCTTATTTCTTTCTTGTTATGCTTTTTTCGATCTTCCGTTTCCCCCCCCCCTTTTCTTTGTTTCTCTCACAAATTCACTAAAACCGAAATGTTTTTTAATTCTCTTTTTATCTTTCCTGCGAATTTTTTTCTTGTCTTTCCCATTTTCATTTTTTTCTTACTCGAAATTTTTATATTTTTCATTATCACTATTTTTTTACATCGTAAATTGGTCTTTCTATCTACCAACTGTATTTCTTTTTCATTTTTTAATGAATTCTCATTTACATTTTTTCCTTTCTTCTATCATACTTCAAATTTGTCTGATTTTCATCCTCCTTCTTGACTTTTTCCTTCCTCCATTTTCATACACTTGTATATTTATACTTTTTGCTTTTCTCTTTTCAATTTTCTCACTATTTTAAGTGACCACGTAAAAAATACAAGTTTTCCTTAATTTTGCTATTACATTTTAGTCGTATTACATGAAATTTGCTTTGTAATCAGGGACGATATTATGTTCTTATATATATATATATATATATATATATATATATATTGATATAAAAATTATGAAATACAAATATTTTTATAATATTTATACCTTTTTTTCTGATTAAAAGGTCGTACATATGACCTTTACAATAGCACATGTGTAAATTTTTCACCAGAATGAATTCATGAACAGATAAACAGTTAATTTTGTTAAACCGTGAAGTGTATTTTCATAAAAACAAAATAATCATTCTATTTTTTTAACTTTAATCAATTATTTCATATTCTGCATTTATCTGTCTGAGTCTTTCTGAGTTGACACAATTGACCAGCGAAGGCAAAAAATACATCCATTCAATTCAGTCAGGCTAACAAATAACAGCTTCAATCTTTGTACGCATGTCCAGTAAATTTACAGCAATACAAAAGCAGCTGAATCAATTTTTTTAAATTGATCGTCTAAGGATTAGCAAAAACAAAATTCTTTTAACAGGTAAAACCATCCAATAACGATATTTGACCTTTAACTTTTTTGGAAGCGTCTATAACAATATATGTTCTAGCTAAAGATAGAAAATTCATGCATAATGTAAGCTGGGTAGATCAGCCAATTATGCTACCATGGTTTGCCGATATATATATATATATATATATATATATATATATTCCGTTAGATAGCTGTGAGTTTGTGACCCTGGGTTTCCCGCTCTTACGATCGTAGGAGATTGTCTGACGATCGGAAGAGCGTGAAACCCAGGGCCACAAACTCACACTTATCTAACTGAATATGTTAGCCCTATCACTGATATTGAGAGCATGCAAATAAGTACCGCGCATATATAATATATAAATAATAAAATATATATATAACAAATTGGAAATATATATATATATATTTATATTTATATACATACAGAAGGGAGACAGATGTATTGGTTCAATTTTATAAATACAACTTTATTCAAATTTCATCAAAGAAATATTAACTTTAATCATTTATTTCATTTTTTATTTGAGTCTACGTTTACACAGTTGGCCGACGAAGGCAAAAAATACTTCCATTTTATCAGAAAGTAGGCATAAAGAGGGTAATGAGTAGTTACTTAGAGATATTGTTGCTTGAACTATTCTGGTCAAGGCGCTTACGATAACGCAATTTATAGAATTGAGTTACAATTCAGTAATTCATTTCGTATTTGAGCGCATGCCCTTTTAATAGTTAATTTATCTCATCGATCCTCATGGGTTTGGGGTTTCTAAGTGTTCCTATAAAGAAAATATCAACTGGCATGAGTTCTGGTAAAAAAAAAGTAGGTATTACAGTTTTCCTTGCACTTATATCTCTAAATGTGAGCAATGGTCATCTGCGTTAGTGGATCTGTTTGAAACACAATTCTAAAATCGTGTTTGCGTTTCCGTTGAGTTCTAGCTATTTCCAGTTGATCTTAAGATGTGCGTTGTGGTGCAGTGGATATCGACTCAGAACGAGAAATCGGAGGGCAGAGTTCGAATTCTAGGTGAATTCATTGGATTCACTTACGCACAAATACTCTTGGGAAATGTATTAATCCGTCTCTTCCCTCCAGTTATGGGTTAAATAACCGGACGAATTGGGTTCTATAGCCTTGGTCGGCAACCAGTCTACCGCAGTAAGTAATGGCAACCCAGTGCGGGATAACCTTCTGCCCAGTCAATCATGTCTCGAAAGAGACATAATCGTCCAAGCGTGTATTACGTATGGCACTTAACTGACTGACTTTAGAAATAATTTTCTCTTCGTTTCAGAAATTATTTATAATCAGGTACAGAACAAAGAAAAATATTTGTTAAAAGAAGAGTATATTTTTCGAACACGCATGCACACAGACATACACACACACATATATTCACACATAGATAGGCAAATAGGTAGGAAGAGAGAGAGAGAGAGAGAGAGCGAGGAGAGAGAGAGAGAGCGAGGAGAGAGGAAGTACTCCTAGGGTAAAATCTGTTGAGTGGATTGCATTTGCACAAACAAATTGGAAACGTATCTCAAAGAAGATATCTCAAGTTTATTTTAAAGCCATTTATTTATATTTTTGTTTTCCCTTTTTTCTTTGGACATTAGTTTAAACTTTTTACGTATATAAATAACTAGCAGTATAGCCCGGCGTTGCTCGGGTGTAATGAAAGCTTTAAAACTAATCCATGGTCCTGGAGCTCAGACTCTTTGGACGTTAGCACGAAAGACTAAAAAGCAATAGTTGTTTCCAGTTAAAGCGAAACCGTAGACTGAAAGAAAAATGAATGGATGTAAGTCAAATTTTGATTTCCTGGTATCGATATCAAATAGATTTTTTTAGCCGTTAACTGAATTTTGAAGGCTAAATAAGTCCTCTGAGTAAATGGTATCATGGCTGAGACTAAGAACTACAATTATACCTACTTAAAGCCAAACCGAAGCAAAAACTAAAATAAAAGAGCTGAAAAACTGATTTTGATCAGACCCGGTAGGATATCGGGGTATCGATTTTCAAGATCGGAGTTAAATAAGTCATCCAAGAATAGAACTGCAACCTTGAAATTTCTGGATATCGTTTCTTATGTCTTTGTCTCTGAGTGTATCAAATTTGATTAAAATCGGACCACTCCTTCTATAACCCGATTTTTTCGATGATGGATTTTCGATATTTATCGGGGGTACCTCGACACAAAACCCAGCTAAGAACACTCGCAGACGCTTATAGTAGAACTGTGTAAATTTTCAAGAAAATTGGTTCAGCCATTTTGGAGTCTATAGGTAACGGACAAAAAAACACATAGAGACGCACACACACTCACACAGACAAAGTTACATTTATAAATAAGTTTAGATTTAGATAGGAAATAATTTTAAAAAAAACTGAAATAATCCAATACTAATTTCCCTCTCTATTGTCCTCAGGTGTCTGTTATAAAAAAAAATCGAATGTTTTTTTCTTTTTCCAATTATAATCTTAAATAGTACTTTTTTTAAAAAATTAAATATGTACATTTATATTGCTCCGGTAATGACATGAAGAAACGCTTGTTTATAAATGGGATATAGAACCAAATCATTATCAAGATATTTTGTCATTGCGTAACAGATTAATTGATAAACATGTGAGAAAGGGATGCCTGTATAAACCGTGAAACATTTATACATTAAAATATATGAAAAATGAGCTTTTCTCTTCTTTTTATATTTGCGCATGCGCACGCATGTATATATATATATATATATATATATAATCATGCGTGAATACGTTATCTTATCAATTTGGACAAATATTTTTTCTGAATAAAAGTTCCTGCATAACTATATTTCGATACGTTCTCTTCATTTTCCAGTTTCATGCGTCCTGTATTTGTAGACATGTAAGTTTCTGTGTACATGCAAGATTTAGATATAAATGATGAACAAGTTTCCACATAGGGGCCATAGCTTGTTCAAATGTAGCACGAATTTTCATTTATCGAGTGAAATAACGCAAATATGAACTAAATTCTCCCAACAATCCACAGAAAAAACCTCTCTCTCTCTCTCTCTCTCTCTCTCTCTATCTATCTATCTATCTATCTATCTATCTATCTATCTATCTCTTAATATATAATGACAGAGAGACAAAGAAAGGTATTAACTTTATTCTACACACGTTATCATCATCATAGAAATCTACCAAAAAAATTATTTTATTAGTAAAGCTCATATTACTGTTACAAAACCTTAATTTTTTCTTAAAAGTTCTGTTCTTTTAGACTCGTACATACAGTATATTAGTTACCGCAACATGAATGACTACAGTGAGATAAAACAAGTATTTGGACAGTAAAAAAATGGATTTAGAATCATATATTGAAAGAAAAGCATTGTTTAAAGCTCACAATATATTCATAAAACAATTATAAATGCAAATAAATAGCAAAAATAAATTATTTGACACGTATATATATTTTATATACAAATTATTAAAACAGGTAGTGAAAAAAGTAATCGGACAGAATATAAATTATGCTTTAAATGTGTTTAATACATAGTAGGTCCTCCTTCATTTGCAACCACAGATTTCAGTCTGTTCCTGTAGCTCTATACAAGCGCCTGGCGTGATTTGGTGGGAATTTTAGCCCACTCTTCTTCTGCAAAAACTTTCAGTTCACTGAGGTTCTTTGGTCGCCTTTCTTCAGTGTTCTCCAAAGATTCTCTATTGGATTCATGTCCGGCGATTGGCTGGGCCATGTCAACACTTTGATGTTATTGTTTTGAAGACATGCACGTGTTGCTTTGGCTGTATGTTTGGCATCATTGTCCTGGTGAAAAATTTAATCTAGTCCAAGTTCTAATTTCTCAACTAATGACTGTAAGCAATCTTCTAAAATCTTAATAGATTTGGCTGCATTCATTGTGCCCTCAATAATTTTCAATTGTTCCGTGCAAAGCATTCCCAAACCATAATGCTCCGTGCTTCACAGTGGGGATGGTGTTCTTTTGATTGAAGGCTGTTCCATCCTTTCTCCAAACATCGGTAGCATCGTTGTGGCCATAAAGTTCAATCTTGCTTTTATCAGACCATAACATTTGCTTATAATAGTCATCATGCTTTTGTAAAATAGTTTGGGCAAATTCAAGTCTGGATTTTAAATGACGTTTTTTTAGCAATGTTTTTTTTTTTTGTGGGGAGATTAAGATTTTAATTATTGTCGGCGAAGTTCAGAGCTTATGGTCTTCTTGCATACATGAGTTCCTGCATTGCTGAGATCTTTTTAAAATTTCTCTCCGAGTCACAAAAGAGTCATTTTATTACTCGCCCTACTATTTTCCGTAAACATTTTTGTGATATATTTTGCGCGGTGCACCTGTTATTGGGATATTTTCATGAGTACCGAAGGCTTTCCATTTCTTAATTATGCACCCAACTGCGCTCACAGGTATACAGAGGTCTTTAGAAATCTTACGATAGCTATTATTTTTTCTTTATGTGCAGAAATAATTCGATCTTTAAGATCTTTCGACAGCTCTCTTTGCTTTGGCATCCTGCAGTACTGTTCGTGCGACGTCTTGGGATGAACTGACCATCAAGATAGCTAACACCTTTAAGTAATGCACATTTTAGACTATTCCATAAAATTCTAACACATTCGAGCATGAAATATACTCAAAACATTAATTTTAAACAAAATTTTGGAACTGTCCAAATACTTTTTTCACTACCTGTTTTAATAATTTGCATACAAAATATATATACGTGTCAAATAATTTATTTTTGCTATTTATTTGCATTTATAATTGTTTTATGAATATATTGTGAGCTTTAGACAATGCTTTTCTTTCAATATATGATTCTAAATCCAGTTTTTATTGTCCAAATACTTGTTTCACTTCACTGCATTTCTTTCTCTTTATTTCCTGATTTGCCAATTCTATTTTGTCAACGTTTCTTTTTTAGTCATAAATTTTATTTTGAAAATTTATTTCACTCCACCTTTATATTCACATACACACTGTAGAGGCCTCGACTGTTTGTCAAATTGGCCTTGTGCTAAACACAATCGAATTCCCTACAATTTAGAATATCAGAAGTTTGAAGGTTCGATATTGAAATGTGGAAGAATAAAATATTTCGTTTCCTATGCTAAAGTAAAATTTTATTAATTAAACAGAATAACAAATTTGTAAGAAGAAAATGTTCAAAGAGAAAATGTAATTAAATGTTCCAGAGAAATAGTAGTAAAGAGTTAAATGAATTCAGCTTAGAGTTGATAGTAGCAGAATGTCTGTTTGTAGAAATATTAACAGATTACTAATAAAGTTTGTGTTCCCTTCCTTTTTATGGCCAGCGAAAAAGTGAAAAGGAAGGTAAAGCAATAAAGGAAATTGTATTTAGCGAACTTTAATTTCTATGAGTCAGTTGAGGTATCTTCTTGTTGTTTATTTGACTTCGTGTGAGCGAAGGCGACGAAAGGAAAATTAAAAGGAAGAAAAACGAATGTATGTCAACGAGGCATGACAGGGTCGGCGTCTTGAAATTTCTTCCTTACATTACGCCGAGGTCCTTATCAGATTACCGCTCCCATATTGGACTGATTTGACCGGTCAAGTACCATGGTTAAGTAGTGAAATTTAGTCATGTGACTGGATCGAAACAGCATACCCATTTTCTTAGGTGTTAAAAAAAATTTGACTGGGGTCATTGATCAATTTGCTGTTTCCTATCCAATCAGAATCCAGTATCTTAATTTTCACACCGACTTCTGAAATTTGCCTTAGTCTGTTTTTTCCCAAAATGTTTTCAGTCGTTCTGATCTATTTTTGCGGGTGTGCATTTTTACTTTTTGTGTTTCAGATAATTGTTGGATGATATAGGATTTGTAGCTTATAATATACACACTCAGTCTTTTTCCTTCTCTCCTCCTCCTCCTCCTCTCTCTCTCTCTCTTTCTCTCTCTGGCTTGCTGTCTTCTTCTTTAATTATCTTGCACAACAGTCTCTCTGCATGTCTATTGTACAACTGGAGATCTCGCAGTAGTTTATTAATATTCGTGGAGGAAATTCGACCGTAAAATACGCATTCTTTAACGAATACAACATTTTATGCACTTCCAGGATGTATACGCCAGATATTATTCTATATTATTTCTGTATGTTTGTATTATCTCTAGTGTCTTCTGGTGTTCTCAATCAATTATCTTTGTTTATAGCGAAACTTAGATAAGTCTCGTACAACAATTTGGAGAGTAAAAATGGCCGACGTGTTTCTCTATTTGGGTTCGTATTTTATTCCATCAACAGGAAATTCATTCCGCTATTAAGAACAGCAAAATAAAGCAACGCCAACTGCAAAAATAAAATGTAATCAAACCAAAAGTCAAGAACACCAACAAGTAAAATTATTTTCAACATCATGATTGGTTTTGTGCGAATATTTGACATAAAAATGGCAGCAATATCTTACAAATGTTTCGCTTATTTAATATATAAGAACAAATTATGATAAGCATACATACATTAGTTACATATAAGAAAGCATTAGATTATATTCTTAGTAGAGTATACTTTAATTTCTCCTTGTACTATATATATATATATATATATATATATATATATATATATATATACTGTTTTTAATCATTTCACCTCAAGCAAGGCATTTTACTGCTACTGTTGAGCAGGGGATTACATAGAGGAAAATGATGAGAAAGAGGGGTGAGTTATAGAAAATGTCAGGAGGAGGGTAATAGATGGATGAGAATACCGCTGTAATTGGGGTGGAGTGGATGGAAAAAAAAGCTTGAGAGAATTGATGCGAGTCTATTGACCTTACATTTAAATTCCTGGAGATTGTAGCTGTCGGGGAAGGAAGTATATGGAAGGGAATTCCACAGGCGGGAAGTGCGAGAAAAGAAGCTATTAGAGTAGAAATTGCGGTTACATTTTATTGGTTTCACTATAAAAAAGTGAGACCTAGTTGCTAGTCTAGTAGCTCGTGTAAATTCATACATAAGGGGCACCACTGACTTTAGATTATAATGAATAAATGACTTATTTTATGGCAGATGTCCCAAGTGTTAATTGGTTATATGGGAAAACTAATGTTTTGATCAAAGTAAGCATAGGTAGCATTTTAAACATGAGCAAGCGTAGGTGACATTTTAAACATAAAGTGTACTATGCCTACATAGTACTTTGTAGACAGACAGTGGTACGAGAGGGCACTAGCTTTGTGTAGTGGCTTCCAGATATAGCTCTTTTCAAATGAATAACAATATTGACATATATAATCATAATTATGTTCACTAACTTTCATAATACCATATAAGTTACACATGTCTACGCAATTGACTGAATTATCAGTAACTTAAATAATGTGGATTTAGAAAATTACCAAAAAAGAGCAATGAAGTATATATATATATATATATATATATATATATATATATATCTTTTATTCCTAAGCAAAGAAATAAAGCTATTAAACGAGTGTGAGAGAATATTAATTAAAGAGAATATTAATTTAAAAAAAAAACAGAAGATAACGATTGACATGGCATTTAACTTTTTTAATATCAATGTTGACTGAGAAGCAAGAAACAGGAAAAGCCACAAGCGAGAAGTGCAGGAAAAGAAACTGTTAGCGTAGAACTTACGGTTGCATTTAACCAGTTCAACTGCAAAATGATGAGAACTTCTAGTACTGCGCTTATATTGAGTCTCGGTACCAACAAGGAAAGTTCAATTACCATGAAAATATTTATAGAAAAGACACAGGGAAGCTACGTTACGGAGATGGGAAAGTAGCTAAAACCGAAATGCATGATCCGGACCAATAATACTGCAAATTCTTTTTTGTATTTTATCAATAATCTCTAAATACTTATCAGAAGCACCAGATCAGATATGGCGATAATATTCAATGCATAGACGAATGATAGACGTGTGTAAGAGAGACTAACCTATCAAGTCAACTTTTATTTCGCGATTTGATAAAAAAAGATTTAACCATTTCAAAAGTTAGTTCTGAAATACCATAAGTGAAGACAACCAGTATGCCTTCCAAATATCCAAATCAACAGCCCAAGTTTCGCCCTTTTTATCTAAAACTTGACAGAATCTTGCAGTAATAATCATTAATATATCAGCAGTTGATCTACAGAAACGAAAGCTATAGTGCTTCTCTGATAATTCTGAATTGATTAGCGATTATAGTCAGTCAGTTGAGTGCCATACGTGATACACGCTTGGGCGATCATGTCTCGAAAGAGACATGACTGACTGGGCAGAAGATTATCCCGCAGTAGGTTGCCATTGCTTTCTGCGGAAGACTGGTTGCCGACCAAGGCTATAGAACCCAATCTGTTCTGTTATTTAACCCATAACTGGAAGGAATAGACGGATTAATACCTTTCCCAAGGGTATTTGCGCGTAAGTGAATGCAATGAATTCAGCTGGAATTCGAACTCGGCACCCCGATTTCTCGTTCCGAGCCGATATCCAATGCACCACAACGCACATAAAGATTTTAAAAACTGGAACTACAGAAGAGGACTTCTAACAAGCAGGAAAGCAAGAATCATTAAGGCATTTATTGTAGAGTTTAAAAAGAACAGGAGCCTGATCATGCGTACACTTCTTAAAGACTATTTCAAGGATGCTATTGAAGTCACATTCTTTACAGGGATCCAGTTTAGAGATTATCACAGAAACTATGGACGAAGTGAAGACTCAGTCAAAGATACTCCGGGTGGGTCAAGAATATAATTTAATAATAATTTACGAACAAAACCTCTTGATGTATCAGCAGAATACGTCAATACCTCAAATTAAGTGAAGAGATGAGAGATAGACGACTTATTCTTATTTAGCATTATTAAAGAACCACCAGTATTCATGAGAACCAAACTTGTTAGAGGCTATATAGTGCATCATACAGTCAGTAAACAAAGACTTTCAGGGCACGTTTTCAATTATTACGACCAAACAAAAATAGGCGTCTGTATGGGAACTATCACGCTGGTATATTTAGAAAAAGTGATTTTTGTTGGTTATAGCATCTGAACCGCGGCTGGGGTCAAGCAAGAAGGAAAAGGTTGTGGTGTTACCTGGTATTTTCCCGAGGTTCCAAAAGCATCGATGCCGGCTTTGAACCCCCCCCCCCAAAAAAAAAATGTGGCATTACATTAATCCAAGGATCGTTTCGAAGAAAACCATGAAATGAATGCCAATATATGCGTCAATTTGAACTTACACTCATCCTAACATAACAAATATGAAAAAAAAATCCCTTCAATAAAAAAAGGCGTTCCGCATACACCCGAGAACTAACATACCAGAGAACTCTTCCAATCACCAGCCAAGTAAGCGATGCCTCATCATTAGTGAGACGTTTCAATCCGGACGCTCAATGCCATATGGAGCAAGCCTCCTACTTCGTAATCCGAACTCACCTATCAAATCATTCTGAACGGACCACTCTCACTAACTTACGGGACAACACTTGGACATCGGAGAGACTATTTGTCGCCCGTAAGAGAGAGCTGAGAGCAATCTAACATTCAAGATAGAAGCAACACTCGTCTTGGGGTAAACGGCGGTCTTCCTCCCTGCACGAGTGTACACTTCTCAGGGATAGGAAGTTCTTAAGAGCGTCTTCCCTCCAGAATTCTGTTTCCATATCTGACTGTTGACACATTCGATCTCGAAACACGATGCGAAGCATATACTGACGAATCACAACCTAAGTCATACCGCCTCTAGAAAGGTAAAAATAACAGATCTTCCTAACTATATTAGGGGCCTTGCGAACAAGAGCGAACAAGAGCCTTTCTAACATCATTAGTATGGAACACAGAGGCTTCACTGTCGTCTGGCTCGATGATCAACTGTACGATTTGAAGGTTGTCCAGCACAAGTCTGTTCAAAGCCAATCAAACTAGAGAGGAAAACTTGCAAATAGTGGGTAAGATCTTGGCTGAAATATTTTTTGTATTTAATATCGTTAAAGGCCGACTGTTACGTATCCCATCCCACACTGTTCTTCTCCTTACGTAGTACCTTGATCACACACCTGGTAAAGTATTGAGATATAGACCCCTTCTTCATCCAGTTGTTGTAAATCAGTTCCAGCAAAGGAATAAGGATGTGCGACTGCTTCAAGTACAGACCATCTAATCCCAGAGATTTGTCCCGGTCAACCAGTTTCAACTCTTCCAAGATTTCCGACTCTGTATTTGGACACTTGCGCCCAGCAGCTTCAGTCGCCTCGAGGAGGGGAAAGTCGGCTAAATAGGCGTCAAACCGAGGAATATTCTGCCCGGTCTTCTTGGTAAGCAGATCCTGAAAATAGTCACGAAACGGCCGCATTTCTGATCAGTTTGTTTGTTTGTCAATGTGATGCACACGATACGATGACGTGATGCTTTCCTAACCGCTTCAGCAGCCATATTCATCGCTATGGAAAAGATACTTTTTAATGTAACCCCAACTAACAGAGCTTGATCAGTCTTGACAAGCAAGGAGGCCAACTTTGCCCTGGATAAGGCTATGGTTCCACTAACACGGGATTTAATCGCCTGATCAACTTTCTCCTCACAGGCTGTTTGTGATGCTAATCTAACTAGATTGTGTCGACGACTGTAATCAGCAGCAAATTTTGGATTTTAATTTATCCCACCACATATTTCAAACCGCAGAATACGTCAATCTCCGCTCTAGCATTAGTATCAGGTGTTCTTGGAAATCAGGCTCACCAAATAATGATGCGTTCAATTTCCTGTTGCCAGACAACCGAACCTTAGTCTTATTTAAGTTTACTCGAACCCGGACGAGCCTATAATCCAAGTAAATTATCGTATAAAAATTTGAACAGCCAATGACCCCTACATTGACCCTTTTAACAAGAACTCAATCGAAATAGCACACACCGCTGTAGCCGAGCCGCTTCTATTCATCTACACTACCTGCCGCGGGTGTTCATTATGATACTTATCGACATGATCAATTTTATCGATAAAGTCTCGAAATAATTGCACATCCCAGTTGTTAGTACCCGAATTTGCCCTTATTGTCATAGACAATATTCCGATCGTCTGCTAAAATTACCGGACGAGATGTTGTCAAAAACGTCTCGATCCACCGAAAGAAATCAGGCCGCCGAACATAGTTATTGGGTTCATAAACCCCAATGAGATGAAGATATTTAGGGAAAAAGACGAAGGCTTTACGATCTAGCACAATTTCGATGCTCTATACCCCGTCCTGGTGGTTGTCGGAAGCACTAAGTACTGACCAAATTGGGTCAAATAAGCAGCCAAGTGGTACTCTACCATTTAAGAAGAGTTCTCAAATACTGATATAATAATAGTCCTATTCCTGCCCTCATATTTTCTTAAAATGAGGTATTATTATCAGATCTCGGCATCCTCACGGTAGGTAGGTGTAAGCAACAGTACGTCCTACATGAAATAACCCTTTCCTTTGATGACTCTTTGAGGTTTATCCTTCAGTAACGTCAAAGCGTTAATAACGGTGTCTTTTGAGGAATTACAATTTTTGCGTGGACGCTTGTCCATGACAATGACTGACACAATTATTTTCTCAACCTTCCGTAATTTCGCAGGATCTCCCAAGCGCCCATCTTTTTTGATAAGATGTACATACCTATTGGATTTCTCGAAAAACTCCGTCATGTTAATGACACACCTCTGTGGAGCCAATTGTTTTGGCCTTAAGGGAAAAACCTATAAACTGTGCGATAAAAAGAAAAGCTGTACATGATATCTGACCAAAGTCGGTTCATAAAAAAATTAGGCAAAATTACCAGACGTAAACACTGAGGCTAGTTTCGCCCCCAAAAGACCAGGTCTTTAAGGGGAAAACAATTCATCAGCCTGGGTTTAGAGGAAAGAAAAGAAAAGAAACAAAATAAACCAATTACAAGTATGGCGGCTCTTTCAACAGACGAAGTCGACGGTGTAGTGTAGTGGCTCTATTTCATAGTATCAGATAACAGTACACTATTCACTGCTTCGGAATTTGGAGATATTGGTAAAATGTTTTTGATTTTACATATTACTAGTCCGCGTATCATTCATTGTCAAATGGACAAGCTGAACGGTTTGTGGATACTTTTAAGAGAGCTTTGAAAAGCGCAATTAATGAAAAGTAAAAGAAGATGCGCTACAAAAATTCTTGAAAATATAACGCATGTCGCCGGCAGAATTAGGGATCGCAAAAGAAATTAAATTGGCATTTGACAAATTGTTACCAGGTCAAAAAGAATGAGAACAAATAACAAAAAGGACACTAAATTTGTTTATATAAAAATGGCGAAAAAGTGTTTTTCAGTGTATATAAAACTGGAAAAGAAACATGGGAAGATGGCCTAATAATGTCAAGAATAGGAAAGGGGATATTTATGTTAAAAGGGGAAAATGGGAACACAAAAGACGCTGAAAACAATTAAAGTAAAGGTTTACTGAAGAAAAGCCGAGAAGAAAAGAACTTACGCAAGTACTGTATGATACTGTTGTAACCCTGTTTTAAGGGGTCACAAATGAAAACAAGAACACGGGATTAGTGTAAACAATTTGTATTGCAAAATACGGTAAAGGTACAAGATATCAGCTTGTTCGTCTAGCTGACGAGCAAGCGGTGTTGGATATCACAAAGTTACTCTACGATTGTCTGACTCGTACCAGACTGGTGCTTCCCCGATGACTACTAGTCACATGGTATATATGTGCAGGCCGGGTTTTGTCCATATTTCTGCATCTTCTTTCGTTGTTAATGCTTGAACGAAAATTAACCGTTTAAATATATGCGGAGACCGTTTAATCTGAATCTTTCACACTCCTTGTTAACGATTCCAGCATATATGACAAAATATTCATTTTTTTGTCTGATTCTACATTTCCAACGAGTATAGAATACATAGCTTTTCTTGCTAAACTTTTATTCAGAATATTTACTGTTTCTTCAAAACAAATTACAATATTTTCCATGTTCTACTGGTGCTAACTTACAAAAGTCTTGAAAATCTTTCTCAAAAAAAGTATTGCTCCTTTTCGACTTCCCACTCTCTCTCTATCTCTCTCTCTCTCTCTCTCACACACACACACACATACGCGCGCGCGCACACACACACTTTCACACAACAAAGAAAAAAAATAAACCAACGGGTTTCAAAATTTTCGTCGTCACTGTTATCATGTACGCCGAAGCAAAAAGTATTTTTCTCTTTTACTTGTTATAACTGAGAATAAGTTTCGATTCCTAGTCGCCACTTTTATAACTTGTTTTTTGTTTGTTTTTTTTTTAATCATATCACCCCAAGCAAAGCGGTAACGCCACTGATGCGCAGGGGGCTACGTAAGGGTAAAAGGAATGGAAAAGAGAAAGCCGGAAACCGCATCCTAAACAGTAAACAAGGGATGAGCCTCTTCACATGTTCAATAGATGTGGGTGGAGTGTGAACCGGGCGATAGTTTAGTCTATCTACTCCAATTGAAAAAAAATAAAATAAAATAAAATAATAAAAAAGGAAAAGAGTGAAAAGATTGGAAAAGAGAAAACCGGAAACCGCATCCTAAACAGGAAACAAGGGGTGAGCCTCTTCACCTGTTCAATAGATGTGGGTGGAGTGTGAACCGGGCAATAGTTTAGTCTATCTACTCCAATTGAAAAAAAAAATAATAATAAAAAAGGAAAAGAGTGAAAAGATTGGAAAAGAGAAAACCGGAAACCGCATCCTAAACAGGAAACAAGGGGTGAGCCTCTTCACCTGTTCAATAGATGTGGGTGGAGTGTGAACCGGGCGATAGTTTAGTCTATCTACTCCAATTGTTTCTAGCGGTTATAATATTGTCTTCCCCAAGCTACTTGCTGTGACGTCTGACATAAATATTTGGATTTTTTCGAGAACCTCAAGATGAATAGCAAGATCACCCGATCAGATATTGCAACAGTATTCAATGCATGGACGAATGGTAGATTTATAAATGGGCATTATGGCTTCTGACGAGAAAAAGTGAGACAGTGACGCAACCTGGCCAGCGTTCCCTGAAGTCTCTGAAGATCCGTTTAGGTGAAACATTGGTAGCTTTGTTGGCTCACTAGGTTAATTTACTTATTCTGCTCTGCTAAAATATTGAGCGTTTTTTTTTTTTTTGTTATTGATTACTCGTCTAGGGTTTTTTCTTTGGACTACGTACTGGCTCGGTCCAAATCGCTTTGGTTGAAGTTCATGGGCTTAGCTCTTTCTTCTTTTACAACCAACCGTAACGGAGTACATACTCCAGGCCCTTGATGAGTCTGACGAGGCTCGCGCGGTTGCTCTGGACATCTCCAAGGCTTTTGACAGGGTTTGGCACTCTGGCCTCCTATGCAAGCTACGGGGTTACGGTATTACCGGTCGCCTGCTTGACCTAATCCAATCTTTTTTAAATAACCGCAAAATGAAGGTCGTTTTGAATGGGCATGCCTCTTCATCCTACAGCACGAATGCTGGTGTCCCATAGGGCTCTATCCTGGGCCCGACGCTCTTCCTTATTTTCATCAACGACCTCCCAGATGAGATCAGTTCCCAACTAGGCATCTACGCAGACACCACAATATATACCCGCACCAGTAAGAAACCTGTCATGGCGGACAGATATAATCTCGCTGCTGACATTGAACGGGATCTATACTCTGTGGTGAATTGGGGCAAGAAGTGGCTTGTCAACTTCAATGCGTCTAAGACCAAACTGTTGTCTGTCAACCATCACAGGCAACCTCTCCTGCCTCCCATAAGCATGGACCAAGCGATTCTCCCTGAGAGCAACACACTACGCCTCCTCGGTCTTACCTTCTCCTCAGACCTCAAATGGAACCACTATATTGATTCCATAGCTAAATCTACTGCTAAGAAGGTTGGGTCACTCTGCCGATCTAGGATGTTTTTCCGCCTGAATCCATCCTGCATATATACAAGTCAACCATCCGTCCGTGCATGGAGTACTGCTGCCATTTATGGTCAGGCGCCCCGGCCGTTCTCCTCAGTGTTCTCGACAGGCTCCAAAGGAGAGTTTGTAATGTGATAGGTACTGATCTGGTGGCTCGACTGCAGCCACTTCCCCACCGTCGAAATGTGGCCTCCCTTTGTCTATTCTATAAATACTTTCATGGCTTCTGCTCGGACGAATTTAAGTCACTGGTACCTCCTCAACAGGTGTTTACTCGTGCAACCAGACTGGCAACTGGGTCCCACCCATTCACAGTCAGGTTAGCCAAATGCAGACGACAATTCTACTCCTGCAGCTTCTTCTCTCGCACTTCCCGCCTGTGGAACTCTCTCCTATATTCTTGCTTTCCTGACGGCTACAACTTCCAGAAATTTAAATGCAATGTCAATACTCATCTATTAACCACTGGACTCTAGCTCTCTCCCCCCGTATATCCTTCCCTTTCTCTCCACCTATGTATCTGTCATCGCACCTGCATTCTCAGCTTTCTATTGCTCCTTTCTAACTAGTTTGTACTCCTCACTCTTTTCTAATTAATCTTTTTACAGTTATGTAGCCCCCAGCTCATCAGTGGCATTTCTGCCTTGCTCAGGGTGAAATATTTAAAAAAAAAACGTTTTTTTCCTTCCGCGTTTTTCGAAACGAGTATAGTTTCAGCTCATCAGAGTTGTTATATATATATATATGTGTGTGTGTGTTTGTGTGTGTGTGTGTGTGTGTGTGTGTGTGTGTGTGTGTGTGTGTGTTACTCAGTTGAATCTCAGTTCTAGGCGAGAAGTTGTGTGTGGGTTCTTCAAACGAGTCAAGTGCGGAGTTAGGCGAGAATTTGCGAACAAAGCACTCGGCCTTGTCTTATTTGAATGTGAGGACTTCGAATTGATTGAACAGAGGAGGGATCGGGGATTTGCTGTTGTTCAGTCCACTCTTGCAGAGCCGTCAGTGATATTTGGAACCAACCTTGCTAGATACTTTTTGCTGCTTCATTTTATCTCCAAACAACAGCTTAGCTTCATTTAGGACAAAAACTTTCAAGTGAAGGTGCGTGTTCGTATGTAAACAATTAAGACAGAAGGATACAAAACCTGCGTTTCTACTACCGCCTTTATTCCTTTTATGGTCACTGCAGTAAAACAGCTTCTCTGTTTCTCTTTGGTATGGTCATTCTCCTTATGATTCATAACTTAGGGTAGGTAAGTATTCATAGTCGTACTCAAGTTTGTCTTGCGCAGATTTGAAACAGCCAAAGGTAGGTTTCTACTTACTTTATCAGTGTGAAATTTGAACATGATTATGGAATGTCTGTTTTCTTTTACTTGGCCCAGAAGTTAGAAAAAGTCAATATAAGGGTCGTTACTACAATCAGCCTTGCCATGAGTTAAATGTGGTGCAGTGAATATCGACTCGGAACGACAAATCGGGGAGCCGACTTCGACTTCAAGTTGAATTCGTTGCATTCACTTACGCGCAAATACCCTTGGGAAAGGTATTAATCTGTCACTTCCCTCTAGTTATGGGTTAAATAATAGGACAGATTGGGTTCTATAGCGTTGGCCGGCAACCAGTCTACCGCAGAATGCAATGGTAACTTACTGCGAGATATTCTTCTGTTCAGTTAGTCATGTTCTCTTTCGAGACATGATCGCCCAAAGCGTGTATCACGTATGGCACTTAACTGACTGACTGATGAGTTGGAACAACCAAAGAAAAAGGTTGACGTCATAAGTTTGGAAAAAACGTTCGAGCGCCAAGCATTGAAAAGTAGAAAAAGATTTCAGTTGTCAGTGGGCCGGGGAAATTAATATACTTTTATATACTTCAACAACGCCATCTAACGACGTTTGGCGAAGCCAAGTGGGATAATCCTATTTCCAATTCTTAGCATCATGGAATAATGTATTTTTTAATAAACATTAATTACTTATTGTTCACTCACAAGCTATGATTTTAAATCTTTTATTAATGATAGAAAAAAAATTTAGATATAGGACTTGATGGCTATCAGTTTAATGAAACTTACCAAATAAATGCAACAAGATCAACATTTAAATATTTCTTTTGCTTTTTTCAATTTATTCTCAGGAATAAAAGGTCAAACATGTACGCTTGATGATGCGTGAATGCGAAGATTTATACGATATTCCCTTATTACGTCAATGCATACATAAATATATGCATTGACGTAATAAGGGAATATCGTCTAGTTTAAATTTTCTTCTTTAAATTTTCTAGTTTAAATTTTAAAATCATTTGTTTCTGATGAAAGGCCGAGGCCGGTCTGAAATATCAAATATATATATAGAAATAGAAATAAATACTGTAAAAAAAAACATTCTTAACTTACAACTTTTTAGTACTTTTTCCAATACATATTAAGATAGAATACGTGGATTATCATTATGCTATATATATATATATATATATATATATATATATATGGAGGCGAAAGAAAGGGGAGAGAATGGAGAGCGAGAAATGCTGAGGGAATGTCACAGAAAGAAAGATTTGTATTTTTATTTTTCTAATATATATATATATATATATATATATATCAGAAAAAATTTAGGCAGACACGTTATTTCATGGCAAATCGGAATTATAGAACTATTTCAGGCGAACCATCATCAGTTTCCGTCTTTATTGTACAGAAGATTTTACAGATTTTTTTCTTATAATAGAACCATATATTTAAATGCAAAGTATCTCTGGTAATAATAATAAACCCACTACATATGTTGGTTTTACTACAACCACGCTCTCCCGTAGACTTACCTGTCACCTTTCTGATCAGAGTACAATTAAACAAGATTTCTTAAAAAAAACATAGTCATCTAAGTAATATTAGACAGATTTTAGTCAACAATACAATAATCCTCACTCATACGCACTGTAAAATAAAACCTTCAGATATTGGAGGCCATCTACATTAAATCCAAAGAACCCTCATTAATAAAATCACGTTTAAATCTGGTCATAGCACATTACATTGCATTTAAATATATGGTTCTGTTATTATTTCGAACTCTCACGCGGTGTGACGTCATAGAACCGCATTACAAGTTTACGAACTGCGTTTGCTATTTTTGGTAACTGTTATTGTTGCTTAGCAAAGTTTTATGTCAACACAAAATAAAATCGTCGCTGATGGTGGATGTTTTTATGTTAACCTCCTTGTAACCTCTTTGAAGATGGCTCATGTGAGCCGAAATCTTAGAACCAACTTAATAAAAAATTATCCAAATGTTGGAGAATTTTTGTCTTTATTTTCACCTGAAATTAAAACCAAAATCATGTTTAAACATAATAAACATTCATTGTCTCTTATATTTAACAGTATATGTTTAGAAAATTATCTGCTGTCTCGATACACTATATATATATAATATATATAGGAAGTGAAAGAACAGATTAAAAACCTACTGTTTGTTGTATTTACTTTTATAAAAACTGTACAATACAGAGTAGAGCTTAATATTGTACTTTTGTTATTACAATGGTTTATAAAAGCATTATATCACTACACAAAAGATTTCATGTTTCAGAGTATTATTGTTCTTATTCGGGCGATATTTTAAAATAAATGGGAAAAATGATTTATTTTGGAAAATAGAAAATGAATTCATGGTTATTTAGAAAGTTAATTAGGGGTAGTTAGAGGAAGTTAAACAATATGATTATGGGTGTGCTTGTATTACTCACTCAAACGTGAGAATTCGTTGGACTGTAAAGTTGGACATCTAGATCATATGAAGGTGACTTGTGTAATTATATCATGCTAAATTGCCACATTTTGTCTTCCTGCGGTAGATACATATTAGAAACACATATTCAAATGTGTGGGCAGTGGTTTAGGACTGCAGATCAGATTTTAGTTTTTCAGAGAAATTACACTTTTATAATACCGAATTTGTTAAAGGGCTAAATTGTTTAAGTTCAAATTTAAATTAAGTAATTATGATATACTAAGGTATATTTGAGTTATGAAAAACACATAAGTATTGTGTGGGCCATTAATTTTTAATAAAATAATTGTTATTTAATATTAGAGCATATGTAAACATTTTAATAGTTGGGTTTTTATTAGATGATATAGTACACTGGTAAACAATAGAATTTGTTAGACACGTAACATTGGTTCTACTAAGTACACTTTTAAACAGAGATGGTATATGCATTTAACTTCCTTCAAGCATAATGCATATCTAAACCAAATATCCATTTCTGCGTATTTTCGGCAGTTAAAGAAACAAATAAAAACCCCAGGGTAAAATGGAATAATCTGGACAAAAAGAACAAGATCTGTAAATCTTTCTATGACATTTACTCTGACCCGAATAAAAGGCTGCATATTATAAATTTTCCTAAAAAAATAAAGTACTATTAAACCATAGAAATGAAATGACATTATTATGCAAACACCGTAAATATTTCACTTAAAAATTTAATTAAGTATAATGTTCATTTATAATTTATGCTCTAATATCATATATATATACATCCCCCACCTACATATATATATATATATATATATATATATATATCGCATACACACAACTATATATATATATATATGTGTGTGTGTGTGTGTGTGTGTGTGTGTGTGTGTTTACAGAATAGATTCATAATATACACGCATGATGTGGCTGCCCACCAAACTTTCTCTCTGCAACGTTTTCTTTCTGCAATGCTCTCACAGTAGATAAGTTTTCAAATTTGAACCTGGGTTATCTGCGTAAAAATGTCTATTTGAACTTATACTTAGTCGCAACTTAATACACATTTCCTTTTTCAATACCGCCCAACTAACACGTTTCCATAAATCTATACAATACTATTTGAGAAGTCTAACCCAAACCCAGTTTCGATCAACACAGGGAGGTATACAATTGTTTTCCTTTTTGTTGGACTGTCGGCGACTAAACCGGCTACCACACTCCATGAGTCAGACGGGATGTTAGCAACCCGTTAGGACGAAAAACAAGACCTACCAAAAGGCGCAAGAACTATGGAGGTTGTCAACGGCCAGCTAAATCGATAAATTGCCTCGGAGAAGAACAATAATGAACTTAAAAAATCGATATGTAAAACCTAACGGCCTGAAGGATGTTAAATCCAAAGAAAGTAACTTCGCGAAGTAAGGACCGACATGGGAAACAGGTTTCACCTGACTGTCATCCAGTGATTGTTAGCACCAACAGCGTAAAAGAGATACAATTCTTCAGAGCTGGTACCTCGCGCAGAAAGGAACGACATTAGCAACAGGTGTCACCGGACCGTTATCCTTCGACTGTGAGCAACAAACAAAATTTACCCTAGGGACATGGAAAGTCAGAAGGTTGACCAGCTGTGGTCAACTGGAGAATGTCGAGCAGAAGATGAGCAGATTGAACATCAAAATTCTGGAAATATGTGGCCAAACAAAGAAGATTTCATCAGTGACAAAGACTGGATCAGGTGGCAAAAATAGCGAAAAAGGTGTCGGTTTAATACTGGACGAAGAAATGAAGAAATGCATTCTGGGATACTACCAGCTATCTGAAAGAGCTCTCTTGGTCAAACAGAAAAGGGAAGCTCTTCAACATAGCTGTTATAGTAGTCTATTCACCGACAATGCAAAGGAATAACGAGAAAATAGAATTGTTCTACACCATCTCAGAAAATTCCAAGGCTCAATGTAATGTCCGAGAAATTAGAATCATCTTAAGAGACTTGAATGCCAAGGTCGGTAAGGAGAGGGAAGCGATAACAGCTGACAACTTTGGACTATGAAACCACAATGTCCGAAAAGAAAAATGGGTTCACGAATAATGAATGATCAAAAATGATCTGATAATAACCAACACCTGGTTTCAAGAACACCCAAGACGCATATGGACACGGAGAATCCCAGGAGGTGACACGAAAAACCAAAGCGATTGCATAACTATAAACAGGAGATTCAGGAATGCAGTTGTTCATTGCAAATTTATCCAAGTGCCGACTCTGGAAGCGACCACCTCCCAGTCATTAAGGATGAAACTTCGGAGATTGAGGAAACCTAGTATAGCACCCAGACTTGTGAATGACCTCAAATTGCAGGAAAAATACACTGATGGTGTGAAAAACATGGGTCACATTAAAGTTAGCGTTAGTGAAATCAACAAACAACATTGTTCCAAAGGAAATCAGATGTAGAAGAAAAACTGAGTGGATGACTGAGGAGATTCTCGACATGATGCAAAGGAGACATAAATCTATGCCAAGACATAGAACGGAATACAGAAAACTAAACAAAGAAATAAAAAGCAAATGCGGGTAGGCTAAAGAGGAATGGCTCAACAACAAATGTGCAGAAATAGAGAGATTGAGCACGACTAATAAAGGAGACATGCATAAAAAAATAGGAAAACTATCAGGACAAAGGACATGCTCTTCAACAGAAGGTAAAAAATCCAATGATGGAAGGCCCATATTAGAGAAAGAGGAAATACTCCAGTGATGGGAAGAATATATAGGAGACTTATTCTACGACAAGAGAAAGCAACCGATAATACACAGAGATACTGATGGACTGGAAATATTCGAAGTGAAAGCTGCAATGTTAAAACTGAATAGAAACAAAGCAGCCAGACCAGATGACATTGTAATAGAGATGGTGGCGGCCTTAGACGATTTCGGCGTAGAAAAAAATTACAGAAATAATGAATGAAATCTACAACAGTAATGAGATACCGGAAGACCTAAGCAGATCAACTTTCTTAGCACTGCCTAAAAAGCCAGGCGCAAACGAATGTGAACTCCACCGAACAATCAGCTTAATGTAACATAACAAAACTCATCATTTGAACCCTAATAAATAGAGCGCGCAGCAGAAGCCAGAGACAGAAAAATAACAGTGCGGTTTCATCAAGGACACTGGAACAAGGAACGCCATATTTATGCTTAGAATGTTATCAGAAAGGGCAATACAAATGCAGAAGGATGCGTACATGTGTTTCATAGACTACACGAAGACATTCAACAAAGTGCGTCACAACAACCTGATAGAAATGCTCATCAACCTTGACATATTTAGGAAAAGCATTAGAGTAATCAAGAACTTCTACTGACAGCAAACTGCCTGCATACGGACAGGAAACGAATTCAGCAGATATACAAAGATAGAAATGGATGTAAGACAAGGATGTGTCTTTTCACCGGATCTATTCATATTATACAGCAAGACAATTCTGAAAGACCTAGAAGTCCTGCAAGGATGCATCATTGGCGGCCACGATCTGAACAACATAAGATACACAGATGACACAGTGCTGATAGCAGACACAGAAAGGAAACTACAAAAATGTCTACAGAAAGTAGTGAAGGAAAGTGAGAAGAAATAGAAAGAGGTGTAAAACAAGGATGTGTCTTCACACCGTAATTATTCAACCTATGCAACGATGCAATTCCAAGAGAATTAGAAGTCCTACCAGGATTCATTATTGGCAGCCACAATCTTAACAACATAAGATATGCAGATGACACAGTGCTGATAGCAGACACAGAAAGGAAACTACAAAAATGTCTACAGAAGGTAGTGAAGGAAAGTGAGAAGAAATAGAAAGAGGTGTAAAACAAGGATGTGTCTTCACACCGTAATTATTCAACCTATGCAACGATGCAATTCCAAGAGAATTAGAAGTCCTACCAGGATTCATTATTGGCAGCCACAATCTTAACAACATAAGATATGCAGATGACACAGTGTTGATAGCAGACACAGAAAGGAAACTACAAAAATGCCTTCAGAAGGTAGTGAAGGAAAGTGAGAAGAAATAGAAAGAGGTGTAAAACAAGGATGTGTCTTCACACCGTAATTATTCAACCTATGCAACGATGCAATTCCAAGAGAATTAGAAGTCCTACCAGGATTAATTATTGGCAGCCACAATCTTAACAACATAAGATACACAGATGACACAGTGCTGATAGCAGACACAGAAAGGAAACTACAAAAATGTCTACAGAAGGTAGTGAAGGAAAGTGAGAAGAAATAGAAAGAGGTGTAAAACAAGGATGTGTCTTCACACCGTAATTATTCAACCTATGCAACGATGCAATTCCAAGAGAATTAGAAGTCCTACCAGGATTCATTATTGGCAGCCACAATCTTAACAACATAAGATATGCAGATGACACAGTGTTGATAGCAGACACAGAAAGGAAACTATAAAAATGCCTACAGAAGGTAGTGAAGGAAAGTGAGAAGAAATAGAAAGAGGTGTAAACAAGGATGTGTCTTCACACCGTAATTATTCAACTTATGCAGCGATGCAATTCCAAGAGAATTAGAAGTCCTACCAGGATTCATTATTGGCAGCCACAATCTTAACAACATAAGATATGCAGATGACACAGTGTTGATAGCAGACACAGAAAGGAAACTACAAAAATGCCTACAGAAGGTAGTGAAGGAAAGTGAGAAGAAATAGAAAGAGGTGTAAACAAGGATGTGTCTTCACACCGTAATTATTCAACTTATGCAGCGATGCAATTCCAAGAGAATTAGAAGTCCTACCAGGATTCATTATTGGCAGCCACAATCTTAACAACATAAGATATGCAGATGACACAGTGTTGATAGCAGACACAGAAAGGAAACTACAAAAATGCCTACAGAAGGTAGTGAAGGAAAGTGAGAAGAAATAGAAAGAGGTGTAAACAAGGATGTGTCTTCACACCGTAATTATTCAACCTATGCAACAATGCAATTCCAAGAGAATTAGAAGTCCTACCAGGATTCATTACTGGCAGCCACAATCATAACAACATAAGATATGCAGATGACACAGTGTTGATAGCAGACACAGAAAGGAAACTACAAAAATGCCTACAGAAGGTAGTGAAGGAAAGTGAGAAGAAATAGAAAGAGGTGTAAACAAGGATGTGTCTTCACACCGTAATTATTCAACCTTATGCAGCGATGCAATTCCAAGAGAATTAGAAGTCCTACCAGGATTCATTATTGGCAGCCACAATCTTAACAACATAAGATATGCAGATGACACAGTGTTGATAGCAGACACAGAAAGGAAACTACAAAAATGCCTACAGAAGGTAGTGAAGGAAAGTGAGAAGAAATAGAAAGAGGTGTAAACAAGGATGTGTCTTCACACCGTAATTATTCAACCTATGCAACGATACAATTCCAAGAGAATTAGAAGTCCTACCAGGATTCATTATTGGCAGCCACAATCTTAACAACATAAGATATGCAGATGACACAGTGTTGATAGCAGACACAGAAAGGAAACTACAAAAATGCCTACAGAAGGTAGTGAAGGAAAGTGAGAAGAAATAGAAAGAGGTGTAAACAAGGATGTGTCTTCACACCGTAATTATTCAACCTATGCAACGATGCAATTCCAAGAGAATTAGAAGTCCTACCAGGATTCATTATTGGCAGCCACAATCTTAACAACATAAGATATGCAGATGACACAGTGTTGATAGCAGACACAGAAAGGAAACTACAAAAATGCCTACAGAAGGTAGTGAAGGAAAGTGAGAAGAAATAGAAAGAGGTGTAAACAAGGATGTGTCTTCACACCGTAATTATTCAACTTATGCAGCGATGCAATTCCAAGAGAATTAGAAGTCCTACCAGGATTCATTATTGGCAGCCACAATCTTAACAACATAAGATATGCAGATGACACAGTGTTGATAGCAGACACAGAAAGGAAACTACAAAAATGCCTACAGAAGGTAGTGAAGGAAAGTGAGAAGAAATAGAAAGAGGTGTAAACAAGGATGTGTCTTCACACCGTAATTATTCAACTTATGCAGCGATGCAATTCCAAGAGAATTAGAAGTCCTACCAGGATTCATTATTGGCAGCCACAATCTGAACAACATAAGATATGCAGATGACACAGTGTTGATAGCAGACACAGAAAGGAAACTACAAAAATGCCTACAGAAGGTAGTGAAGGAAAGTGAGAAGAAATAGAAAGAGGTGTAAACAAGGATGTGTCTTCACACCGTAATTATTCAACCTATGCAACAATGCAATTCCAAGAGAATTAGAAGTCCTACCAGGATTCATTATTGGCAGCCACAATCTTAACAACATAAGATATGCAGATGACACAGTGTTGATAGCAGACACAGAAAGGAAACTACAAAAATGCCTACAGAAGGTAGTGAAGGAAAGTGAGAAGAAATAGAAAGAGGTGTAAACAAGGATGTGTCTTCACACCGTAATTATTCAACTTATGCAGCGATGCAATTCCAAGAGAATTAGAAGTCCTACCAGGATTCATTATTGGCAGCCACAATCTTAACAACATAAGATATGCAGATGACACAGTGTTGATAGCAGACACAGAAAGGAAACTACAAAAATGCCTACAGAAGGTAGTGAAGGAAAGTGAGAAAGTAGAAAGAGGTGTAAACAAGGATGTGTCTTCACACCGTAATTATTCAACTTATGCAGCGATGCAATTCCAAGAGAATTAGAAGTCCTACCAGGATTCATTATTGGCAGCCACAATCTTAACAACATAAGATATGCAGATGACACAGTGTTGATAGCAGACACAGAAAGGAAACTACAAAAATGCCTACAGAAGGTAGTGAAGGAAAGTGAGAAGAAATAGAAAGAGGTGTAAACAAGGATGTGTCTTCACACCGTAATTATTCAACTTATGCAGCGATGCAATTCCAAGAGAATTAGAAGTCCTACCAGGATTCATTATTGGCAGCCACAATCTGAACAACATAAGATATGCAGATGACACAGTGTTGATAGCAGACACAGAAAGGAAACTACAAAAATGCCTACAGAAGGTAGTGAAGGAAAGTGAGAAGAAATAGAAAGAGGTGTAAACAAGGATGTGTCTTCACACCGTAATTATTCAACCTATGCAACGATGCAATTCCAAGAGAATTAGAAGTCCTACCAGGATTCATTATTGGCAGCCACAATCTTAACAACATAAGATATGCAGATGACACAGTGTTGATAGCAGACACAGAAAGGAAACTACAAAAATGCCTACAGAAGGTAGTGAAGGAAAGTGAGAAGAAATAGAAAGAGGTGTAAACAAGGATGTGTCTTCACACCGTAATTATTCAACTTATGCAGCGATGCAATTCCAAGAGAATTAGAAGTCCTACCAGGATTCATTATTGGCAGCCACAATCTTAACAACATAAGATATGCAGATGACACAGTGTTGATAGCAGACACAGAAAGGAAACTACAAAAATGCCTACAGAAGGTAGTGAAGGAAAGTGAGAAGAAATAGAAAGAGGTGTAAACAAGGATGTGTCTTCACACCGTAATTATTCAACCTATGCAACAATGCAATTCCAAGAGAATTAGAAGTCCTACCAGGATTCATTATTGGCAGCCACAATCTTAACAACATAAGATATGCAGATGACACAGTGTTGATAGCAGACACAGAAAGGAAACTACAAAAATGCCTACAGAAGGTAGTGAAGGAAAGTGAGAAGAAATAGAAAGAGGTGTAAACAAGGATGTGTCTTCACACCGTAATTATTCAACTTATGCAGCGATGCAATTCCAAGAGAATTAGAAGTCCTACCAGGATTCATTATTGGCAGCCACAATCTTAACAACATAAGATATGCAGATGACACAGTGTTGATAGCAGACACAGAAAGGAAACTACAAAAATGCCTACAGAAGGTAGTGAAGGAAAGTGAGAAGAAATAGAAAGAGGTGTAAACAAGGATGTGTCTTCACACCGTAATTATTCAACTTATGCAGCGATGCAATTCCAAGAGAATTAGAAGTCCTACCAGGATTCATTATTGGCAGCCACAATCTTAACAACATAAGATATGCAGATGACACAGTGTTGATAGCAGACACAGAAAGGAAACTACAAAAATGCCTACAGAAGGTAGTGAAGGAAAGTGAGAAGAAATAGAAAGAGGTGTAAACAAGGATGTGTCTTCACACCGTAATTATTCAACTTATGCAGCGATGCAATTCCAAGAGAATTAGAAGTCCTACCAGGATTCATTATTGGCAGCCACAATCATAACAACATAAGATATGCAGATGACACAGTGTTGATAGCAGACACAGAAAGGAAACTACAAAAATGCCTACAGAAGGTAGTGAAGGAAAGTGAGAAGAAATAGAAAGAGGTGTAAACAAGGATGTGTCTTCACACCGTAATTATTCAACTTATGCAGCGATGCAATTCCAAGAGAATTAGAAGTCCTACCAGGATTCATTATTGGCAGCCACAATCTGAACAACATAAGATATGCAGATGACACAGTGTTGATAGCAGACACAGAAAGGAAACTACAAAAATGCCTACAGAAGGTAGTGAAGGAAAGTGAGAAGAAATAGAAAGAGGTGTAAACAAGGATGTGTCTTCACACCGTAATTATTCAACCTATGCAACGATGCAATTCCAAGAGAATTAGAAGTCCTACCAGGATTCATTATTGGCAGCCACAATCTTAACAACATAAGATATGCAGATGACACAGTGTTGATAGCAGACACAGAAAGGAAACTACAAAAATGCCTCCAGAAGGTAGTGAAGGAAAGTGAGAAGAAATAGAAAGAGGTGTAAAACAAGGATGTGTCTTCACACCGTAATTATTCAACCTATGCAACGATGCAATTCCAAGAGAATTAGAAGTCCTACCAGGATTCATTATTGGCAGCCACAATCTTAACAACATAAGATATGCAGATGACAGAGTGTTGATAGCAGACACAGAAAGGAAACTACAAAAATGCCTCCAGAAGGTAGTGAAGGAAAGTGAGAAGAAAAACAGAAAGAGGTGTAAAACAAGGATGTGTCTTCACACCGTAATTATTCAACCTATGCAATGATGCAATTCCGAGAGAAGTAGAAGTCCTACCAGGATTCATCATTGGCGGCCACAATCTGAACAATATAAGATACACAGATGACACAGTGCTGATAGCAGATACGGAAAGGAAACTACAAGAATTCTTACAGAGGGTAACTGAAGAAAGCGGAAAGAAAGGATTACAAACTATAAGAAAACCGAATGCATGATCATTAGTAAAAAGGGGAGCCCAAAATGCCAACTAGAGTCTTGGGATACTAAAACCAAACAATTACAGAAATTTAAATACCTAATAAGTTTTTTAACAAAAGATAGAAAGTACGACATTGAAATCCAAAGATCAATTGGTATGGCCAAAGATGCATTCCAAAAGCTGAGTAGAGTATTAAGAGACAAGAAAATTTCACTAGAAACAAAGAAGAGTGCCGAATTGCTATGTCATGTTAGTTCTTCAATATGGCAGTGAATGCAGACGAAGGAAAAACTGGAAACAACTGAAATGTGGTTCTACAGAAGGATGCTGAGGATACCATAGACGGAACATGTGAGCAACGATGAGGTTTTGGAGAAGATGGAAACGAAAAGGAAACTACTACTTAACACCAGGAAAAAAAAACAGCTGAAGTTTCTGGGACATGTAATGAGGAAGGAGGGCTTGGAGAACCTGATACTCACAGGTCAGATAGAGAGACAGGAGAAAGTAGCGCGTAATATACTTGATGGTGTCGAGAAAATGGATAACAAATCGAGGTTTAGGTGGGATAACTCGGATGTGCGTTGTGGTGCAGTGGATATCGGCTCGGAACGAGAAATCGGGGAGCTGAGTTCGAACTCTATTTAAATTCGTTGTATTCACTTACGCTTGGGAAATGTATTAATCCGTCTCTTCCTTCCAGTTATGGGTTAAATAACAAGATAGATTGGGTTCTATAGCCTTGGTTGGCAATCACTCTACCGCAGAAATAAATAGCAACCTACTGCGGGATAATCAGTCAGTCATGTCTCTCTCGAGACATGATCGCCCAAGCGTGTATCACGTATGGCACTTAGTTAAGTTGCTTTCTCTTGTTCAGTCAGTTAAGTTAGTTCTGACTGAACAGGAGAAAGCACGATATGATCCTCTAGGGACAGGGAGATGTGGAAGGATATGATCATCTATATCCTGAAGGGACACGGCACATAGAAGAAGAAGAAGAAGAAGAAGAAGAAGAAGAAGAAGAAGAAGAAGAAGATATATTCACGAGTATGCCCACTTAATAATATTTGTGTGTGTAAATTTCATATAAACCTAAAATATATCCGCAAAAGATAATATGAATAAAGATAAAAAGAAATCTTAACCGATGCGTTTCGTTCATAGCAATAATTAAAAACAAAAAGTAAAAATGTCAGTGTTTTACAAAATTTTAAATGACGTTCATAAATATTTATCAGGATAACTGTCATGTTTAACTAAATTATTGATGAGGCTAAGTGATGTAATTTAATGTCTAATAAACAAAAGTGAGTAAATGATGCTATTGATTTTTTGCATTCTCGAAAATGCCACACTTATTAAAAAAAAGGTATTTAGACGTTTATGAATTTAATCATTTTATTTTTTGTTTTTTCAACATTTTGTAGACATGTACGTTGACTTTGAAAAGTATTAATTATTTTAGGAATGTCAACATAGGAAAAATCCGAGGCACAGATTTATATTTCGATAAAACTCGATAGCGGCACTCTCGAAAATTTCTGGTGTAAGTTACTGTTATGGATTCTGGGTGAGGAACCGCACAAAATAATGAACAACAGATATGGAGATAGAAAGTAGGTTATATTGAACGTAATATACAAACTTAAACGCAGATAATAAATCCAGGAATAATATTAGTAAAAAAATAAATATATACAATTGTTGACGTGAAGTCGTTGGAAATAGTATATCCGTGTATATTATTCTAGCTGAGTGGAGCTCAGAGCTAGTTTTACTTCTGATGCGGTAGTCTCTGAGTAACTTCGGTATGTCTCGGTAACTTTCGTATCAGTTCCGGAACTCTCCGATAATTGTAACGGATCTCTACGAATACCCTCCCTGCCGACTGCAACGGTATTTACCCACCTTCCCACGTAAGGCGTGATGTGACACAAGGTCTTTTTAATGTGGGTCTTCCCGGGCATATAGCCAGGCTACAAATATCTATGTTGCCCAGTCGTGATTCTACCCTTCGGCGGAACCACGACTGGGTTAGTTCTCTCTGCCCGAAAGCAGAGAGCGCTCTCCACCCGAAGGCAGAGAGCTGAGTGTCATAGTAGCAGAGGCAAATGCCGACTGCAACGGTATTTACCCACCTTCCCACGTAACGCGAGATGTGACACAAGGTCTTTTTAATGTGGGTCTTCCCGGCCATATAGCTAGGCAAAAAATATATTTTTATCTTTCCCCAGTCGTGATTCTACCCTTCGGCGGAACCTCGAATGCAGAGAGCGCTCTCCACCCGAAGGCAGAGCGCTGACAGCGTCATAGCAGCAGAAGCAAATGCCGACTGCAAGGGTATTTACCAACCTTCCCACGCAAGGCTAGATGTGACACAAGGTCTTTTTATTGTGGGTCTTCCCGGCCATATAGCCGGGCCATAAAATGTCTGTCTATTATTACAGAGTCGTGACTCTACCCTTCGGCGGAACCACGACTAGGTTAGTGCTCTCTGCTTCCGAGCAGAGAGCGCCCTCTATCCGAAGGCAGAGAGCTGACAGTGTCATAGTAACAGCGGCAAATGCCGACTGCAAGTACTGTTCTCTCTTTGGCAGGAGTATATGTACACTCAGTCGAGTCCATTATCATATACAAAGGAGAGATCCCACAACAGTTACTTTTTCTTTTAATAAGTATGATCTTCTTTAGATCAAATCTGTAGATAAGCAGAGGAGTATTTAAAATTTATTTTTTCATCATAAAGTAGTGAGAAAGAAAAGAGTGATAAAATGAGAGAGAAAGATGTATACATATAAATTGAATTGAATAGATTACAAATCAAAATATTGTATTAAAATAGCAATGCATATTACACTCCTTCAGAAATATAAATACTAAAAAGTAACAATCGAGAAAATAAATTTTTAAAAACAAAGATTAATATCAAAAGAACAATTGTGACAGAAAAGATGCGGCAAAACAGACGAAATTTATCGGTGGGATAATTAAAAGTTATAGTGTTGTGGG
Organism: Ascarosepion bandense; assembly: GCA_037127315.1. Taxonomy (NCBI): domain Eukaryota; kingdom Metazoa; phylum Mollusca; class Cephalopoda; order Sepiida; family Sepiidae; genus Ascarosepion; species Ascarosepion bandense. Next base: position 481,342 of record JBBBDQ010000207.1, read on the forward strand.
GCGTTGGACTCTTCCTTACCAGTATATAAACTGACAGTTAATCGCTCTCGTGACTTCAGTTCAGCTCAGCACGGTCTGTCTGTCTGTCTGTCTGTCTGTCTGTCTGTCAGTCACTAGTAAGCCAAGCTTATATTTACTCCTTTCTCTTGTATCTATTTTTTACTTAATATATGTTGTCAACCTTACCACCGTGTTTCGTGTTATCATTTCGTGGTCCCATCACCGGTCTGCATCATATAGAAACAAGAAAAACTAAACAGAAAGTATGAAAGGAAAGCAACATCTTGTGCTGTCCAGTGACAAACACACATCATTGCATTTTTATCATCTACCGTCCGTCTCGATTCTGATAGACTGATCGACCGACATGTCATCCAGCAATTATATCTAAAGTTATTTTAGTGTGGGAAAGGTTTGGCGTCATTCGGATAGAGCTGACCTTTAGCCCTTATATCATCTGCAGCCTGAATGCCTTAACCTACGTTCATACCTACGCTTCTTCTTCCTTTTAGTCAATATAAATAGATACAATTTGTCAATATGGAATCTGCGTGGGTTCCTCTATATTTGATTACAAGAGACTGCAATATGGAAGCATTTAAAAGACTACTGGGTCGCAAGATCTGTGTAGAGACATTTTGGCGGTGGTATAATGATGAATTATTAAGTGTCTTGTGTAAAGAACGCAAAATACCCAATTTCGTAGTAAATCAGTCATTTAGTGTGTTTATATCTTTTTTAATTAATAATTATTACTTTGATCATATTATATATTCCATTATCAATTCAATATTTCTTTGGAACAGGATGCCTATATTGTCTTTTTTTAATGTATTCACAGACCCTTTCTTCTGATTTTTGTGCGTGCAACAGCCCCTCGAAGAACTTGCAACCGAAGCCTCTGTTATTTTTAAATCTTTGTGAGGAATTTGACTACAATTTCTTTTTCGTTTTATGTACTGTTCTTTCCCCAAAGTAAAGTAGCGACCCACTTATGACTTCATGCAAAAAATAAAAAAAAGAAGAGCTTAGAAATTGTTGTGGATTTTCGTCACCAATTTGTTGTGAAGTTGTGGCAAATTTGTAGTGACCGGTTTGTGTCGGAAGTAAGACACGGAACACAGGAGGTAGGTTCAAAACAGTGGATTAGTATAACAAGACATTCAGAGGAAGTGTTAATAAATAGAACAAGGGTCATTCAATAAATAAGGTGAATTTTTTCGGTAGAAGGACTTCTACTAGGGTCATTCAATAAATAAGGTGAGTTTTTCGGTATAAGGACTTCTACGAGGGTCATTCAATAAATAAGGTGAATTTTTCGGTATAAGGACTTCTACAAGAGTCATTCAATAAATAAGGTGAATTTCTCGGTATAAGAACCTCTAATACAGATAGAAGCTTACATTTTTTTTTTAAAATTTTCTTTACAACTTTTTCAAAGGGATTTAATTTTGTTTGCAGATTTAAAAAAAACTTTGAGAGTTTTGGAGATTAACAAAGATGGCCGACCAAGAAGCAGCTCCAGGATTGAACAGAGGGCAGTGATCAAGTTTTTGGTTGAAGGGTGCAAACCAGTTCAAATTCATGGGAGAATGTCAACTGTGTATGGTGCCACATGTTTCAGCCAAAAATGTCTACAAGTGGGCTAAATTGTTTAAAGAATTTTGAAAGTGACGATGAAGTCAGAAGACAAGAAATATCAGCCCAAAGATTTTTACACTGAGGGAATACAGAAGCTTGTGTACAGATGCGAAAAGTGTGTGACACTGCTGGGAGACTACGTTGAAAAATAAAAATACAAAACAAAAGTAGCTTTTATCTGTATTAGAAAAATTCACCTTATTTATTGAATGACCCTCGTAATATAGAAATAAGTAAGTCCGAAGGTATTATCACGATGCCTGACTGGTAGCTGTCGTTAACTGCTTTCGTTAGCTGTTGTACTGGACTGCTCGTAACTAACTGCTCTTTTGACTCCACTGATCCTTAGAAGTCACGCAGGTATATGTCAAGAGAAAGAGTTCATTCCTCGTAGGAGGGTACCATAACAGAAACAATGTAATTCATCTAGCCTATCTGTTAACCCTTTGAACTCATGCTATTATTATGCCAAATAAAATTAAGATCGATGAAGACATTTTTATCGTTGTAATATAAACATATGTCTATGTAAATGTATTCTTTTTGCATCACAGTATAAATTGTGTACAGAATTTTACTGAAACTACTGAAATTGAATTACGTTTAATGCTTTTCGATATTAAAATATTTACATAAAAGCCCCCAAATTGTCAATGTTGATAAAAGCAAGCACGCACGCATACATTTATTTAATTTGGAGAATCAACTTTCAATAATCAAATAAAATATAAATTAGGAATGAATATATTTTTATTATTGACTCTTGCTTTCAATTCTAGTCTATTATATTCTAATTCACAGGCAGACAATGCTGTTTAATTACAGATATCAATGTAGTCAATTAGAAGAAACAGTCGTATAACAGATAAAATCCGGTCTTTGAAGTAAGCATTATGGATGTCATCTTCATTCTCTAGAGACCTGTGTCCCGACAATAAAATAGATATTCTGATGACATTGATGTTCATAGTCGATATAAGAATTATCTTGAAAAACATTTTATACCGATCATTCCAAAAATTAGGACTTAAATCAAACTTTCTAAAACCGAAGCCATAATCTGTAATTGGAATTAAAGTAATAAAGGCACCTACCTTAATGTTTCATAAAATTCAGAATATTGAATTGATAAATTATAAGCATTTTAAATACTTCAATTGATGGATTATTTATAACAAATTTAGTGTATGTGATAATGTGATAAGGAATTTGAAGCACAGAACAAGTTGTATATGTAGTATTTTTTATCTAGCACCGTCAGTCAGTTAAGTGCCATAAATGATACACGCTTTGGGCAATCATGTCTCGAAAGAGACATGACTGACAGGGCAGAAGATTATCCCGCAATAGGTTGCCATTGCTTTCTGCGGTAGGATGGTTGCCAGCCAAGGCGACAGAACCCAGTCTGTTCTGTTATTTAACCCATAACTAGAGCGATGAGACGGATTAATACCTTTCTCAAGGGTATTTGTGCGTAAGTGAATGCAAGGAATTCAATTGGAATTTGAACTCGACACTCCGATTTGTCGTTCCGAGTCGATATCCACTGCACCACAATGCACATCTAGCACTGTAAGGTGCTATAAAACCAAAATATAAATCTAAAAACTAGTCATGTCCTTAAATAGCCTCGTCAAATCGATACGTTAATATGGATTTCATGCATTTTAAAAATATTTCATTCTTCTTACTTTAACAGTCAGGGGAATTTCAATTTTAAAAAGTTGTGGCAAAAAGCAACAATAAGATGAAAAGATTTGTCAAACATTCATAACAAAATACAAACCAACACTTAGTAAATAAACTAATGAGGAAACCAAATTACATTCATAAGATCTTTATTAAGGATTTAGAACTTTCACTAGAATATTTTATTAATGGCAAATATTTGTATTAAAATAATCATTATTATCAAAATTATTTTTTATTCGTCATCATAGATTCATGTTTTGTTCATCATTTCACCATAAAAGAATCAGCTTTATTGTGAAATTTTATCATAAAATATGAGGCTATCATAAGGGAAACCCTTTCAGGATTTATTCTCAGTAGGCGTAATCTTAAGAGTGCAGGAACTCTTATACAGGGTAGTGAAGAAAAGCGAGCAATGGCTAACCATCAACTCTTAGTAGACTTGTCAGCAAAAGAAAAAGCCCAGAATAAGTGCAGAAGTTTAAATCTCATTGAATTGTTTTATTAGAGGATAGAAAATGAAACATCGAAATCCGAACGAGCATTGGATTAGAGAATTAAGAATTTCTAAATCATTCAATGATAAATATATAACTGGAACGTTCTAATGTCAAATGCCAGATTAAATCAAGAAACCTCAAGAATTTGTTAGAAACAAAGAAAAGAACGCTGAACTGTTATGCGATATAAATTCTCTTGTATAGCAATATAATAAACGCTGGATATCTCCTTGCAGATGAAGAGAAAATTGGAGGTAACAAAAATGTTGTTCTGCAGTAGGGTGCTGAGAATTCCATGGACAAAGAGTGTAACGAAGGCTTTAAGAAAGTGAAAAAAAATGACACACTCAGAAGCCGAAAGAAAAAAAATTCTTTAACATATAAGGAAGAAAGATTGCTTAGATTATTTGAAACTGAAGAACAAGAATGTGTAGGGAAAGACAGCGGAAAACTTAGAGAGTTTATATGAATAAATGGCGAACGCGTAGAGAAGGTGCTTGGCAAAAGGACACAAGTAACTGAAAGAACATGGCACGTAGAAAATAAACTGTGTAAGTTCGTGAGCAACAGAGGAGTCTCGGCAGTACCTGAATTTCTTCAGTCTTTTTCTCGAGTGGACTAACTACTTTGAATACTGACGTTACCAAAAATGTGAATAGTAGCCGAAGGGTTCTGAGAAAGGACGTTATCAATCATCTCGGTCGGCTATTTTTTCGTCATCCTGGGAACGATAGAGAGTGAAATCGAAACGGAAAGAAACACATACGATAAATTAGGGTCCTCCTCCTTTTGGGGATCTCTACTACATGTGAACCTGTCCTTAATGTGACCGTGGCGATTCAAACGACTAAAAGCATTTTGGAAAAGCCCAACTAAGAAAAATTGACAAGTCAGTGTGAAAAGCTAATTCTTAATCTTAATTGGATTAAAAACAGCAAATCTATAAATGACGTATTTTCACACCTAGATGTGAAAAGGTTTTGCTGAAGGCGGCATCATGAGAAGCTTGACTATTTAAACCACGACGTTAACCTGTCAAACGCAGTCGACATGGGAGCGGTTAGCTGAGGACCTCGTGGCAATGTAACGAAAGAAAATTCAAGAAGCCGACCCGGACGCAGGGCACATCCCAGTTTCATTCGCCCTCACTGCCAACTTTCTTTTTTTCTTTTTCACTCCACGCCAACCCGGACGTAGGTCACGCCACAGTTTCATTCGCCTTCTTTTCCTAACTTCCCTTTCTTCATTTTCACACCACGCCTCTAAAGAGACCAACACAACGACAAAATAGACACGTGTTAAGTACCACTCCTTTATCTGTTTTGCCTTCTCTTTCTTTCAACCTGTCGCAACCTACTAAAAAGAGGAAGGAACAAAGTATTTACATTCCGCTACTACACAACCATGAACTTCTGCGGACATTTTAAATACCTACATTACTACTACGAACAATTTCAACTACAAAACAGCATGTATTTTCTCAATGAACATTTATCTTTTCGCAAATATACTATAGTGTTCAGTTAACAAAATTTCACTTATATTTTCCTTCTTACACTTTTGGCATTCTGTAAATAGATCTTTGCTTTAATGTACACGCAAAATATTTTATCCTTACACATTTCAACATCCAACCTTATGAATCTGAAATTTGAATTGTGGGAACATCGGACGTGTTTGGCACAAGGACAATTAACCAAGCATAACAGAGGCCCCTACACAGGTAAAACGATTGGCTCACAATAACGCTTCAGTATCTGAATCCGCAGGCTATCATCTGCCTTTATAAGAGCCAGACTAGACGGAAAATGGGGTACTGTTACCATGTCTGGGCAAGAGCATCCTAAACCTCACTTTCCAGTCTTGATAGAGTTCAAAAAGGTCTTCGAGTCCTTGTTGACGATGATTACCTTCCACCTCTCTCTCTCTCTCTCTCTCTCTCTCTCTCTCTCTCTCTCTCCCACACGCACACACACACACACACACAGAGGCGGGATGTGTTGAGTCTCTCATCGCTCTATCGCTACGACCATAGAGAGTGCTCGGACGATCTGCATCACCTCGTTCCACAAGATCTGACCTTCATGTTACTCACAAATTGCAAACCACTCATATTCTCAGGGGAATGCTTCCTCGATCGCTATAATCTGAACCCGTTCAATTCTAGAGTCAACTGTTATCTTCCTCTCCTATCCATATAAATTGTCCCTTAACGTAACTCTCTACCTCGAGTGCCTCTCCTGTAAAAAAAATCATATAAGTAATATAAAAAATAAGAGGTGGCTGTATATTGTATAGTTTCGACATCACGCGCATAAAAAGAGACTCAGCATGATTACCTATGCATAAAGTAAAAAAGAAGTACGGTAACAGAGAGATAATTTTTTTAACAAATTTACATTCTTTCAGAAAAATTCAGTTGGAAAATTTGTTTTCCAGTTAACATGATAAACAAAGATAAGCGAAAAGTGAATTCTTTATACATAAGTACCAAGCTTGAAAATTACTTCCTTAAAATAAAAATCATTAGAATTTTCTCAGTCAGATTGGAATGGTATTTTCATTGATCTTCTTATTCAGTTACTTGGTATTTGGATCGAAAATACCATTCAGACACATTTTATTAAAGCATATTTTATTAAAAGCCAGTGATACTAGACAAAGCTTATTTAAAATCAACAAACCATTGGAACGTATTTTTAGCGGAAGTGCTGACAATAAACACTGGCCAACTGAGTCATTATTACACTAATGAATAACCAGTGAATATTTTCAGAGGCAGTAAATGAAACTACGCTTAATATTGAATAATAATCATGTTGCATGCAGAAATATGTCTTCGCTGTTCAAACAACTATGACGACGAAGATATTGACGCATTTATGGCGATTCGGTAGCTACGAACCGCACACTGGTTGCTTTTACAGCTATGCTATAATTATCTATTTTTCGTTTCTCATATCGAACATTTATTTTATATAGAATCATGCATAATGAAAAGAAATCAGAATTCCTAAAAGGAAGAAGTTAAAATTCTGAGTGACACCGTTTATTTTCATTTCGAACTTGGAAAAAAATATAATTAAATCCCTAGATACATCCACTCATTTTTGATACTTAAATTTAAATTGATTTTTTCTAAATAAAAATGTTCTCTTAAAACTTTAATTTTAGCTTTAATTGAAAGCCAAGCAATCAAATTTACTAATTCCAGTACGCAAAATAATCTGGTGTATTTCAAACTAAAATTATATTAGGCACCGCCATGAAATCGCTGAAAAAACAGGATAGTATGAATAAAAAAAAGGCCCCAAACCTAATAAAAACCAACTTTTTCCATCAAAATGTTTATATTATTATTAAGAGGTTAGATCAAAATATTTTATAAAATATTTTTAAAATTTTTTAATCCCGTTTAACACGTTCGAAATTTGGGTAAAAATTTTGTTTGATTTTAGTTAGCGGCTTACGAGAGGTTACAATGGAAAACAACTCATTTGTTTTTTATTTCCGGCGACAAACACATTAATTTAGAAATTATTGCAAAACTTAAATAATTGTCAGATTTTAATGAAACTTTCAAGACTTATTCACAAATGAATTAAATTATTTTGTAAATTTTTTTTTTTTAAATTTTGGTAAAAATGTATTTTTTTTTTTACATCTGTTACCCCACCTCCACGTAAATTCATGAAATTTTAAGAAACTAAATTTTGTAGGCAAAATTAGTTTAATTATTTAACGCAGGATTTATTGGGGAATATAAATCACCGATTATTTTTTTGGAAATTTTGCCTTTATTTACGAAAATCTGCTCTCAATAATAAAATAAAAAATGCAATATAAATATGACATTGTTTAATTTGATAAACTTTTAATAGCTTGAATAATAGAAATTAAAGACATTATAGTCTGGAGAAAAAATGTCGATTAATAATAAAATTTTAAAAGAATTGTTTTCATTTTTTTAATTATGATAATTAATAAATTTAAAAAAATATTTTTAGAATACTTCAAAGATTTGTTGGGTTAGTTTTAAAATATTATTAAGCGAAGATTATACTTACTAATCTAAAATTTAAAAATTTAATACAAATTGTCGTGCCTTCTTAATTTTTAAATAATTTTAATTATGTGTGTGTGTGTGTGTGTGTGTGTGTGTGTGTGTGTGTGTGTGTGTGTGTGTGTGTGTGTGTGTGTGTGTGCATTTGAAGTCTTCTTTTTTGTACGGTAATTTCTATGTGTAAATTAAAAGTCATGTGTTTAGGGTTTCTTTCCCTTACAGGGAAAAATTTGTACAATTATGTCACTTGTGATTGCCATGCACTTATCTTATTTTGCATCTGGCAACCTTTCAACACATTTGATATACGGCGGACAGGTAAAAAAGTTCAACTCTGTGATTAAGAAATGGTTTTATTATAAATTTCATGCTATAAGAAATACTTGCGAAAATTAAATTAATTTAACATTAAATTTGCTAATATTCTAATTTATCGCAGATGCATATTTTATTGTTGCAAGATTTTTAAAACCGAGAATTAAATCTTGTTTACAAATGTGTCGATCACTTAAAAATGGCCAAATAAATTGAAAATTTAAAAAAATCTCAACATTTTAGATTCCAATCAATAAAATTTCCGTTTGAAATACACCAGAATATTTTACTTAGTGTTAATAATAAATTTAATCAGTTAGCTTTCAATTAAGACTAAAATGAAAGCTTCAAGAAAACGTTTTTTTGTCTTTTAACTCTCAATTTTTTTTTTGGTCGATCGACACATTTTGCAAACAGAAGCCAATTCTCAGTTTTAAAAACTATTATAAGAATAAAATATACCTCGCTGACACGTTATTTTATTCAAATTAACAAATTTAAACTTACCTTAATTTGATTTGAAACAGGTATTACTTGCTTACTGCTTGAAATGTTCTATAAAAGCGTTTCTTAATTACGGTAGCCTTGTTATCAGGGTTATCATAGTGTTATCAGAGGTGATAATTGACTTGACAGACAGAAACCGTCAGACAAATGCTAAGTATGTTGGCCGAATTTGACAATTTTATGTAGTTTAAACGTACGGTTCGTACTTTTGGTTTTTAACTATATAGTAAAATCAAAAATTTAATAATAATTAATTTTCAGCAGTTATCTAATGTTTTATAGAATTTTAACTAGTTTAGCTTTATAGCTTTACGTTTGAAGATGTTTTATGAGAAAAAATTAAAATGATATAAAACTTTCTTTTAAAATAATTTTACAATTTAATAGCAGAATGTAATTATATAACATGACAGTCGTAACTTAATAATTTATGACATGTTATGGCATTTATTGATTTTTTTATTTTTAATATCTATTTTTCATATTTTTTGTTAGATATTTTTACAAATTGTGAATTTCACAATGACTTTTTTAATAAAATTTAGGAAACTAAGAATTAAAATATAAACTTGCTTTAAATTTTGAAGGTATGATTTAAAAGCCCGTTGAGTGTTGAAACGTAGGGCAGAGGAAACACAAACGCAAGATGAAAGAATTGTACTCTACCGAAAATTTTTATATAGTTTTTTGTTTGTTTGTTTGTTTTTTTCTGTAAGGACCGCAACCTTTGAAACACGTAACTTTTTAATGATATATATATATCACGTACGGCCACCCGTAAAAAACAAAAACAAATACAAGTCATCAGCATGCACACAAATAAAATGATTTAATTATTTTAAAAATCAAATGGCTCCATTATTTGTATTAAGCTTTTCAATTTTTTATTAGTAAATATAGTCTTCACGTATTAACTTAACAACCTAACGTAAACGATGAAGGAGGAAATTTTAAAAGATTTTTGAAATTTTATAAATTATTATAATAAACATTAATAATAATGAAAACAATCCTTATAAAAATTCATTATTCATTGAATTTTTTCTTCAGACTATAATATATATTGTTTATAAAAACAATTAAAAGTTTATCTAAATAAAAAATGGCAAAGTTTTATTGCGTTTTTGTTTTCACAATTCGGAGCAGATTTTCATAAAAAGGGCTAAGTTTAGGAAAAAAAGAAACAACAAAAAAAACAGTTGATTAACATTCCTCAATGAATCCTGAATTTAATTAATAATGGTAATATAGGCGAACTCTCGCGAATTTCCAGACATTTCAAGAAATTAATTGGTGTGGACGGATAACATGTAAAAAATATTTTTACCAAGATTTTCTAAAAATAATGATTTCAAATATAATTTCAGTCATTTGTGAATAATCCTGACAGTTTCATCAAAATCAGACCATTATTTCATTTTTGCAAGAATTTCCAAATTACGTAATATTACGTTTGCCGTAGTAAACTCTTGTAAAAAATATTGCGTCACTCACGGACGGAAGAAAAACAAGATTTTTTTACCAAAATTTCGAACGTGTCAGAAAGAATTAATTTTTTTTTTTTAAATAATTAAAAAATACTTGATCTATCCTCTTAATAATAACATAAACATTTGCCGATAAAACTTTGTTTTTATTAAGTTTGGGGCCTTTTTTTAAGTGAATTCGTCGGCGTACCTACTTATCCCCCACTAGTTATTGTTAAAATAATAGTATAGACTCGGCTCTTCGGCGTATGTTAGCTACTAGTCCAGAAAGGGGAAATCTTCATTCAAATATGAGGTGTTTGTCTGTCAACTTTCTTTTATCTACTGTCAGATAAGATTAAGTCAATGCACATCGCTTTTAGGTATGAACGGTTAACGGTAGTTTTAGTTCCTTATCTGAAGTACATATTCAACTATAAGGTATCAGAAGAAGAAAAATTAATGCTATCCAAAGGACTTTCATTTTGCCCGTCCAGGAATTTGAATCCCACTAATTTGTGTTTCGACTTGGAATTTTTTCCGTACTGTTAAGTTACAGGAATACTTCTTCACAAACAGTAACAACCAACAACCTTCTATCACCAATGACAGAATATACAAAAACCACAAAAGTCTTCATATTAGAGCCCACGGAAATGACAGAATTGCCACATTGCTTCATATATCAAGGGTGCCAGAAACCATGTGAATAAATTTATACAGAAAAACCTCCATAAAAACACTAGCAACATCATCACTAAGTAAGAAGGCAATGCTACAAACTCTCTCCAAATAAATAATGATATCATCATGAAACAAGCTGATTAGATTGGATTAATCAACTTTCTAGACAGGAAGAATTACATCGTAAAAGCAGAAAACATCATTAGAAGTTTGATTTTTACGAATTTATATTTCTCCACAATTGATTTAAATGGCAACTTTAGCTTTGCTTGTCTACAGTACAATGCAATATCAGACAAACCTGGAGATAAACCCAACCATTTTCGGATATATTTGTTTATCTTTCTTTCCATTGACTCAACGGTACTCGTTCCAAATTCGTATACAAGTATGGGCCATAGTAACACTGAAATGAGTACGCGTTCTAAACACCATACCTTGTATTTTCCTTTTAGAGGACAAAGATCTATCCTATTGTGATATTCTTTTAATGATATGGATGTTTCCTTCACTTGGTTGATATCTTTTAAGGTTTGATCAGACCACCGTCCTAAACTTTTCACTGCTTTTTCTGATACGGTAGGTATCTTTTGACCACCTACTACAAAATTTATGTTTTGATTTAATTTTCCTTTTCTAAGTGGAAGACTTCTGGACTTGTTTATCAGGTCGTCCATCAAGCTTAATGTCTTGCAAGTTAGAGTTGAGAGGATTGTAGCGTCATCCATGAAGGCAACCTCCACCATGCTCAACTACGTCAGCCTTGTTGTTTGTTGCTTTGGGAATCAGCTGCATTACCAGAACGAAAAGTATGGGTGACACTGTACATCCCATCGCAATTCCAACTTCAAGTCTACTCCACTTAGTAGTATAGTCTTTTGTAATGAAACGCATGAGGAAATCATCAAAATAAGTTCCTAGCATATTATACTCTCGTGTTTTTTCCGGTAGTTACCTCAAACTGAAAATTATGTCCACCGTGCTTCTACAACACTGATAGTTTTAGTGAAATTCAGACAAACTGAATCGACCAGAGAAGCGTTGATTTCGTTTAAGATTATCCTGCCAAGAATTCTCCGAGCAACACACAGAAGGGAGATACCCACTCTCCCTTGCTCTCTATCTCTTTCTCTTTCTGTCTGTCTGTCTGTCTGTCTCTCTCTCTCTGTCTCTCTCTCTCTCTCTCTCTCTCTCTCTATATATATATATATATATATATATATATAAAGTGAGAGGGAGAAACGTTAAACGTCTAAGCAGCTCACACTCCTAAGGTACAATCAGGTATAGTTCAGTAATCACTACCATGCCACCAAGACTGGTACCCTTGTTCGTCGACGACTAAGAAACTCTTGGATTTCTATGTACACTGTATGTTGCGTTGAACGATTGGTTGAACGGCATCAGTCTTGAATTGAAACGTAGTTAGGTGCAGCGTTTCGCATCGTTGGGGCTTTTATCATCCATGTCAGATTTTACCGGTTGTAACTAAGTAAGTTATTCTTAAAATACTGGCTTTGATATTCATGACATTAAAGTATTATCGGAGGAACCAACACACATCTACGTATCCAAAATTTCCCGACACACACCTTTTCCTCATCAAACGTTATACTATAATAATAATAATAATAACTGAATTATACCAACACGCGCACGCGCATGTATACCGCCAAATTTCCGGCTACACACGATTTTCCGTAATCATAAAATTTGCTTAATAATAACAACGTACATCGAACCAACAAACAACACACGTACCGACTCCGCCAATTTTCACAAGAAATTTGCTACACACACAACTTTGCCATTTTCCTCTCACTGTCGTCTTCAGGAGTTAAACACAAGGCACCTGAAGATACAAAAATCCTTTCTAGGGGCCACAAACACACAGACGCACACAGACACACACAGACGAGCGCGCGCACACATACACACACACACACACACACACACACACACATACACAAGGCATAATCACGTGAAATATGATTAAATAAATTATATGAAAGTTCTAGTCAGCAAACTCACTTATAGACATCAACTAAAAACTTGACTACAAATCCAAACGTAAATTCTTCAAAGGACAAGTAGAACAAATCAGCGTTTACGTAGGATCAGACGATTTGGTGGGTGCCTTTCTTCCAACCATTGATGCAAGGGATGCATTGAGTTCCGCATTTAGGATACGATTTATTTGGGCCTCTTGTATAAATTGAACATCAGTAAAAAAAAAAAAACGTATATATTTTCCTAAAAATGTTCTTCATTTTTGTTTTAAATTACCATGGACACAGCATCAACAGTTTTTGAGCTAATTGACCCCAACCCTTCACACGCGAATTTTAGGATTTGTTTCCAGAACGGATCGAATACTAACCATAACAGATAACACATTAAAACACTTCTCAGATTACTGTGGAAACATAAACTTCGGACTAATTTTTCCAGTGACAATCGGTTCGGGTAAACGTTGTTGAAGAAAGTTTTTTTTTTTTAATTCCACACTCATCTAATATTTTATTCGTCGGTTATTGTAAGATTAAGGGTCAAATGAGTTTGATTTATTTTTATTATTCATTTATTTTTTAATTTAATTATTTTCTTATATTTTCTTCGGTCTATTTATTTTGCCTTCAGGTATTATTGTAAGCTGGATATGTTTTCCTTATTTTCAATGATATTTTCGTTTGTACTTTTGCAGTTTTTAGAGTTCTGTGTTATTTACATATTTTTGTTAAATGCTTTGTGTAATAGATTTTCTGCTTCCAGAGACATTTCTATTATTTCTATATAATTTTTATAGTTTCTTCACGTGTGTGCGTAACTCACCCGCGTGTATGTATCTAGCCTTTTATATTATTAAAAGGTTTTTGATGCGGGCTGAAATCCTCATAGTATTCAGTATTGTTGAAGTTATTGCTAACATTTTTGTCGGGATTTACAAACTCCACGTTTTATTTACGTTCTCAAACTAATCGATTAAATTTGAATAAGTTGATTTGTTTGGAAAATGTTTTGATGAAAACCGTACCTCGAGGTCTAATAATTTCTTTAATTTTATTTATTTTTATAGGACTTCATGGTATTATAGCGGGTTATCCATTCTTTTCCAGTTTATAGTGGGGAATCCGTTCTAGTGAAGGGTAGTTGTATATTGTTGCAGATTAACGGAATTTGGCCTCGTTGTAGATAGCCCACTATAAGTCATAAAATGATTATAAGTCAAGAAAAGCAAATTGAGTTGAAAAATAGCATTTTATATATACACATATCAATTAAGGTTTTTTTTACAATTAAAGTAATACTTGAAGTATAGGTTCAACGGACGTTAAGATGTTCATGGCAATAAAATGCTGAAAAGAGAATTAATGCTTAGGAATGTGGGAGCGTTGTAAGTAAGGAATGTCTTTAATGTATTCGCTCCTTAGGTAAGTAAGTAGTTTTGAGACAGCGAAAGATAAGAAGAGAGGGAAGGGAGGCGAGGATAGTAAGCCACTTGACGTAGGTCAACTGATTACACTCCTCTCTCTCTCTCTCTCTCTAGTCAGTCCGTGTGTGTCGGCCTGCGTCAGTCTGTCTGTTGATGTTTTCTGTATCGGCTTTTTATTTCGACTTTTTGGATCGCAGCAGATCATATGGGAATTCATATCCGTATTTGATTCTGGGCTTCCCATTGGCCGATAAGTAAAATTCGCATAGGCTCGCGAACTGGAAATTTAATATTTAATTATTTTTTATTTTTCAACCGGAACATCTGCGCGAATCCAGCTGCGCAGCGATGACTTTTGGTCATTTGCTTTTTGGTCGTGCGAGTGCGAACATCCGCTCCTTCGCTATGTTCCGTATCACCACAGTATACAATATTTTTAAAGAAATTTCTTTTTTTTCTTTTTTAGTAAGGAAGAATAAATTCTTAGGATTCCTTACTCTTGAGCATGCAACATACAACTGTTCATGCGTAAATATTTCTTTCTAAAGCCAAATTCCAACTTTTTGAAGCGTTTGGCCTTGTGATTTATTTATAGTTCTCACATGTGCATGGTGAACTGGAAATTGGATTCCTGCATATAAGAACTCAAAAGTTATGTAAAAAACAATATTGAATTTTTATTCAATAATTATTTGTTATTTTAATCATTAACTTGTTTGTGAAATAGTGGGGGTATTTTGTATATCAAATAATAACACTTTTTTAAAAATTAATGAAAATTTATTATACTAAGTTAGGCACCGTAAGCACTATCAGTACTTTGTAGTTAACTGATTTTTTTTTGTCTTTTTTTTTAATCATATCACCCCGAGCAAGGCGGTAACGCCACTGATGTGCAGGGGGCTACGTAAGAGTGAAAAGATTGGAAAAGAGAAAGCCGTAAACCACATCCTAAACAGGAAACAAGGGATGAGCCTCTTCACCTGTTCAATAAACGTGGGTGGAGTGTGAACCGGGCGATAGTTTAGTCTATCTACTCCAATTGAAAAAAAAAGAGGAAAAGAATGGAAAAGAGTAAAAGATTGGAAAAGAGAAAACCAGAAACCACATCCTAAACAGGAAACAAGGGATGAGCCTCTTCACCCTGTTCACTTCGACCAAAAATTTGGTTTCGATCGGTCAGTGTATGGCTATTTTAAAGGCTGTAACGGACGGACTAACAGAAGTCACATAATTTTATATATAGATGGTTTGTATTCAGTTACCATTTAGTAGTATTCAGATTTAGTTATACAGTTATAAATAAATGTTGTGGGTATTTGTATTGTACTGGTAATTGTTCTCTGCTGTTTTTTATTTACTTGTAGTGTGTTTTCCCTGCAGCTATAGTTATGTTTTAGAATGTTTGTTTTGAATATTCTGCTCACTTAACAAATGTGAACACAAAAATATAATAAATAAAATGGAAGTTACCTATTTATAACCAGACTGAGGAGAAAAGAAAATGCTTTAGATAGAACTAGTTGATAGGCATAGGCATAGGAAAATTAAAATTAAAACTTCTTATTTTGAGGGAATTATCGGAGAGGTTTAGTAAATATCATAACTGATCAAACTAAGAATACTTCAAAATGTCACTCGTTTTCGCACAACTACCTTTTCTGGAACAATTTCAAACTACATTTATTTATTTTTCATGCCGGGTCATAATTCTATGTTGGAAATAAAAATAAAGCCACAAAATGCCAAGACGATTTAAATGGCGGCGTCGGTCAAGCGGCGATTCTGAGGATGTACATCTGATTTTTGTTTCCACTGAACTATTTCTCGTTTTAATTAATTCTTCGCTTTCATATAACATCCAAATTTATATCCTGTAGTTACTTTGAAATATCATTAATAGTTATTTATTTATTTGATTCTTTAATCAATGCTATTTAAAAGCTTTACTTAGAAACTAAAAATTCACTAATTTTCACAGATTATCTAAAATCGGGGTTAGTAAAAGGGAAAAGCATTATTCTGCCTGTTGGCCATATTAACATCAGCTAATAAAATAAGACTGTATCCGCCGACAGCAATTACGCCAAATAGAATATGTCGCAATAAGTTTTAGTAAATTAATCTAAAAACTGTTTTATACCTAATCAGTGAGCTTTATTATTGAATACATCTAGCAAGCTGTATCAGGCCACGCAAATCCGTACTCTTATCTGCCTAGGAGAAAAAAATCTCAAATCAGTACACACCTTACTTATATTAAAATCTAAATATCATACGTAAACATCTACAGGTGATTCCGGACTTAAACTCCGATCTAACAAGGTCAGAACACCATTTCGAAGTGGTTACAGACATCTAAAGACATTTCAATCATCTACCCATAAAGAAAAATTTGGGATATTACTCCCATCGTCCCAGCTGTTAATTCCACAGCAATTTCCTTCAATTTTTAAACCAAGTGTCTACTTGGTTTAAAAGTTCACTAACGCTGAGAATTAGGGATGTCCCCGAATCCTGCATCAGACGGGGGAAGCCTTCCAAAATCTTGTTCAAAAAACCAAGTCTTGATGACAAATACATTTTTATTTCGTTTCTACTTAATGCTTCTAACTACAAATATACGTAAATTCTTGTGGAAATACTTTAGAAATGGTATGAAGTAAAGACTATAAATAATAAAATATCTGAATTATTCAGACATTATTCAGATTGTAGCACTAATCGTGTCTGTAAAATGCATACATTATTCATGAGTGCACACATCAGAAACTTTTTAGCGCCTTTTTTTGTGCTAACGTCTGCACACTGATGAGTTTAACTGAACAACCTGGCATAACTATTTTCCTACTTACCATAAAATGATTTAATTTCGGCAAACTTCATCACACTGTATCAGCTAAATTAGACGGAATAAATTCTTCAAAAGTCATTATTCAAAGTCCCTGCTTTTTCAAAATTCAAACATCGTTTATAATCAAGAGAAACTACTTTATTGATAATGTTATTATATCCTGGTCATCAGATATTTTAACTTGATCGTTAAACATTCTTTATCACTTTCTGTTTGTGTGTATCAATGTCATGCTCAATGTCATGATCAAAGATGTTAAATGATCAATAAATCGATTTTAATAGATAGATGGCAGTTTTATACAAATCCACAAATTAATAGCACCCAAGGATTAAAAAATAAGAGGGTAGTAGGGCACATATTAGACAATGATATGGAGTAATATGTTCTGTGGTATTGTCAACTATGTGATAAAATTCTTGTACTTAAACTGAAAATAAGCATTTTTTATGTAGCAATCGTAGTTGTATATGAACCAACAAAACAGAGTATTGAAGAAAGAATTGAGGGGTTTTGTCGTACACTAGACAACACTATGGTTCAGTGTAAATTGCATGAGATCAAATCGTTATGGGATACCTAAATGCCAAAGTAGGGAAGAGGCAAGATGGTGATATAATTCGCAAATTTGGATTAAAAATTCTTAATGAACGCGGGGAAAATGAGTCCAATGATACATGGTGAACACTCTAGTAGTAGTCAACATAGGTCTTCAAGAACACCCAAGACGTTTATGGACAGGAAGAAGCCCAAGAGATGAGAGTAAAAACCAAATTGACTACATAACCGTCAAATAAGAGATTAAGGGGGGGACACACTACAAGTCTGTGATATGTTACTTTAAAGTGAAAATATTCAAGTTGAATCGGGCTAAGGCTTCACTCAAAACTTAAGAGAAACGTTAGCAAGCAAGATAATTCCTAAGAAAACTATACAAGAAAAGAAGGAGTAGATAACAGGTGAAATTCTCGACATGATGAAAAGCAGACAGTGAACAATGCTAATGTATGGCACAGAATATAGAATACTGTACAAACAAATTAGAAAAAATGCAGACAGGCAAAAGAGGAACTGCTCAACGCAAAGTCTGCTGCCATATCTGATCGGATGCCTCTGCTATCCACCTAGGGGTCCTTGACAAAATCCAACGGAGAATCTGTAATGTGGTAGATCCTGACATGGCAGCTCAGATACAGTCACTTTCTCACCGGCGCAATGTGGCGTCCCTGTGCCTCTTCTGCAAATACTTTCACGGCTTCTGCTCCAATGAACTTAGCTCTCTAGTGTCCCCTATGTATGAATTTACTCGAGCCACAAGATTAGCAATTAGGTCCCACCCTTTTACTGTAAAACCAATAAAATGTAAACGCAAATTCTACTCTACCAGCTTCTTTTCTCGCACTTCTCGCCTGTGGAATTCCCTTCCATTTACTTGTTTTCCCGACAGCTATAATCTCCAAGAATTTAAATGTAAAGTCAATAGTCATCTCCTATCTCACTAACCTGCATCCTCTCTCTCATGCTCCTTTTTCCGTCCACTCCACTCTCGTCAGTATTCTCATCCTTCTCTTACCCACTTCCTGACACCCCCTATAACCTGTCACTCTTTCTCATAACTTTCCTCCTATGTAACCTCTTGCAAAACAGCGGCAGTAAAATGCCTTGCTTGGGGTGATATGATTATAAAAAAATACAAAGAATGGGTATCACAAGTAAAGTAGATATGCACACAATATTAAAAGAAATAACAGGACAAACGACTCATTAAAAAAAATGCATGAAATCAAAAGACCAATAATAGAAAAAAGAAAAAAATACTTGAAAGATCCAACGAATAAATCGAAAACCCCTTCCGTCACGAAGGAAGAAAATCAGAAATAAACAAAACTAGAGAAGATCTTGAAATATTAAAACCGGAAGTGAAATCAGCACTGGCCAAATTGAACAAAAA
Source organism: Ascarosepion bandense (assembly GCA_037127315.1). Lineage (NCBI taxonomy): Eukaryota > Metazoa > Mollusca > Cephalopoda > Sepiida > Sepiidae > Ascarosepion > Ascarosepion bandense. Next base: position 500,448 of record JBBBDQ010000207.1, read on the forward strand.
CAAGACATCAGGACCCAGTGGAATTATAATGAAGATGCTGGAAACTTCAGATGATTTCGACATTGACAAAAGTTCAAGTTAAATAAACTGCAACAAGAAATTCGATATTTATACTCAAAATAAGAGCAGTATTGTTGTTGATTCCGGGTGAGGAACCGCACAAAATAATAAACAACAAAAGCAGATATGGAGATAGAAAATGTAAATTATATTGAACGTAATATACAAACTGGAACGCGGGTTAATCAATTTAGGAATGCTATTAGTAAGGAATAAATATATACAAGTCTTGGAGTGAAATAGTATGTCCAGGTAACTTATTCTAGCTGAGTAGAGCTCAGAGCTAGTCTGGTCTCTGGGTAACTTCGGTATCTGTCGGAACCCTTCCATAACTGTAACGGATCTCTACGATTACTCTCCACTGTAAACTGTAACTACAACTGAGATTCCAGATCTTCCACTAACTGCTGTTCTCTATATGGCAGGATTATATGTACACTCAGTCGAGTTCATTATTATATACAAAAAGGGAGATCCCACAATACTCCCCTCCCTAACTTCTTTTTTGGGAGGAGTTAATATTTTTTCCGTTTGTTTTCTATTAGTCACAACGGCTTCAAATATTTCTTCCATCGCGACATCGTTTTTTGAGCTTGGCTTCTCACTTCTTTACGGTTCTGTATTTGGTTGTGTGTCTCTTATGGGTAGATTTTTCTTCCTGTATTGTGTATATCGCATTTCCTAATCCGTTTATTATTGTTCCAGATTCCCAATGTGCCATATTATTTTTTAACATTCTGAAGTAAACTTGTTCATCTGGTTTGAATGTTTTTGCCGTAAGTATGGCTGTAATAAATTCTAGTTGCACATTCTTCTTTTGCTCGAGTTTTGTTGCGAATTTCTTACCTCGTCTTATACTGTTTGAGAATTCCTCTGGAATTTGTTTGTGTAGTTCTTTTTTCAATTTCGTAGTTTCTGTTGACACGCTCTTTATTTTTTTTACAACAAGAGCTAATGGGTAAGTCCCATATATTAAATTTCTGCATCCAGTTCGTTCCTATCAGGTTATGTGTGTTTTTCATAACATATATTTTTAACTTTTTGGTTTTTCCCTGAAATTTCACATTTACGATTATTTCACCTTCAAAATTGATCTGTTTTCCTGTTACAGATTTAGCAATTTTGTGTGTGTGTAACATGGTCGGCCTATTCAGCTTTCGCCATGTCTGTAGGTTTATTATTAAGTTTGAACCTGAATCCAGTTGTTATTTGATCTTCTTATTCAATATTTCAAGTTTTACATATTTCCTCGTGTTTTCTTTGTTTTCATATTCCACTAGGCTGGTTTTTGCTTCTGCATAGAGCTGCCTTGTGTCCCATCTTTTCACACGCTAGGCAATTTTTATATTTGAACCGACAATCTCTAAGCTTTTGGCAATCCTCTGATAGTTTTTGCAACGTTAAACCTGGTTCATTTTGGAGTTTGGTCAGCATTCTTTTTCGCATTTCGCTGTCTTTAGCAGCGACTAATCCTTGGACAAATATAAGGCATTGAAAGATGTCTGGAGTTAGCTCAGCCAATTTAAAGTCGTCACAATGTTTGTTGACGATGACTGCGAATATTGAATAGTCCTCGTTTTCGTCTTTCACGAGATTAAGGCATTTCCACCTTTTGTTGAAACAAAGAAATTTTTGGGCTAAATAGCTCAGTGAGGCCTGTCACTGCCTTCGCAAACGTTAAGTTGTTCGTCTTCTTTATTAGAATATAATCTACTAATTTAGTGTATTCGTCCGTACCTAATTTTCTGAGCAAAAGCCGTAACTTTTTCTTTTCTGTCCAGTTCTGACAATCGACATTCAAAATATCTTCATATCGCCTGTAATATTCTCCAAATTTTTTGTCTTCATCAATCGCGTTTTATACAACATCTTGCGAAAACGTCTCCTCTTTTTGCCTGTTCCTTCCTAGTGTGTTGCTTGTTAATTTCAGTAATAGTTCTTGTAATTGTTAATTTCAGTAATAGTTCTTGTAATTGCAATTATATTTCTTCATTTGTCTTTTGCATTTCCAGTTGTCTTTCTTCGAGTTTATATTGTCTTTCTTCACTTCCTTTTATGATTTCTAGAATTCCTTTCTGAAAGTCATCCATGGTTTGCTGCTTTGATTCCGTGAGGGGTTTGGTTTTTTAAGTATTGCTTTCTGGCAATTAATCTCGTAGAAACTTTTGTGGAAATGTTTTCTGTTGAAGGAGACAAAAATATTGACTTTCAATTCCCTTTTTACAGTTTCTTCACTCTATCTCTTTTTGTTCAAAAGTTGTAATGCCAGCAGATTATCTGCGATAATGTTGACAAATTGTTTGTTGTCGACTTGTGTGGCTCTTTAGTTTTACGTTGTTCTGTATGAGTTCTGTTGTTGTGTGGGAGATGTGAGTTTGCATCTTCCGTCGCCAAGTTATTGTGGCGACTCGTGTTCGAAAATCTTCGTAGCAACTTGTTGTGGCGATTCGGGGTATACGTGTACGTGAGTTCCAGTCTTCGTCGCCAATTTGTTGTGGACGACTTGTGTACACATCTTTGTCGCCAATTTGTTGTGCGACTTGAGGTGAGTTTAAGCCTTCATCGCCAATTTGTTGTAGATTCTGGATGAGAAACAGCACAAAATTAAAACAAAAAAAGCAGATATGGAAAAAAAGTGGTTATATTGAACGTAATGTACAAACTGGAACGCGGGTTAGTCAATTTAGGAATGCTATTAGTAGAAATAAATATATAAAAGTCTTAAAATGAAATAGTATGTCCGGGTAACTTATTCTAGCTGAGTGGATTTCAGAGCTAGTCTGGTCTCTGGGTAACTTCGGTATCTATCGGAACTCTTCCATCACTGTAACGGATCTCTACGATTACTCTCCACTGTAAATTGCAACTATAACTGTGATTCCAGATGACTGTTCTCTTCATATAAGGCCTCGCGGATTTACCAGATTGTGAACGCTGCAAACTTGGTTCAGAGGAAACGGCTGCTCATGCCTTCTACCGTTGTTCCCGAGTTCACCCTCTATGGGACCGTGTCGGCGAGTTGACTGCTTGTCTCGTTCCCTAGAAACTTCTGGTCATTGAACATGCATATGTCTGTGACAATGTGTCGCCCCCGTTCTCCAGGGTGAAGCGGATGGTGTTTTGGTCGCTACTAGTCACGGCTCGAATGGTGATATGGACGACGTGAATGGAGGAAATCTTTCTTATCAGGATTTGATCCGATATTTTGAGCATCAGCTAGAACCGATAGAAAGCGTTTGACTTCGACAGGCTTCAGCAAAAGGTGGGTGTCTGTGGTGAGCCTGGTTTGCGTGAACAGTGCTAACCTTGATTTCCTATTTAAGTCTCCTTAGTCGCATCGGGGTGGATTCCTGTGAAACCCTCCCCTGGTTAAGGTAGTTCTTTCTTGTGTACCTTATTAATGTGAGTAAGTGTTGTTCCCGGCCTGTTCCCGGCTTCGTCTTTTGTTATGATCCAGGTCGACATTCCCATCGTCCCCAGTTTTTAAATCCCGTATTTCATCTCGTCTGGGTCAGAATTTTATTTTTCCCATCCGTTTTCCCCTCCCCACTCCCTGTAAAAAGAGCGCCTCTTGATTTTGACATAAAGGCAGAATACAGCGACTTCTTTATTTTGTGGGATGGACGGATCCTACTAACATTATTTGATTTATTTTGTATTTTAAGTAAAATCTTTTGTTTGGAATTTCTTTTGTTTCGTGTACCCCCACCCTTTACATTTCATGTATAATTTTTTCTGTATTTTTATATTTATATCGTATAAAGAAATTTTTATTCTGGTGGGGATTCTTTTGTAGGTTCCCTGAGCGGATGTGGCATTTTGGTACATGGAGGATTGAGTGATGATGAATGGGTCCTTATGATGGATGTAAAGAATTGTAAAGAATGTTTGGGTCATTATTCTGATTAGCTAGGTATAGGATAGTTATTGTAGACCAACTTCAGTTTTTGTCTCCCCGCCAAACACTGGCCTTGTGCCATAATTGTATTTTTTGATACAGGAAATATTGTTAAGGACACAGCTAAGAGGAGTTAAGTGTGCAGTTAACGCCAGCTACTAGTCAGGCAATAAGCAGCGTAACTGTACCATTCGGACTTATTTCTATTTACTGATTATTAACACTTACTTTTTATATATTTTGTTCTTGTTATACTAATACACTGTTTTGAACCTATCTACTTGTTCCGTCTCTTACTTTCAACACAAACCGGTCGCTACAACTTCGCGGCAAAGTTTCGCTACAACAACTCCAGAACAAAAAGAAAAGTTAAAAATTGCTAAGAGTTACAAAGAACAGAACGTTGTGGGGAACAACGATTGCTAACGTCCTGAAGGGACACGGCGTATAGAAGAAATATAGAAGAAACATACTTCTTGTTTATGTATCTTTTTATTTATTCTTCTGTTAATAATTTAGGAGCATTAACCCGCGTATTATATGACATTATTCACTGCTATGTGGTAGGCGAATGAAAGACTCAAAGTAACAGAAATGTAGTTCTACAGAAGGATGCTGAGGGTACAATGAGCCGAAAATATGAGCAACGACAAGGTTTTAGAGAGAATGGGGACGAAAAATAACATCAGGATGAGACAGTTAAAGTGTCTTGGACACTGGAGGGCTTGGGGAACATGACACTCACAGGGCGGATAGAGGAAAAGAGAGACAAGACAAAACAGCACGTGACACACTTGATTGGCTTAAGCAAATGGATAACAGAGTAGGGTTTGAGAGAAATAACAAGACAAAATCTATTAAAAGCTACAAGAGACAGGAAAATGTGGAGGGCCATGATCGCCTATGTTCTGAACGGACACGGCATATAGAAAAAGAGGAACCCATGTACTACTTACAATAAACTCTACAATCTTCCTTATCCATCGTGCTTTTATTTTTGCAAATAAATTTCAAAGACAGACTGAATATTCACTTTGTTAAATTCAAATTCAAATTGAAATGAATTATTTCAAAAGAAACGAAGAAAGAAATAAACTTTATAGGTTCCTCCACTAATTTTCGATGCTTACCTTTTAAGTGAATTTTAATCATTGAAAAAACTTTCTTGAAATTTAGCTTTAATTGAAAGCTAAATGATTAAATTTAATTAGGTACATTGGTACCTCCACTCATTTTCGATACCCACGTTTTAAATAAATTTTAATAAATAAAAAGCTTTCTTCTCAATTTAGCTTTAATTGAAAGCTAAAAGATTAAACTTATTAATTGCAGTAAGCAAGATACTTTGGTGTATTTCAAACAGAAATTATAGAGGTTGGATTTAAAAATTTTCAGATTTAAAAAAAAAAATTACTTTTTCGGTCATTGTTGATCTATCTATATGTTTTGTAATCAAAAGATAAACCTCGGTTTTAAAAATCTTGCAAAAATAAAATATGCATCACTGGAAAGTTATGTTGGTAAAAATAGAAAATTTAAAGTTACCTTAATCTGATTTTAAACAATATTACTTGCTTACTGCATGAAATGTACTATAAAAGAGTTTATTAATTACAGTAATTTTGTTATCAGTGTTACCTGAGGTGACGAATGAATTACTAACATCTGGAACCTGTCAAAATCTAAGTATGGTAGACCTGATTTCACATGAATGTACCTAACTTAAGCGAACGTTTCGTTTTTGGTTTTTAGGTGTTTTAGTAAAATTAAACATTTAACATATTGTTTATCTAATATTTTACAAAATTTTATTTAGTTCAGCTTTATAGCCTTACATTTGAAGATGCTTTCTAAAAAATAAAAAAATAAAATAATATGAACTTTCTTTTAAATTAATTACAATTTAATAATAGAGAATGAAATTATATAATATGACAGAAGTAACTCAATAGTTTATGAAATGTTATGGTATTTATTAATTTTTATTTTTGGTATCTATTTTTCATATTATCCTTTATTAGTTACCTCCACAAATTGTCAATTTCACGGTTACTATTTAACAAAATGAGGAAACTCGGAATTAAAAATATAAAACTTAATTTATATTTTGAAGGGATGATTTGCAAAGCCCGTTGAATGTCGAAACTTACACAGGAAACACGGAAGTAAACAGAAAGAACTGTACATTCACCGAAAAATTTATATAGGGTCTTTTTTTCCTGTAACTCTTGAAACACGTGACCTTTTAACAATATGGCTCTTACGAGATTTCATATTTAAAGAGTAGGAAAGTGTAAGTAAAAAGAATGAATTTTAAAATGATTTTACAAATCTTAATGATACATGATTTTTATTAAGCTTTTCAATTTTCCGTTTGTAAATATAGTTTTTACTTAATAAATTATCAACCGAAGACACCAAGTAACTGGAAGAAATTCCAAAGATGTTTGAAACTTTATAAATCTTTATAATTAGCAACTAAAAAATGAAAACAATTCTTATAAAAATTCATTAATCTTCAAAACAATTTTTTTTTCAGAATATAATATCCTCAAAATATATTTATAAAACCAATTAAAAGTTTATCTAAATTAAGAATGGCGTAGTTTTTATTTTATTAGTGGAAGCAGATTTTCGGAAAAATGGTTCCATAGAAAAAAAAATTACATGATTTACATTCTCCAAGAAGTCTTGCATTTAACTAATAAAAAAAAGTTTGGGATCAGTATAGATTTCTAGAAATTTCACGAAATTAATTGGAGGTGGAAAACAGATGCAAAAAATATATCTTTTTACCAAGATTTTCTAAAAATAATAATTGCATAAATAACTTCTTTTATTTGTGAATAAGTTCTGAAATGTTTCATTAAAATCAGGCAATTACTTGATTTTTGAAAGAATTTCGAAAATAATGTGTCTTACAACGCAAAAAACTAATTGCGTAATATTAAGTTTGCCATACTAGTAACTTCTAGTAAACTTCGGGTGAATCGCTGAAGAAAAATAAAATTTAATCAAACTTTTGGGCGTGTTAGAAAGGATTTTAAAAAATTAAAATAATGACAACAAACTTTGATCTTTCCTCTTAATAATAACATAAACAAGATTTTATCAGCAAAAGATGATAAAACTTTGTTTTTGTTAAAACTTTGTTTTTTTAACATCATGCTATGCTTTTTTTTTCAGTGAATGAGTGGAGGTAACTCCATTGACTGATTGATATTCATAACAGCAATGATGTATGAGAGGCTATGGTAAAATATAATTTGAGATTGGAGGATTTTGCCGACTCTAGAAAATTCGAAATGATCACTTTTAGTTTTTGAATAACTGTTAAACTAAGAAAGTATTAAAATTAAACAAAGAACAATATTCTATGTATAAAGCATTTTTAAAAAACTATATATCTTCTTCGAAGTTCAATTTTGGTTTTAGCTTAGATATAACCCATAAAACAATAAAAGTAGTTCAATATATGTTCGGTTTTTTATACATTTTAAAATTCTTAAAGTGATAACTCATCATTCATCGACCCATCAAACCTCCATTATTGACAAAAAATAAAAACTTATAAAAAAACTCTTTCAAATCAGTGTATGTCTATACTTCTGAGATGAAGTAGTATTTATGTAGCGTATTGAGCTGGTTAGTTTTCCTTTGATTCGGCCTTGTGTCAGACTTAACCGAACTCCCTATAGCTTACAGGATTTATGCAGAATTATCATCATCAGAATTATCAGAAGGTTGGTTGTCGGCAGGTTGGAATATTTGGAATTCTGTGGAATAGTGTAAAAATAAAATATACATTTTTCATGTTAACATAGAAATTTATTGAAAGGAAAAAATAACAAGTTGTAGAAGTTAACGTCAATTAGAAACATTATTAAGAAGTTAAGGGTAGAGTTTGTGTTCAATGATAAAATTATGGGTATCAAGACTTGTAGAAAATGTTCGTAGTAGTAATTGTTGAAAGAGTATGTATGTATGTATGTATGTATGTATGTATGTATGTATGTATGTATGTATTCAGTAGGAATGTCTTTGTCTGGAGAAGTAGAAGTAGAAGTAGAAGAAATCAGTAGAAGGAAAGAGAAAGAGGACAAATGTCCGGGTCAGCTTGATGCTTCTCTCGTTACATTTTAGTTTGTCGTCTTTGCTGCTTCCATGTGTGACTGACTGTCTTGGCGCTGATCGGGGCCTTTTTAAGTATTCAGATTTTCGCACTTGCTCGGGAGGTTCTCAAGCCTTTCAAATCGCTTCCATTGGTCAGAAAATCAATTTAACACCTACTTGCGAAATCTGGTTTCGACTTTTTTGTTAAACACATGGCCAATCCTTTTCCTATTTGGAAAAAAAACAGGATTCCACACGTCATTGTGAATTTTTGTAAAAGTGAAGAAGAAGGTTCATTTTAATTAATTTCTTATCCGCTACGTTTACTCGATTTACATTGTTCAGACGATCATCTCTTTCAAGACCTGATCGTCCAAGCGTATTATGATTGGCACTTAAATGACTGACTGACCTCCATTGATTTGCTAGATAATTAGATTACCATTATGAAAAAATGATTTTTTGTCCAAGTCTTAGTTATTATTAAAAGTAAAGACCAAAGGGTTTTTTTTTCATTATTAAATTATATTTTTTCATCTTTTTGAGAACGTTCAAACATTTTGTTCATGCATCAGCGAAGAAATGGAGTCAAAGATTAGAAAAGAAATTTTAGCGTTCTTTATGCAGAGAAAAATATTCATTTGAAAAATTCTTGCAAGAATCAAATAATAATCATATCTTAATGAAACTTTCAGGAATTATTCACAAATTAATTAAATTATATTAAAACTAGCAGTATAGCCCGACGTTGCTAGGGTGTAATGAAAGTTTTAAAACTAATCCATGGTCCTGGACTCTTTGGCCGTTGGCACGAAAAACTAAAAAGCAATAGTTGTTTCCAGTTAAAGCGAAACCGTAGACTGAAAGAAAAATGAATTGATGTAAGTCAAATTTTGATTTCCTGGTATCGATATCAAATAAGTTTTTTCGTCGTAAACTGAATCTGGAAGGCTAAATAAGTCCTCTGAGTAAATGGTATCATGGCTGAGACTAAGAACTACAATTATACTTAGAACCAAACCCGAAGCAAAAACTAAAATAAAAGGGCTGAAAAAATACAGACATACAATCAGATAAACAGACACACACACAAATATCTTGCCTTTTATATATATATATATATTATCGATTTTCTGCACTATTGTAAGAACTGTAACCTTGAAACTTGTGAATATCGTTTCTTATGTCATTGTCTATGAGTGTATCAAATTTGATTAAAATCGGACCACTCCTTCTATAACCCAATTTTTTCGATTATCGATTTTCGATGTTTATCGGGGGTACCTCGACACAAAACCTAGCTAAGAACACTCGCAGACGCTTATAGTACAACTGTGTAAACTTTCAAGAAAACTGATTCAGTCGTTTCGGAGTTTATAGGTAACGGCCACACACACACACAGACGCACACATAGACAAAGTTCAATTTATAAATAAGTTTAGATGTCTTAGAATTTTGGTAAAGTGTGCTTGACATCTATTCCTCTTTCCCACTTATTTAATTTTGAGAAATGAGATGTTGTCCCAATTGATTAATATTTATATTAGTTAAAAGCCGAACTACTTGGAGAATTTGAATCATCAATTTTCAGTTTTTTCTGCAAAAGAGAAACATCAGTTACCGAAAATCTGCTCTTAATCGTAAAATAAACAATACAGTAAAACTAAAACATTATTTTATTAGAAAACATTATTTAATTAGAAAAACATTATTTAATTAGAAAAACATTATTTAATTAGAAAAACATTATTTAATTAGAAAAACTTCTAATTGTTTCATGAATAAAGATGTATTTTGACATAATTGACTTATGAAAAAAAATCGATGAATAATGAATTTTTGCAAGGATTGTTTTCATTTTTTTTAATTTTATTTAGAATAATTTATAAAGTTTTATAAAGCTTTTAAATTTCTGCATTACTTTTTCCCGTTTAGGTGATATTATTATCAATAAAAATAATATACTTACTAAACATAAATGTCCAACAATTAACTGAAACAGAAAAAGTAGAATTTCCCATCCACAAAATCGGATTATAATTACATTTGGTAAAAAACAAAAAATAAAATAAAATAAAAAAACTGACCAAGTCAAAATTCACAATCCAGGGTGAAATTTAAATAGAAAAAGAATTGACCCCGAACTGAAAGAAAAAGCCGAAGCCAAATTTCGCGATCCGATGTTAAATTATTTTTTTTACCAGTGAAAGGAAACTATTGGCAAAACTGAGAGAACAGTTAATAAGCCTATGTGAAAAAAGTAAATCCCTATAAAGAAAAAAAACTCGAATCAATCAATTAGAGATGGAAGCAGCGATAGCATACACCAGCAAGATGTAACAAAAACTTCAAACCACTGACCTGGACATAAGGTCCCGTCACACATTCGTTTTCCTTCTCTTTCTCGTGTGTTATTTTCCTTTATCTCTTCATCTTCACCATTCTCGCAATCAACAAAGAAGACAACAACAACAACAAGATTCCTCAACTGACTCAAAAGAATATTTTGAATAAGCCTTTTTTTGAATTACCAAAATAATTTCTTTCTCTTCAGTTTCACACCGAGTAATTTTGTCCAAATTTTCTTGCGCGTGCAATTCACCCTCCACCACCATCACACTAATTTTTGGATAAATGTCCAGATATTTATTATCTTCTATTTGAGACTCCATAAAGAAATAATATTTATTTTTTAATACATTGTCATTTTTACCATATGTAATGTGCGAGTTGAAAATATTCGATATCAAAAATGACCAAATGATAATAAAACAATATGCTAATAAACATTCCTGTAAAATGTCACGAACAAAAACCATTCAAAGGATTTCAGATCTTATGGTCGAAAAATCGTTGGAAATTAAATAAGCTCAGATTGCGTGGCGTATTTTTCGATGAAAATTAGTTTTAAGACTTTTGCTTACATTGATAACCAATAATAACATTAGAGGTGGGTCTTTGGAGATTATAGCTATTATATTGTAAATATTGTACTAATTATACTTTATATGCTTACAATGTTCGCTTTTATATGAAGTGCATACACACAACACAACATTTACATAGATAATATTTGGAGGCGTAATGAAGCTATTCGTTCGTATATATATATATATATATATATATATATATATATATATATATATATATATTTGTAAACGCGTTATTATGCGACCTAGGTTTCTGCCATGTGATGTCTTCAGGCGATTTTCAATAACAGATTTTACCGTTTACCGTTTTATTTAAGAACGCTCACGTGACGGAGAATTTTTGAACGGGCAGTTTTTAAAATTACAAGAAATTATAACGTTTTCATCCATGGTTGTTTGAACCTAATAGGTATTTTTTAGTATGGTTATACGCGTTCAAAAATTCTCCGTCACGTAAGCGTTCAAAAGAACCACCGTTACGTGAGCGTTCTTAAAAAAAACGGCAAACGGTTAAATCAGTTATTGCAAATCGCCTGAAGCCACCACATGGTAGAAACCTAGGTCGCGTAATAAGTTGTTTACAAATGTAAAATATTCAAAAGTTCTACAATATAATTGTATTGAACACTTTTTAATACAAATGTGCACTGATCTAATTTTATAATGACCAAAAACTAAGTTACTAAAAAATCAATATATATATATATATATATATATATATATATATATATATATATATATATACACACACAAACGAATAGCTTCATTATATTTTTCAATCAATAAATAGTGTTTCAATATTTTGAAAGGATAAATTTAGTTACCTCTACTAAATCGCTGAAAAAACAGGATAGTATGAATAAAAAAAGGCCCCAAACTTAATAAAAACGAACTTTTTCCATCAAAATGTTTGTATAAGTATTAAGATGAAAGATCAATATTTTAATTAGTCTTTAATCCTTTCTACCACATTCGAAATTTTGGTAAAAAATCTTCTTTTGATTTTCGTTTGCGGGTAAACAAATCGTTACGAGAGTTTACAATGGAAAACGTAATGTGACATAAGTCATTTTTTCCGGTGCCAAAGACAATAATTTGGAAATTCTTGCAAAAATTAAATAATTGTCGTATTTTAATTAAGCTTATTCACAAAGGAATGAAATCATTTTTAAATTATTATTTTTTAAAAATCTTAGTAAAAATATTTTTACATCTGTTACTCCACTCCATGTAAATTCATGAAATTTTAAGAAATTAAATTTTGTTAGGAAAATTGGTTTTATTAGTTAAACGCAGGACTCATTGGGAAATGTAAATCATCTATTATTTTTAAAACATTCGAGCGAATCAGAATCTAGAACTGTTTGAAATCAGCATATAAGATCGGTAACTAATCAGAAGCAGAGCGTCATCTTTCAAGTGGATCTCTAGATATGTTTATAACGAAATAGAAAATCAATCTAAATCAGAATTGATGAACTAATTTTATCCATTTTCTAATGCTGTTGTCATCGTAACATACCCAGAGCCGAAATACAATGCATACGCAACCACTGGCGACCTTAGACATCCACACGTTGAAATTAAAATAGGTACTTCTACTCTATTTTTGATACCTAAGTTATAAATTGAATTTTTAAAAGTAAAATACTTTTTGAAACATTAATTTTAGCTTAATTGAAAGCTAAATGATTAAATTTACTATTTCCACTAAGCAAAATACTTTGGTGTATTTCCAGCAGAAATTATAAACAGTAGAATCTAAAATTTTGAGATTTTTTAAATTTTTCAATATTTCGGTCAGTTTTTGAGCAATCGACATATTTGTAAACAAAAGTTAATTCTCTGTTTTAAAGATCTTGCAAAAATAAAATACACATCTCTCACTATTTTTTTAAATTAGCAAGTTTAAATTAATCTGATTTGAAACAAATATTACTTTTTTATGGTATGAAATTTAGAATAAAAGTATTTCTTAATCACAAAGATATAACTCGTTGACCTTTCAAGTAGGCGATGACAGCATCTGTTATCAATCAATCTGGAAGTATAGAAACAAAAAAAGGACAAAACCCAATTTATCATTTCATAAGGGGAATAACCCCTGAAACGTGATTGTTTAATAAGTCTCGTAAAGTTTCCATAGTAAAAGAAAATGTGCAGTTGAACATAAATAAAAAGAAATTTGAAATTATTTTAAAAATCTTAATAATAAATTATTTGTATTAAGCTGTTGAATTTTCGATTTGTAAATAACGTATTTTTTAAATGAATTAATAATCAAAAGCCCTGAGTAATTGAAAGAAATTTAAAAGATGGTTGAAACTTTAATTAGCACAGAGCAAAATGAATATAATTCTTATAAAAATTCATTATTCATCGAAAAAGTTTTTTCTTCTTCATAATATGATATCCTAAAATTTATTTATAAAACCAATTAAAAGTTTAAAAATTAAAAATAGCGTAGTTTTAATGCATTTTTGATTTTACTATTCGGAGCAGATTTTCAGAAAAATGGTCTCGTAATTTAAAAAAATACATGATTTAAATTCCCCATTGAGTCCTGCTTTTAACTAATTAAAAAAGTTGGTATAGATAATGTATTTCTCGAAGTTTTATGCAATTAATTGTATAATTGAAGTGGAGAATAACAGATGTAAAAAATATATTTTTACCAAGATTTTCTAAAAATAATAATTGCATGAATAATTTGATTGATTTGTGAATAAGTTCTGAAAGTTTCATTAAAATCAGACAATTAGTTGATTTTTTCAAGAATTTTCACATTAATGTGTCTTTCAACGTCAAAAAACAACTTGCTTAATATTACGTTTTCCTTAATAGTCACATTACATAACATGGCGTGAATCGCTGACGGAAAACAAAAAAAATGAAATTTTAACTAAACTTTCGAAAGTGTTAGAAAGGATTTAATAATCTTAAAAATAATAACAACAAAATTTTATCTTTCTTCTTAATAATAGCATAAACATTTTGATGACAAAACTTTGTTTTTAAGTTTGAGCTCTTTTAACACCATGCTATGCTGTTTTTCGGCAATTGAGTGGAGGTACCTATATTAAAACGTCTTTTTAGGTATCTCCACTAAATCGCTGAAAAACAGTATAGTATGAAGAAAAAAGTCGCCAAGCTTAATAAAAACGGACTTATGTTTATGTCATTATTACGAGGAAAGATCAAAGTATTTTTAATTATTCTTTTAATCTTTTCTAACACGTTCGGAATTTTGGTAAAAATCTTGTTTTGGTTAGAGTTAGCTGGTAGCCAAATCGTTACGAGAGTTTACAATGGAAAATGTAATAATGCGTAACTCAGTTTTTTCCAACGAAAAGCACATTAATTTGAAAATTCTTGCAAAAATCAAATAATTGTCGGATTTTAATGAAACTTTCAGGACGTTTTTTAGATATGTTACTCCCACTCTACGTAAATTCATGTAATTTCAAGAAATTAAATTTTATAGGCAAAATTGGTTTTATTAGTTAAACGCAGGACTCATTGGGGAATGAAAATCATCTGTTATTTTATTCAACCGTTTGGCCCTTTTTCTGAAAATCCGTTCCTAATAGTAAAATAAAAATGAATAAGCATATTATTGTCAGAAGAAAATTTTTTTCGACTAATCATGAAATTTGAAAAGAATTGTTTTCAGTTTTTTAATTGTAATAATTTATAAAATTTCAAAAATATTTTTAAATATTTCAAAGACTTTTAGACGTTAGGTTATTAAGTGAAGACTATATTTTCTAATCGAAAATTGAAAAGATTAATAAAAATCATCGAGCCATCGTATTTTAAAAATAATTTTCATGTTTTTTTTTGTGTGTGTGTGTTTGAAGTTATTTTTTGTTTGGTTATTTCTCTGTGTAGATTAAAAGATCATGTATTTCCGGTTTCTTCCCCTTACAAGAAAAGGATTTGGACAATTTTGTCAATTCCGGGCGGCATACACTTATCTTGCATCATGTCAAATACGGGAACAGGTCAGAAAGATTAACGCTGTATTTAAAAAAGAGTTTTATTCTAAATTCCATGCTATAAATAATTAATAATTGCGTAAATCAGATAAATTCAACATTAAATTTGGTAATTTTCTAAAAGTAACGTATCACAGATGTATATTTTATTTTTGCAATAATTTAAAAAACCGAGAATTAACTTCTGTTTACAAAATGTGTCGATCGATCAAAAATGGTCAAAAAAATTCAAAACTTTTTAAAAATGTGAAAACTTTAGATTCTAACCAATATAATTTCTGTTTGAAATACATCAGAGTATTTTGCTTACTAGAAATAGTAAGTTTAATCATTTAGCTTTCAATTAAAACTAAAATGAAATTTTCAAGAAAACATTTTTATTTTTAAAAATTCAATATAAAATTTTATAATCGAAAATGGGTGGAGGTACCTAAATATA
This sequence comes from Ascarosepion bandense, assembly GCA_037127315.1. Lineage (NCBI taxonomy): Eukaryota > Metazoa > Mollusca > Cephalopoda > Sepiida > Sepiidae > Ascarosepion > Ascarosepion bandense. The sequence continues at coordinate 515,887 of JBBBDQ010000207.1, forward strand.
TATATATATATATATATATATATATATATATATAAACACTCTGTATTTTCTTCTAATCCTTGTAAAAGGCCAATGTACAACACAAAATATGAACCTCTATGATGGAAACAGACGTTATCATATGATAAACTCCACCAACCATCATAATCTCTTCAAATTCTCTGTCTTTCATTTCCTCAGAGTCCGTGTGTTGAGTGCACGCTATAAAATCATGCTTGTGATAACGAGATATTCTCAACGGGAATATTGCCAATGAAGAAGAAATTATGAAAATAGAACACGTCATAAATTGAGTTATTGGATTTGTGTGAAAAAAGAAATTTTATTTTTGTCATCGCCCATATAATGGATTATGTGGAAAGTCCTAGTGGTATACACATTTTTTTCTACTCTATATTATTTGCTGTGTTAACCTAACCTAGATTCTTATACTTATTCAAAGATTATATATCTGTAAAGAAATTGTTATATATAAATTAACATTATTCACACAGTTTCGTATATATTTACGGTACTTTATATTCATATACACACGCACACACACACACACACACACACACACACACATATATATATATATATATATATATATATATATATATATATATATACATGATATAATATGACTATGTCTTTGTGTATTCATGCATGAACTAATATATACAAAGCTTTATATTAAAATAGGAATCTGATAGACGCTTTAAAAAATATGATTAACCAAAGAAGAAAAAAACATTTCAAGTCCAAATTCACTAATGAAAAAAGAACAAGCGACAACAAAGTGCAGCGGGTTTGGAAGCTCAAAGTAGGTCGCGAGGCCAGTGTTCGTCCGCATGATGAAGTTGATTCTCAATTCCTCTTGAAATATTTTTTAATTGGCCTTGCGTCTCTCATCTTGGGGATCTGGCTCTGCAGTAGCAGTGTGTACTTCTTGAACAAATTTACTTTCCTCTTGGGGAGGTCAAATTTTCACAGCGTAGGGCAACAGGAAGTTAACCATAAAATGAAAATGGAGCCTGCTTCGACAGTCGTACGAAACCATATACAATCGGTACAATCAGAAAAGGCGTATGTCGATAAAGATGAACGTCATGTTGAAATATATACTTACACTAAAAAGGACATTTCTGCTGATAAAATTAACCTTAGAAAACTTGAGAAAATGCCTGGATCTGATTCGATTGTAGTGGCAGTAAAAAAAACAAATCAACATTGGAAAAGAAAAAAAAACAATATTAATAGCAAACAGAAAGAAACGGCAAAAAAATATATGAAATTAAAGAGCGAAGCCAGTTTTATTTGGGCAAGTGAAACACCAAAATTAAATCTACAAACTAAAAATACGGGAAATATCGAAAGAAAATCGAGCAGAGCAATAAGAATAGATGGAAAATGCCCAATAAAAACTGGGATAAACAAACTAATGTTAAAAAGAACCAGAAATAAAATCTATCATCACTCAAAAAAGAAACTAATAAAAAAAAGAGATAATATTTCAGACGACACTAGTAATAAAAAAGAAAGCAAGACAAATATTCAAAGGAGCAGAATTAAAAAATCGCAGGAGAAACGCGTTACTCCACGTTATCGTCTGACAAAACGTTACTCCACGTTATCGTCTGACAAAAAATCCTTCCGTAAAATATCGCTTCAATTAGAAACAACAATTCTGAAACTCAACTTTCACTCCAAAAAACTAAAGAAAAAACGCAAGAAACAAAACAAAAATAACCTTTCCCAAAAAATAAAAATTAAGCGAAAAATGGATGAAAAAAATATTCAAAAAATGAAGGGGATAAATAAACCCAACTCGCAAAAAGAATATATTCCGTCTGAAATTAGACATTTTAAAAGAAAAATTCAGAAAAGGATTGTTCCAACGAAAATCTTTTCAAATCAGAGAGAAATATCACCAATTAAGTTAATATCACAAAATCACAACAGTAGTGTCAAGTAAGTATTTTTTTTTTACATTTTTTTTATTTACAACCGTCGTATAAATTCTCCAAATCATAAATCTTGCAGTAACAGTACAGATTAGTCATGGATTAGTCATGGATTAGTCATGGATTTATTTAAAATTATGTCGAAATTTTAAAAGTCGACAAATTTTACATTAAATATTAACAAATTTACCTTCAATACATTCAACACAAAAATTAACAAATTTTAAGTCAGAGCAACTTCTTTACTTTTTGTACGAGTGACTGCTGAAAAGTTCTAAACCCGATCAAGAAGAGATTCCATATAATTTTGATATTTAGCCATTTGATTAGATTTTATGAAGTGAGTGGCACTGAAAACATTTCCGTATAACATCGTAGAATTAGGTAATTACTATAGACACATCGAGGAAACTCGTTCTATGTGATAAGTTAGAGATTAAAAAAAAAAGTTAATGGTTTCCTTGTACATCGGAGCTGTTTTTGTTTATATTCACTCTCAGATAATTGTACTTCATTTCATTCATTTACATTTCATTTATTTGTACGAATATGTGAACGAAGCGAAATGATTTCTCAAATGCTAAGGCAAACTTAACCTTATACGTAAAACACTTCTTTTGAAATTGTTCCTACATAGTTAATTCAGTCACATTTGAAATGAATGTAACAGGCATTTGCAAATTTATTTCGATTAAATATAATGTGTTTGAGTACACATGAATCTTAACAACCACCTCACATGAAAATAAAAAAGTGTTCTTCGAACAATTTTTACTCTAAAACTTATATAAATAAAATTTCAGCATTAAACTGCCGAAAATTGTCTATCATTTTACTGGCACATAATAAAGTTTAACTAATACAGTTTACAAAATTTGCATCAAGGACATTTGCTTCAAGTAACTTTATTTAAGCATTAAACGATATTGATCAAAAGTCAAAACAGCAGGTCATAATTCCCAACATGCAACTTATTTACAAAGAAAAATAAAAACAGTGAATTATTTTAAACTGCAGTTTAAAATCTCTTGGTTGGAGATTGCATCTTGTCATGGTGCTTTTTTTAAATTTCTGTCCTAAACTTTCAGTTGAATTGAGATTTCAAACTATTTGTTGGCCATGTCATTAATGCTTTCCAGAGAAAAAAAATGCATGCTATGAAAAAATGCATTAACATCCTGAAGCACCCAATGGAATGACGTAAGTGTACAAAATTTTAATATATACTTGTACACAATATTGACTTTGAAAGTAGTGAGTGTTATCACCCCTAGCCCTTTATATAACATGCAACCACGTGTTATAAATAAATAAACAAATAAATAAATGGGTCTACGTGGTTAGTGCCCAGAGGTATATTTGTTCTTTTGCAAACCAAAGTTTCAGTATCATCGCTTTAACCAATGTAGATTCATGATTCTTCACTAAATTTCACTTTCACTAAGTCATCCACACGTAATAATTTTTAAGGCAACTTAAAAAATATTAAAGAAATTATAAATTAAATTCAAACTTTGTAGATATTTGTGCTTTCTTCTCATAAAAGAAAATTAAATAAATACTTGGTGTTGTCATGACGCAGTACATTTTTGCGAAGCAATGGATTATATGATTTCCTTACAAATGTTATTCGCGGGATATAAAACAGTACAATATGCATTATTTTTATATATATATAAAAATATATATATATATATATATATATATATATATATATATATATTATATATATATATATATATATAAAGATATTTATTATAAATCATCTTTTAGAACATGTAGAATAGAAGGAATGTAGAATAGAAGGAATGTAGAATAGAAGGAATGTAGAATAGAAGGAATAGAAGACTTCTTTTCTTATATTTGGTTAGTTGTGTGTTGGATGTTGGCGGGGGTTAGCGATAAGGGAATAAGTCTTGTAAATTGTCCGTTAGAACTTTGGAGAAAGTGGGGTAGGTAGGGGATAGAGTTGATTCATGAAAGTGTGTTTTATGACCGCTTGGCTAGCCTTTATTCTTTGTGCAAAAACAAATTTTTAAAAACTTGGACACAATGGTCAGTAGCATAAACAAATCTAATAAGGTTTTTGTAAAATCGGATAAAACCTCGAATTTCTCTAAGATGAACCCCAAAGTGTACAAAGATCTAATTAAGAAAAACCTAACAAAAAACTACAGGAAAATTAACACGAAGCACCAAAACCACATAGATATTATCAACTACTCAGACAAACAAATTACGGATAAACTGAAAATAAGCGACAGAGTCCCCAAAATGCCAACAAAGGAGGCATACGTGCTTTTAAAAGACCACAAGTCGGGATTCTACCGAAAATTACCCACTACAATAATAAACCCTACAAAATCAGAAATCGGTAGAATTAGTAAAGGTAATATTGGAAAGAGTCAACCAACAAATAAGGAAAAAATCCAACTCATGCAATGGAGGGGTACAATGGATGTAATCAAATGGTTCGAGAACCTTGGTGAATAAAATAATGCCACTTTCCTATGATTTAATATCATGGATTTTTACCTATCGATATCTGAGGGTCTTTTCAATCTTACCCTGGAATTCACGGAATTCTATTCGGACATCTCAAAATTTAAATCAAAATAATTTTGAACTGTAGAAAATGAGTTCCACAACAAGGAACAGTGGACAAAAAATTCAACGGATAATTTTTATTTATGCATGGGAGCCCTGGATTCTACAGAATCTTCGGATCTAGTAGGACTATTCCTATTGTACAACCTCACAGCGTATAAAGAAATTGACACCAACAATATAGGACTCTATAGAGATGACGGACTCATGATAATAAATAAATCTACGGGAGGTAAGGTCGATAAAACTAGAGAATTAATTCATAAAGTCTTTACATCTTTTGGTCTTAACGTAGTAATTAACCCTAATATCAAGCAAGTTGACATCCTAGGCATAACATTAGACTTAGTATCGAACACTTTCCAACCTTATATGAAACATAATGCTAACCCAATCAACATAAACCCAAATTCTAATCACCCACCATCCATTATCAAGCATATCCCATCATCAGTCGAACGCCGCATTAACACACACTCCTCAAATAAAGAAATATTTGATAAACACAAAGTAATTTACGATAAAATTCTCAAAGACAGCGGATATCAATTATTCAAAATTAACTTTGTCAAAAAATTCAAGAGATAAAAAAAAACTAGAAACAGGAAAATCACATGGTATGACCCCCTTTTTAATCAGTTACTTAATTTTAAACTAAATGTCTTTAACTAATAGAGAAGCATTTTCCCAAAAATAACCCTCTAAGCAAAATATTCAATAGAAATACAATAAAACTAAATTATAGCTGCTCCAGCAATCTAGAAAAAATAATTAAATTACATTGCTGTGAAATATTAAAAGCACACAACAAAAATAATTCCAACACTAATACCGGTCTGCCACATAATAACAAACTTTTTAACTGTTGAAACCCAAACCAATGCCCCATTCCTAATAAATGTTTAACGAAGTCCCTAATATATATGTGTTTGATTTCAACCATGGAGAATCCTAAAGACGAAAAAATGTATATCGGAAATACCATGAATGTATTTAAAAGGCGCTTTTACAATCACCTCTCATCCTTCAATAACAAAGAAAAACAAAACATGACGTCTCTTTGCAAACACTTTTGGAAGTTAAAAAACGAAAATAAAACACCTAAAGTTAAATGGAAAATCCTCAAACAAGCAAGAACAGCTAAATCAATAAAGGAACCATGTTTCCTTTGTCTTCAAGAAAAAATTGAAATCATTAAATACATAAATAGCGACAAACTTTTAAACCAGATGCATGAAACCATAGTAAACTGCAAACACATTAAAGAACTAACCTTGCAATCACGCTGAAAAATACAGAACAAGCCAAAACTAGGACGCCACCTTAGAGACGATAAACCTTTATAGTACTAACAACCCTCTCTATATCAAATTTTATCACTTACACACCACGAACTATAATCAAATCTAATTTAAAGTTTAATAGAAAAAAGTAATTTCCTAAATTCAAAATTAAGGTTAAATATACAAAATTAGATTAATTATAAAACTGTGCTTAAATACCAAAATATTTTATAGTTGTACAAATAAACATTAAAGATATGACCAATCCCATCCTTCCCCACCCTTTACACCTCCTTATTCTCCCTCTCTAATAAAACCAAAGAATAAAGGCTAGCCAGGCGGTCTTAAAACACCCTTTCATGAATCAACTATATCCCCTACCTACCCCACTTTCCTCAAAGTTCTAACGGACAATTTACAAGACTTATTCCCTTATCGCTAACCCCCACCAACATCCCACACACGACTCCCAAATATAAGAAAAGAGGTTTTCATTTCTTTCCACACCACCAGGTGAGACATTGGAAGTCCAATGTCGAAACAAAATGTACAATTTGTAGTGGATATATATAAAAGAAAAATTGTACATGTTCTAATATATAATTTACTAGCAGTATAGCCCGGTGTTGCCCGGGTGTAATGAAAGCTTTAAAACTAATCCATGGTCCTGGAGCTCAGACTCTTTGGACGTTGGCACGAAAGACTAAAACGCAATAGTTGTTTCCAGTTAAAGCGAAACCGTAGACTGAAAGTAAAATGAATGGATGTAAGTCAAATTTTGATTTCCTGGTATCGATATCAAATAAGTTTTTTCGTTGTAAACTGAATTTGGAAGGCTAAATAAGTCCTCTGAGTAAATGGTATCATGGCTGAGACTAAGAACTACAATTATACTTACTTAGAACCAAACCCGAAGCAAAAACTAAAATAAAAGTGCTGAAAAAAATACAAACATACAATCAGATAAACAGACACACACACAAACATCTTGCCTTTCATATATATATATATATATATATATATATATTATCGGTTTTCTGCACTATTGTAAGAACTGTAACCTTGAAACTTGTGAATATCGTTTCGTATGTCATTGTCTATGTGTGTATCAAATTTGATTAAAATCGGACCACTCCTTCTATAACCAGATTTTTTCGATTATCGATTTTCGATATTTATCGGGGGTACCTCGACACAAAACCTAGCTAAGAACACTCGCAGACTCTTATAGTACAACTGTGTAAATTTTCAAGAAACTCGGTTCAGCCATTTCGGAGTCTATAAGTAACGGAAACACACTCACACACACAGAGACAAAGTTCCATTTATAAGTAAGTTTAGATTAGATTAGATTTAGATAATAAATATTCACAGCTCTATATTATATATCGAGCACCGTTTTAAATTAAGGTTTTGGACGTTGTAAATTTTTCTTCGTTCCTTATTTACTCGGATTTATATAAAGATAGATAGAAACAGTTGGAACGAAAACTGAAAATAATAAGACAATGTTCTTATACTTTATTGCCTCTTGTTTTGTTATGACAAACAGACAAATCATGTGATGTACTTTTGCATATTCTTTAAAAAAAAATTACGGTTCTAAGTGCTTTTAATGAGATGATAGCATTATCGTGAGAGAAGTGTTATTTTATCGTTTCATCAATTTTTGTTTTTATTTTTGTGTTTCTCTATTTACCGTCAAACAAATATGGTAATAACAATTGCTGTATTGACTGAGCGAGAATTCCAAAGCAATCAATGTTAGTAAACAGATGCTGATTGAGTGAGAAGGAAATGACAGGAGGAGGAGGAGGAGAGAGAGAGAGAGAGAGAGAGAGAGAGAGAGAAATTTATTAAGCCAATGATTGAAGAGTTCGTCAGAAGATAACAAAATTAAAATAATCGGTGTAAAAAATGAAATGTGAGACAAACAACAAAAAACCTTCAAATCACACGGAAATACAGTGAGCAATCAGAATGGAAATTCAGAAAATAAAAATCTCTCTCGGAGTCAATGGAAAAAAAGAGTATTAATGGTTGACTTTTACCTCCTGAATTTATACCATCAAGTCTCATACATCGTTTAAGTGACAAATATACCAATTTACTAAAGAAACATTCAACGCACTTGATGTTAGTAGTTCATTATTACAAATATATTCATGATTAGAAAAAAAGCTGCTTTACTTATCTTGACACTGTAAATTTAAGATGTAGTGATACCGACCGAGCATAGCGAGAGACCGGATGTTTGCACTCTCACGACCAAAAAGCAAATGACCAAAACTAGTCGGTGCGCTGCCGGATCGACGCAGATGGTCTAGTTGAAAACTAAAAATTAATTAAATATTAAATTCCAGTTCGTGATACTACGCGAATTTTATTTATCGGCCAATAGGAAGCCCAGAATCAAATACAAGTGTGAATTCCCAAATGATCTGCTACGATCCAAAAAGTCGAAATCAAAAGCCGATACAGAAAGCATCGACAGACAGACGCAGACAGACCGACCCACACAGACAGACTCGAGAGAGACGAGGGTAATTAGTAACTCCCTTGACCAAGTCAAGCGACTTACTATGCTCGCTTCCCTTATCTCTTGTTTCCTTCTTCGCTATCTCAAAACTACTTACTGACCTAAGGAGCGGATACATCAGAGAGATTCCTTACTTACAACGCTCCCACACACTTAAGTATTAATTCTCTTTTCAGCATTTATTGCCATGAACATTTTAACGTCCATTAGACCCATATTTAAAGGATTACTTGAATTGTAAAAACCTTAATTGATATGTGTATATATAAAATGTTATTTCTCAACTCGATTTGCTTTTCTTAATTTATAATCCTTTTATGACTTATAGTGGGCTATCTACAACGAGGCCAAATTCCGTTAATCTTCAACAATATACAACTACCCTTCAAAAGAACGCGTCCCCACTATAAAGATATATATGAATAGGTATATACGAATAGGTATATAAGAATAGGTATATACGAATAGGTATATACGAATAAGGCCTTTCAACTTCATATAATAATGACATAAAGCGAACAGAAAGAAGATATTTTGTTTAAAACAGTTTTTATTTGAGATGCCAAGGCACAGGTAAAAATAATTTTTACTCCAGACCAAAAGATTAATTAAAAACAATAATTATACTCCAGACCTGTAAATATAATTCTCGCTTCCTTTTCTTATTCTTCCTTCGTCTCTTTTCCATTTACTTCTTCCGACTTGGCTGACTCATTTCTTACTCTTTTCTCTCCTATTCTTTTGTTTGTTTGTTTTTCAAAAACCTATCCTCACCTTTCAATTTTTATTTAAGGCAACCTTTGGCATGAAGTTTTTCCCCGATTCACTTAGAAAGACCTTAATAAATTGTCCAATAACATTTAATAAGACACAATGATCTACTTAAACTGCTAAGAAAATTTGATTTATTTGGGAAAGATAATCCATAACATATCCTGTTAACTTCTGGTGATACCGAGCAAAAGTGATGGACCGGATGTTTGCGCTTTCACGACCAAAAAGCAAATGACCAAAAGTCGGCCGTGCGCCGCCGACTCCGGGAAAGATGTTCCGGTTGAAAACTAAAAATTAATTAAATATTAAATTTCCAGTTCGCGAGCATATGCGAATTTTATTTATCAGCCAATGGGAAACCCAGAACCAAATACAAGTGTGAAATCCCAAATGAGCTGCTGTGATCCAAAAAGAAGATATAAAAAGCGGATACAGAAAGCATTGACAGGCAGACCGACTAGAGGAGAAGAGAGTAATTAGTATTTCCCTTGACCAAAGTCAAGCGGCTTACTACGCTCGCCTCCCTTACCTCTTTCCTTCTTCCCTGCCTCAAAATCTACCTACTGACCTAAGGGGCGAATACATCAAAGATATTCCTTACTTACACGCTCCCAAATTCCTAAGCATTCTCTTTCAGCATTTTATTGCCATGAACATTTTAACCGCCATTGGACCTATATTTTGAGTATTACTTTAATTGTAAAAACATTAATTGATATGTGTATATATAAAATGTTATTTTTCTACTCAAATTGCCTTTCTTGATTTGTAATCATTTTATGACTTATAGTGGGCTATCTACAACAAGGCCAAATTCCGTTAACCTGCAACAGTATACAACTACCGTTCACTAGAACGAACTCTCCACTACTAAGAGAAAAGAATAGATAAGCAACGCACTATAAACTAATCACCTTCATGCAGATTAAAAAAATAATAAAAAATAAACGAATGATATAAGAACAAATAATAGAAGGATGTGTAAACATGAATGTGTTTTCTTATCGGATTTATTTATTTACTGGCAGTATAGCCCGGCGTTGCTCGGGTGTAATGAAAGTTTTAAAACTAATCCATGGTCCTGGAGCTCAGACTCTTTGGACGTTGGCACGAAAGACTAAAATGCAATAGTTGTTTCCAGTTAAAGCGAAACCGTAGACCGAAAGAAAAATGAATGAATGTAAGTCAAATTTTGATTTCCTGATATCGATATCAAGTTTTTTTGTCGAGAACTGCAATCTTGAAACTTCTGAATATCGTTTCTTATGTCTTTGTCTATGAGTGTATCAAATTTGATTAAAATCGGACCACTCCTTCTATAACCCGAGTTTTTCGATTATCGATTTTCGATATTTATCGGGGGTACCTCGACACAAAACCTAGCTAAGAACACTCGCTGACGCTTATAGTACAACCGTGTAAATTTTCAAGAAAATCGGTTCAGCCGTTTCGGAGTCTATAGGTAACAGATACACACACACACAGACACACACACACAGACAAAGTTCCATTTATAAATAAGTTTAAATTAACAACAAAGTCAAATAGAACAGGGGTTTTCAAACTGTGGACCGCGGACCACAGGGGGTTCGCAAGGCTAAGATACAGGGTCCGTGGATTAACTCATCACGTGAAATTCAAGTAATTTAAATTTAATTTTGTTACATTTTGCATCAATCTGCAGTATTAATTTATTTTATTTGAACACTTATGTCTAACGTAAGCTTAAAACCAGTTTTTACTACGTTAATGCAAAACTATAAGCTATTTTTAGTAAAAATTTATGTATAAATTTCATAAGCGTTTATAATGGAAAAATAAAGGGGTCCATAAGTCAAAAAGTTTGAAAACCCCTGAACTAGAAGACCTAAAAGGATTTATCATCATTGGAAACAAACAAAAAGTAAGCAGATGACACTGTGTTGATGGCAGTCTTCGATATAAAACTGCCAGAGCTCCAAGACAACACAACAACAAAAAAAGCGAAAAGAAAGTGATAACTATTTATTGTTAACTGTAAAAAGACAGAATGTCTAGTCGTCAGCAAAAAGGCTGCCCAAAATGCGAATGATGCGTTGAAAACATCGCAATCAAACACAGAAATTTAACTAACCTGCTAGTGTCGTAACAGACGACAGGAAATTGAATAGCTAAAGTTGGTCTCTCAAAATGATATACAGATAGAGTGGAATAGTGAAAGGGGCCTTCAAAAAGCTCAAATTATTATCTAGAAAAATATCACTTTAAACAAAACAAATATTTTATGTCATCTATATTCTCCTGCATGGCAAAGAGCTTTGAAGCGATAGCAATGTGATTTTCTCTCCCTCTCTCTCTCTCTCTCTCTCTCTCTCTCTCACACACACACACACACACACACACACACACACACGAACGTCAAATAAAACTAAAAGGAAGTCCTTCAAACCTAAACAGGTCTGTCCTCATTCATTACAAACTAAATCCATATTCATATTTGACACGCGGACAATTAAAATTAGATTTTACTGATTTAGATTTAGATTTTTACTGCAAAGTGTTTTGCTTATTAGAAATATGAAATTTTGCTTATTAGAAATATGAAATTTAATCTATTAGAAATTATTATTTGCTTATTAGAAATATGAAATTTAATTTTTTTTTTTTTTTTAATCATATCACCCCAAGCAAGGCGGTAACGCCACTGATGCGCAGGGGGCTACGTAAGGGTAAAAAGAATGGAAAAGAGAAAGCCGGAAACCACATCCTAAACAGGAAACAAGGGATGAGCCTCTTCACCTGTTCAATAGATGTGGGTGGAGTGTGAACTGGGCGATAGTTTAGTCTATCTACTCCAATTGAAAAAAAATAAAAAAGGAAAAGAGTGAAAAGATTGGAAAAGAGAAAACCGGAAACCGCATCCTAAACAGGAAACAAGGGATGAGCCTCTTCACCCGTTCAATAGATGTGGGTGGAGTGTGAACCGGGCGATAGTTTAGTCTATCTACTCCAATTGAAAAAAAAAAATAAAGGAAAAGAGTGAAAAGATTGGAAAAGAGAAAACCGGAAACCGCATCCTAAACAGGAAACAAGGGATGAGCCTCTTCACCCGTTCAATAGATGTGGGTGGAGTGTGAACCGGGCGATAGTTTAGTCTATCTACTCCAATTGAAAAAAAAAAAAATAAAGGAAAAGAGTGAAAAGATTGGAAAAGAGAAAACCGGAAACCGCATCCTAAACAGGAAACAAGGGATGAGCCTCTTCACCCGTTCAAGAGATGTGGGTGGAGTGTGAACCTGGCGATAGTTTAGTCTATCTACTCCAATTGAAAAAAAAAAAATAAAGGAAAAGAGTGAAAAGATTGGAAAAGAGAAAACCGGAAACCGCATCCTAAACAGGAAACAAGGGATGAGCCTCTTCACCCGTTCAATAGATGTGGGTGGAGTGTGAACCGGGCGATAGTTTAGTCTATCTACTCCAATTGAAAAAAAAAATAAAGGAAAAGAGTGAAAAGATTGGAAAAGAGAAAACCGGAAACCGCATCCTAAACAGGAAACAAGGGATGAGCCTCTTCACCCGTTCAATAGATGTGGGTGGAGTGTGAACCAGGGCGATAGTTTAGTCTATCTACTCCAATTGAAAAAAAAAATAAAGGAAAAGAGTGAAAAGATTTTTTTCTTTTTCATGTTCCACTGAATCATTTACCCATTTATTTTAATTGTAAATTTATTTTCTTAATTTTACGTTGGAATTCTTTACTATTCAGTCTAATATAATTATAATTTTGCCAATGATTGTGTCCCTGAAGAAGCTGAGGGCAGCCTAGGTCTGTATATTATAAAAAAAAATGAACATAAAATTATGTTTATTCAGATCTCTCTCTCTCTCTCTCTCTATATATATATATATATAGAAAGAGAGAGAGAGAGAGATCTGAATAAACATAATTTTATGTTCATTTATATATATATATATATATATATATATATATATATATATATATATATATATACTGTGGGGAAAGGGATTGTAGTTATAGTTTACTTTTAAACATCAAAGAATCTGAGAATCAGTTTTAAAATTTTAATTTTGATATTTAGTATATCTAGACATTTAACTTAGCCTAATGTTTTATTGCTTTATTGGAAAAGGCAGGCACAGTTCTAATTTACACAAAGCTTGGAAAGGGCAGATATAGGAATAGTTTACATAAGGCCTGGAAAAGGCAGGCACAGATCCAGATTGGCCAATGCTCGATAAAAGTAGGTGTGGATTCAGTTTGCACAAGTCAAAGGGCAGACATTAGTAAGATTTTAAACCTGAGTTTGCAAATGTGTTAAAGCATTATCTCTTGGAATTCTTTGCTATTCAGCTTGATATAATTTTAATTTTGCCAACAATTGTGTCCCTGAAGAAGCATTGGCCAAAAGGCAACCTAGGTCTGTATATTATTAAAAAAAAAATGAACATAAAATTATGTTTATTGTGGGAAAGGGGTTGTAGTTATGGTTTAATTTTAAACATTAAAAAATCTGAGAATCAGTTTTAAAATTTAAATTTTGACATTTACTGTATCTAGACATTTCATCATCATTTATCCATCACACCCAATGGTGCATAGGGCAGCAACTTTTTCTTGCTGTTTCTGTAACAAACTGTTTTTTACGGGGCAGGGTCGTTGGCCCTGCACCCAACCCCCAAACCTGGAGGGCCGGTGAACCATTCTTGGTTCTTACGTTTACAGCACCTGGCATTCCCAAATGGTCACCCATTTAAGTACTGACCATGCTCAATGTTGCTTAACTTCGGTGATCAGGCGGGAACCAGTATAGCCATAGACATCTAGACATTTAACATAGTCTAATGTTTTATTGCCTTTGTGCTTATTTTATCACTAGTGTTTTTCATTATTTCATGCTGAATTAGCAGCAGTTTTGAGAGCAAAAGTAATCTATTAGAAATTATTATTTGCTTATTAGAAATATGAAATTTAATCTATTAGAAATTATTATTTGCTTATTAGAAATATGAAATTTAATCTATTAGAAATTATTATTTGCTTATTAGAAATATGAAATTTAATCTATTAGAAATTATTATTTGCTTATTAGAAATATGAAATTTAATCTATTAGAAATTATTATTTGCTTATTAGAAATATGAAATTTAATCTATTAGAAATTATTATTTGCTTATTAGAAATATGAAATTTAATCTATTAGCTTGACATTAAAACTAAAATAAAAGGTTCAGGAAAGATTTTTCATTTTTTAAAATTAATTTCAAACCTTAGGTATCGCGAAGTACTTAGTTTGTTGGAATAGAGGATGTCAGAAAACCTTACGAACGCCCAAAAGTTGTCCCAACCATGTAAAAAAAAATAAAAATAAGTTATTGTAACTCACTTTTTAAATTAAAAATACGTTTCTATTTAAATTCTGCCACTGAATGTTTTATTCCGAACTCGTATTTCCCAATATTTTCCTGTTTATTTCTTGCAATGTTTTAATAAGGCGATTCAATTTTTTAATAAGGCGATTCAATTTTTTAATAAGGCGATTCAATTTTTAAAAGGTTTTAATTTTTAAAATGTGGATACATTTTATTAGGTGATTTTTATAAATTTCAAAAGGATATAATAATGAACAGAAATTTATTAAGCAATTGCAAAATGTCCTTTCAACCAAGTCATTTCAATTTATTTAACATTTTTATTTATTTAACATTGTTTTCGCAAAAATGGTTTTGGAAAAAAATTCTTACGTTGGTGAAGGTTTCTGTTAGCAGAAATATTTTATTCCAATATGCAAATCCCTGTTGTCGGGAAAATAAAACTAAAAAAATTCCCAAAGAACAGCATGACAAATATACTACTTTGGTTGATACACACTTTTAATCATTAACGTTCAGTAACGTTCAGGTTGCTTTTAAAAAAATGAATATTCTCTAGCAAGGCCCAAATCTAAAACTGCGGGCATTGATATTGTTTCAAAAATATACAGATGAATCCTGATTTATTTTGCAAAGGTAAAATCTCCAGTTTTATGTTACCACTTTTTTACGTAAGAACTTTTTTTTTTTCAGTGTCTTCATATTTGAAGAATTCCTTTCTGAGAATGAATGTGACAATCTGCGTAGAGTACACGATATGCATGTCAACCTGATGACCAAAGAAGACCCGATACTTTGTTTTGATAGTGTTAAAACGCTGCAACTGCATTTGAAAAGGGCAGGGAAATTTCATATAAAAGGGTCATCGTTGGACTTCACAAAAGGTAAACGTTTATAAAAGTACGTTCCGAAAACTTCTCCTGACATTTTTGTCGTTTTATTTATACAAGAGTCATAGCGCTAATGCGACTAATGCAATTATTGTTATTTTAAGTCTGTTTATGAACATTTGTTATTTAAGCCTGACTCACAAACATCGATAAGTGTTTTGCAAATCTAAATATTATTTGCAACGAGAAAACATTCCTAGGGAATATATTTGCGTGTGCATGTATAGTGGCGTGTGACTTCTGGATCAAAATGAACAGTTGATTTACCCACGCCAACAAAATTAATGAAGGATGATAATGACGAGGAAACACACGGGTAATTTTAATAAAACAAGATAGGGAATGTTTTCAAAGAATTTACACACTTGAATTTGTATTAGTAGCTCGTTTCAGGAAAAAAGTCCGTAGTTTCAACAAATTGTTAGGAAGAAAAAATGTTCATACAGCTTAATGACCTGGCACAAAATAATATTAAAAATGTTTAAAACAAATGTGAGGGAGTTCTTTGCTTACAGAAGGGATATACGGTTGCATACGTTCAAAAGTAGAGGAAAAGCGATAGTTTGAAATACTTTCTTGGATTGTTGAAAATCAATTCTTTGAAGTACAACGTGATTGATGAAAAATACGTATCTCCACTAATTCGCTGAAAAAACAGCATAGCATGAAGAAAAAGCTCACAAAATAAAAACTAAGTTTTCCCATCAAAAAGTTTGTTTTTATTAGGGGAAAAGAGCAAAATATTTTTTAATTCTTCTTCTATGTGCCCTGTCTCTTTAGGACATAGGCGATCATGGCTCTCCACGTTTCCCTATCCCTGGTGGCTCTGAGCACGCCTTCTCCTGTTACACCATGCAATTCTCGTTCCGTCATCCACCTGATTAAGTCCTTCAAATATGTTATACGTTGCTTTCCCCTGTCTCCTTTTCCCAATGTCTGGGAAGCGTTATAATAGAAGACGGAAAGTGTGACACAGCGATCCGAAGGCGAATTGGCATGGCGAAGGAAGCATTCCAAAAGTTCAGTAAAGTATTAAGAGACAGGACAATTTCGCTAGAAACTAGGAAGAGAGTACTGGATTGCTACGTGCTGTCCGTTCCTCAATATGGCAGTGAATGCTGGACAATACTATCAAAGATGAAGGAAAAACTTAGAGCAACTGAAATGTGGTTCTACAGAAGGATGCTGCGAATATCATGGATCGAACATGTGAGCAATGATGAGGTCTTGGAAATGATGGAAACAAAAAGGAAATTAATACTGAGCATCAGGAAGAGACAGCTGAAGTTCCTGGGACACGCAATGAGGAAGGAGGGCCTGGAGAATCTGATTTTTTAATTATTTTTTTAAAATTTTTAATCCTTTTTAACAAATTCGAAATTTTGGTAAAAATCTTGTTTTGATTTTCGTTAACGGGTAACAAAATTGTTAGGAGAGTTTACAATGGATAATTTAATATTACGTAACTCAGTTTTTTTTGTCTGGTGAAAAACACATTAATATGGAAATTCTAGAAAAATCCAAATAATTATCGGATTTTAATGAAACTTTTAGGACTTATTTACAAGGGAATTAAATTATTTTTGAAATTATTATTTTTAAAAAATCTTGGTAAAAATACTTTTTTTTGAAACTTTATATATTATTATAATTTAAAATTTGCAACCAGAATGAAGCAGCACATAGAATCCCGTAAGTTCGGTTCTAAAACTACTGGAGGCTGTAAAAGTGTATTAAATAGCAAACCATCAATCTCTACTCTAATCAACGAATTTGAGGTCCTTACCCCCCTACAACATACAAAAGCTGGGTGCTTTGCTCGCAGATTCTCCACCAACTCGACACTGGGCTCGTCTGGAGTACCTGTACCCGACTTCCCACACCGAAATGAGGCTCAACTAAATAACATCCACATTACCCCGTGGTGGTCTCTAACATAAATTCAAAGCTTGACTCCCATAAAGCGAGCGGCGGCGACGATATCCCAATAATTGAGATATATATTTTATTTTTGCAAGATTTTTAAAACCGAGAATTAACTTTTGTTTAGAAATGTGTCTATCGCTTAAAAATGACCGAAAAATTAAAACTAAAATAAAAGTTTCAAGAAAACGTTTATATATATATATATATATATATATATATATATATATAGTAATACCACTGTTGCATTACATTAATTACTGCTTGATTGACACCAGTAATATATATATACATATTACTGGTGTCAATCAAGCAGTAATTAATGTAATGCAACAGAGGTATTAAGTATGTATGCATAAATATATATATTAATCAACATCTATAGCACGACTCGGAGTTTCATGCGCTTTGCAATCAGCAGATGCATATTATGAATTGACCGGACCAGGATTAGAATTTCTGGTTCTCGGGATGTTTGCGTAGTTATATATTATTATTATTATTATTATTATTATTATTATTATTATTATTATTATACTGAAATATTTTTGTCTTTAATTTTACAATTTAATTTAATTTAAACTTTAACTTAAAATTAAAAAGGAAAAACTCAAATATTGATTTATTAGGAAGAAAATTTTTAGGTCAGCGGGTATATGTATATGTATCGATGAGGACGACTTGTTTTGACACTATTTACATTATTCGGAATATTGTCCTTATCTTTGTTGCCATTTGTACGACGATTCGGCCGTTGTAAGTTCCGGCCTTCTTCAAGTGCTAGGAATTTTGAACTGAACCCTTTATTATAATACAATCACTGGGGTATATGATCTTCATTCTTTTGATAGTCATGAGTTATCTCTCTCTCTCTCTCTCTCTCTCTCTCTCTCTCTCTCTCTCTCTCTCTCTCTCTCTCTAACCCTGTAAGTTACTTGTCCATTACTGCTGTAGCCTGGTATTGAACTCACAACTCTTTGGGTCAGGTCACAGGAACTAACCAACGTCTATATCCACTTGGCACCGAAACTTGCCGTCAATGAAAGGAGAGCCCGTCTGGTCGCAGAAAAAGCAAGACACACCCTGGTCTGAGAACGTATCCAGTACAACCGATGGATGAAACAAAAATTACATTCTGATATCTCCCAGAAGCTCGAAGCATTCTTCAGCAGGATCACTGATGAAGAAGACCGAAAATGGATCCGGGATGAGTTGGACAAATCCTTCAGGCAAGAATCCGATGTAGTCAAGGTCTGCCAAGTACGGAAACTAAATAGATTAAAAGATCTGAAGTCGGACACATGAGGTCCATCACCCACCTGTGAAGGCAGTTGTCAATATCAGTTGTGTGTCTCTGAAGAGTCAGTACTGAACAAGGGTCTCAACTTCGCAGCAACCATAAGGCGGATACCATACTTAGACATCATTGCTCGCATCAAGGAAATAGCCTTGAACATTCCTCGGGCTCAGACGGATGAGCTAAGATGGAAAGTGAGACAGACACTGGAGAAAGTCAAGCCACCCAAAGTAAACATCATGAAAGAGGAGGGACTGGCAATCAGGACCCTACAGAGGAATGAGAACATCATCATACTACCAGCTGATAAAGACAATGCATCTATAGTGGACAAAACTATATACGCCATGAAACTCGAAGACCACATTAGAAGTGGTAGCAATAGCAAGGTAAAGAAAGATCCCAGGTTGAAAACAGAACGACAGCTGTCGCAGATCCTAATCAATGACAAGGATCAGTTCCAGACTAGAACATACAGGTAGTTGTCTCAACGTTACAGCAAGCTACCTCACATGTATGGTCTACCTAAGATTCATAAAGACGGTATTCCGGGCAGGCAGATTATTAGCATCCTAGGCTCGGTGTGCCACCCTCTTAGTCGCTGTCTTGTAGATATAATTGACCCACTGATAGGAAAGTCACCTTCATTTATTCGAAACTCCGCCCACTTCGTGGAACTTATCAAATATGCTCCCATCCAATGCAACCAGATGGTGAGCCTCGATGTGGTGTGTCTATTCACCAAGGTTGTTATTTTTTAATTACCAGAAATATTTTGAAGGACGGTGCTGTTACTCTATTTAATATTTGCCTAATTTCATTTGATGATGATAGAAACGGGGTTTTTCCAGTGGCTCTCACTAAAATACAATTTAGCATCGCCATCAGAATGGATGCTAGCTCTCTCTCGCTCTCTCTCTCTCTCTCTCTCTCTATATATATATATATATATATATATATATATATATATTCAGCGGTAGAATACAGCGATCGCTCTTATTTTTCTGTGGGGTGGACGGCTCCTACTAATATATTTTTTGTTTTAGTTCGAATATGGTTGTTTTATTTTCATCAACCCTCATTTCATGATACATCATTTTTATATTTTTGTAAAAAACATAAACATTTTAAATAACTATAAATGCTTACATTATAGTGTTTTAGTAGGTTTCCCTAAGTAAGTATGTAGTATTTTGAGAAATGTATGGTATTTTGGTAAATGCAGGATTGGGTAAAGAGAGATTTGTTCCGGTGGTGATTGAGTAAATTATAACAAATGAATGGGTCGCGAATTAGATTAGTTATGTGTAGGACAGTAATTGACGACCAGCCTTATCTCACTTCCCCTTCGGCCTTGTGCCAAAATTGTACCAAAAAAATACAGTTTGTCGGATGTCATACATTGACACCCGCACACGCACACACACACACACATATACGCATGCTCACTCTGCGTTCCACGTGATGACTTTCCCGCCAAAAAAACGAAGTCTTTTAAAAACCGGAAACAGCACGTGATACAGAGAGAGGATTTCGTCCCGGGGCGAGGGCAGACAAGAACAGACATGCCTCCCTAGCTCCACGCAAACACACGTGCACTAATTGCGGGTAGCAATTAGTGGCGCAAATATTTTTTTTATTCTCTTAATTTTCTTCTCTGACATTAACTTTCAAACAGGACTTTATAACTTCTTATGCATGTTTTGTCAACCCTATGTAACCTTTTTTTAATACATTGTTTTCCGGTTACCTTCGCCTTCTTGTTCATTCATAAATCTTGCTTCAAACCTTAACGAATGTTACGTCGAGTCGACCGTTAAAATATAAATTAGTAAGTGGACGCCTTCGTCCACTACAATGGTGACCACGACGTGATATCGATTCGGCGTAATTCAGTCCAGCATCGTTGGAAATGGAACTCAGCATTTCTTCTGCGCCTATCAACAAGAACTACTATTCAACGTCGTTATCTCCCAACTTTTTCTACAGGATTCCAAGATGGCGACCCCACACAGAATTTTTACAATCGCACACTAGACAGCACAACTGTCATCTCTCTCTCTCTCCCAGGTTTTCCAGAAAAAGAGTAGCACAACGTCGACTTAAAGACGTTTCTTTCAGCATTCAACGCAATGTCACTCAACCACACACAACGTCGACTTAAAGACGCCTTTTTTTCTCAACCAGAACACTGAGGAAATCGACAAGCCGAATTATTAATACTGGAGAATTGGGACCTCCAGAAAATTCGACATTAAACCTCGATATCTTTTTAGTTCTCTCAAACGCGTACACTCGGGATCAACAAGCTTCAATCAACCACTTTGCAAATCAAAGTTTATAACCAACTGTTAATTCTTCTAACACCAACATAAAAATCCACACGTACAGCAAAACACGGAAACCCTTACAAACGCAAGCAACTCAACGTGGAGCATTGGAATAAATTAGAAGATCTTTAACAGACACATCAACTACCGAGAATTTTCCAGAGCATGCCGCATCCTGGCACTCTGATAGGGGACACTGCAGCAAAATCCCTACTCACGCGCATCGCATTTCAGACTCTTCTTCTTTTCAGCCTACGAGAGACAACCAAAAAAAAAAAAATTCACCTTTCACAAATTTTTCTCATTTTTCCATTTCACCATGTGCTTTTTGAGAATCCAATATAGCTGACCAGCAGTCAGACGTTTCAGCAACCTCCTCTCACACCTATGAGCAACGTCTGTGCCCCCACCTTTTTTTTCAGCAACCAGCCCTCTCTGTCATTTTTGGCAGGATGACTACTACTACTGCTACAGCATCATCATCAATGTAACCAGACCACCATATATACGGACATATTGAAAAAAATATTTTTAATATTTGTTTCAATCTAGGGGGGCTATTGTCGGATGTCATACATTGACACCCGCACACGCACACACACACACACATATACGCATGCTCACTCTGCGTTCCACGTGATGACTTTCCCGCCAAAAAAACGAAGTCTTTTAAAAACCGGAAACAGCACGTGATACAGAGAGAGGATTTCGTCCCGGGGCGAGGGCAGACAAGAACAGACATGCCTCCCTAGCTCACGCAAACACACGTGCACTAATTGCGGGTAGCAATTAGTGGCGCAAATATTTTTTTTATTCTCTTAATTTTCTTCTCTGACATTAACTTTCAAACAGGACTTTATAACTTCTTATGCATGTTTTGTCAACCCTATGTAACCTTTTTTTAATACATTGTTTTCCGGTTACCTTCGCCTTCTTGTTCATTCATAAATCTTGCTTCAAACCTTAACGAATGTTACGTCGAGTCGACCGTTAAAATATAAATTAGTAAGTGGACGCCTTCGTCCACTACAAGTTAATATACAGATATTCAGATATAGAAACGCCGATTTTGAAGTGAACGAACATGTTTTTTCATTGCTTAAAGAAAGCGATATCGCATTTTAAAGGGGAAGTTTTGATTATTTTATTATATATTTATTTTTTGTACTTTTGTTTGTTATATAATAATTTAATAATCTTTAATTATTAAAATACATCTGTTAAAGATAAGTCGCAGTATACGTTGAATTTTTTTTTTTTTTTTTTTAGTGTATAGCAAGTTTACTTTATTAAGAAGAATGTCTATAATCATTATTATATTAAGAACCTTTAATACATTGTATTTGATGAATTACTTATTCATTGGTAGGAATAATTTTACTCTAAGGCGTAACATTAATCTTTTTATGAAAAAGAATGTAACTTTTGAAATTGTAAGCATTTCCAGTCTTAACGTTTGCTTTGCTTATCTTTGTCTATTTGTTTAGTAAAGTCAATTTATTTCCCTATCATTTATCATTCTTTAGCATTTGCCAATAATTTTATTATTTTATCTTTCTTTTATTGATTGATTGTAACGTAACCTTTTTTAGGGACAAAGACGTATTTTCAAGTTTCTTAGATAAACGATTCCAATCGGAACGTTATTTTGTTTACTTTTTTTTTACAATTGGTTCAGAATAGTCAATTTTTTCTTCTATCTTTCAAATCCTTTTAACAACGATAATAAACAGCATTTGAAGATAATTTTATATTCTTTTCTTATTTATTGATTGGTTTCTATTATTTGTCATTTAAACAGAAATAATAATAATAATAATAATAATAATAATGTATGCAAACATTATGGAAAAGCTGTAAACAAACACTGGTATGAACATCATCCAGCACCGGTTACAGAAATAGAAGATGTAACCATTCTATGGGATTACACCATCTACACAGACAGAAAAATTGAAGCAAACAGGCCAGACATTATTGTTAAAAACCAGAAGGAGAAAACTTGTCTATTAATTGATATGGCTTGTCCAGCGGTTTGTAACATAGCAATCAAGGAATTTGAAAAACTGTCAAAATATAAAGACCTGGAAATTGAAATAGAAAAAATGTGGAAATTGAAAACAAGAGTTGTGCCAGTGATAGTAGGTGCACTTGGAATGATAAAAAATGGAACAAAACAACACATTGAAAGAATCCCTGGAAACCCCAGCTTAAGAGATATACAAAAAATTGTCTTAAGTACAGCCCACACACTAAGGAAAACTTTATCTATGTAATGCTGAGGGGATGATAGGGAAGATAGAAAAACATGAAATGAAGCCATAACAACACGCCACTACCTGCCTTAGGTCTCCCCGCAGACTTGGTTGGTAGTGAGACCAAAGCAGAAATCGAAATATGATGAAAAATGACATAACAATAATAATAATAATAATAATTGATATGGCTTGTCCAGCGGTTTGTAACATAGCAATCAAGGAATTTGAAAAACTGTCAAAATATAAAGACCTGGAAATTGAAATAGAAAAAATGTGGAAATTGAAAACAAGAGTTGTGCCAGTGATAGTGGGTGCACTTGGAATAATAAAAAATGGAACAACACAACACATTGAAAAAATCCTTGGAAACCCCAGCTTAAGAGATATACAAAAAATTGTCTTATTAAGTACATCCCACACACTAAGGAAAACTTTGTCTATGTAACGCTAGGGATGAGAGGGAAGATAGAAAAAAACATGAAATGGAACCATAACAACACGCCACAACCTGACTTAGGTCTTCCCGCAAACTTAGTTGGTAGTGCGACCATAGCAGAAATCGAAATATGATGAAAAATTAAATAATAATAATAATAATAATAATAATAATAATAATAATAATTTTTCAGACTGATACAAAGAGATTTTACAGGGAAATAGGTAAAAAAAGAATTGAAGTGACAGCACCCCCCAGAATGGAAGAAGTCACACAGTTCTGGGAAAAGATATGGGCTTGCCCTAAAGAACTTAGCAAGGAAGTACATTGGATTACGCAAGAGACAGAACGAATGAAAAATAAACCCGAACAGACATGGTCTGGAATTACAGAAGATGATGTTAAATATGCACTAAAAAAAACACACAATTGGAAATTCCCAGGCATAGATAAAATTCCTAACTTTTGGCTATATTATTTAAGCGCATCACATAAAAAACTAGCCAAAGAACTTCAAGAAATGGTTGACGACCCCACTAAAATTCCTGCATGGTTGACAAAAGGAATTACATTTCTTCTACCCAAGAATGGTGACACAAAAAATCCGAAAAACTACAGACCAATTACATGTCTTCCGACAACATATAAACTATTAACATCTATTTTAACAAAGCAGACATATTTATTCTTAGAAAGAAATGACATGTTACCGCTTGAACAAAAAGGGTGCAAACGTGGCTGTTATGGTTGCAAAGACCAATTGCTGATTAACAAAATGATCCTGGAAAACTGCTACAGTACAAAGAAAAATCTTAGTACAGCCTGGATAGACTATCGAAAGGCATTCGATAGTGTGCCACATGACTGGATTTTAAAGTCTTTAAATATATAGAAGATATCGCCCGTCATCATCAATTTCATCAAACAGTGCATGTCTATATGGAAAACAACCCTTTACCTCAATCATATAAATGGAACCTATAAGTCTGATGAAATAAACATCAAAAGAGGTATATTTCAAGGTGATTCTTTATCTCCCTTATTATTCTGCATATCATTAATAGCACTAACCAGTCAACTTAACAAGACAGAATGTGGTTATAAAATAGGACAAAAGAAAATAAGCCATCTATTTTACATGGATGACTTGAAGTTATATGCTAAGAATGATAATGGACTGGAAGGTCTTCTGCAAACTGTAAAATGCTTCAGCGAAGACATTGGAATGAAATTTAATTTGAATAAATGTGCTAAAGCTACAGTTTTACGTGGATCAATACAAGAAACATCCTCAATTAGCCTAGACCCTGCTGTAACAATAAAAGAATTGAAACCAGAAGAAGCTTATAAATACCTAGGTGTAAATGAGAGCGAAAACATTCACCATAAAAAATGAAAGAAATAGTGCGTAAAGAGTACTATAGAAGGCTACGAATGATATTAAAAACTGAATTAAATTCACAGAACAGAGTTATGGCCATTAATAGCCTTGCAATCCCAGTTGTCCAATATAGCTTTAACATCTTAAACTGGACTCTAAACGACATCAGGCGAATGGATGCCAAAACAAGAAAGCTTCTTTCTAAGCATAAGATGCATCATCCAAAGGCTGATGTAGATCGTCTATACATACCCCGTAAAGAAGGTGGAAGAGGTCTTATTCAGCTGGAATTGTCATACAAGACAACAACTATTGGCTTACTAACATACATAGAAACAACAAAGGATTGGATGTTACAATTAGTAAGGCAACATGAAGAAAGAAAGAAAAAATATTCAATAATAAAAGAAGACAGTAAATTCAAACAAGATTTACAGTTAGTAGATTCTGTAGAAAAGCAAAACAGTAGCCAAGAACCAACTATTGCGGCAAAAAATATGAAAATGAAAGCCAAAGATAAAGCTCTTGAAAAGATGAAACAGCGCTGGCAAGACAAACCTCTGCATGGCAAATATCCAGTACGTGCCAATAAATCCAATGTTGATAAAGTTAATACTCATCGATGGTTACGTGCATCTGGATTAAAGTCTGAAACTGAAGGATTTATACTTGCAGCACAAGACCAAAGTCTTTTCACGAGAAACTTTCAGGCAAATATTATGCATAATAATATGGATCCAAAATGCAGGTTTTGTGATAAACACCAAGAAACAATAGACCACCTAATCTCAGGCTGTTCTGTGCTTGCCCCAAATGAATATAAAAATCGCCACGATAGAGTTGGGCAATATTTACATTGGGCAATGTGCAAACATTATGGAAAAGCTGTAAACAAACACTGGTATGAACATCATCCAGCACCGGTTACAGAAATAGAAGATGTAACCATTCTATGGGATTACACCATCTACACAGACAGAAAAATTGAAGCAAACAGGCCAGACATTATTGTTAAAAACCAGAAGGAGAAAACTTGTCTATTAATTGATATGGCTTGTCCAGCGGATTGTAACATAGCAATCAAGGAATTTGAAAAACTGTCAAAATATAAAGACCTGGAAATTGAAATAGAAAAAATGTGGAAATTGAAAACAAGAGTTGTGCCAGTGATAGTAGGTGCACTTGGAATGATAAAAAATGGAACAAAACAACACATTGAAAGAATCCCTGGAAACCCCAGCTTAAGAGATATACAGAAAATTGTCTTATTAAGTACAGCCCACACACTAAGGAAAACTTTATCTATGTAATGCTGAGGATGATAGGGAAGATAGAAAAACATGAAATGAAGCCATAACAACACGCCACTACCTGCCTTAGGTCTCCCCGCAGACTTGGTTGGTAGTGAGACCAAAGCAGAAATGGAAATATGATGAAAAATGACATAATAATAATTGGTACATTTGATGATTATGTACTCCGATTCCTTGTGTAAAATATTTATGTGTGTTTTTGGGTGCATGTTTCTATGTGCATATATATATATATATATATATATATATATGTGTGTGTGTGTGTGTGTGTGTGTGTGTGTGTGTATGTGTGTGTGTGTGTGTGTGTGTGTGTGTGTAAAAATTATACTCAGTTTTAATCCGAGATTAAGGACAGTATGGTTAAATAAAATAAAGACAAGAGGAAAACTGTATCTTAAATCGCCTACGCGTTTCGTTGCTTATGGAAACTATATTAAAACAGACTAAAATGCATGGTGGGAATTTCAAAGAAAACGGTTGATTTCCTTTTTCATTCTAAGATCTCGTGCTTTTGCACTGCACGTGGGGGAGTTCTGGAACATACTAAACACACAGAATGGACAGTTTTCAAAGAAAACTAATAAATTCCCTTCATCTTAACGTCGCGTGACTTTGCAATTACACATGAAGAAATTCTAAAAACTGAAATATTCCGTTAATTTTTTGAAATGATTTGAAAGCGTATTTGTGGTTACCAACACTAATTTTGTTTATAGATACGTAATTCAGAATAAAACTCATTTCGTCTTTCTGCATTGAAAAAGTCCATCACGGACGAAACGCGTAGGCAATTTAAAATACACTACAGTTTTCCTCTTATCTTTATTTTATTTAACTATATATATATATATATATATATATATATATATATATAATTTTTAAACGAGTTATTTTGCTACCTTGGTTTCTACCATGAGTGGTTTCTTCAGGCGACTTTTAATAACTAATTTTTTAAATGCATAATTAGTTATTAAAAATCGCCTGAAGAAACCACTCATGGTGGAAACCAAGGTAGCGAAATAACTCGTTTAAAAATGAAAAATATTCAAAGGTTCTACGATATAATTGTATAGAACACTTTTTAATACAAACGTGTACTGGTCTAACCCTATTAGGACCAAAAACTATTTCTCACCCGCTTGTTCGGCTGCCATTGCCCACCGGAATCATTTCTTCCGACTTTATCGTAACTATGCCTCGGAACAAAACAGGCGCCTTTTCACTTCAGCTCGTAATAAGTGTAAAAGGGTACTTAACGAAGCTAAGATGTTGTTTGCTGCCAGAATGAAGCAACGCATAGCATGCTCTAAATTCGGCTCTAAAGACTACTGGCGACTCTGTAAAAGAGTACTTAACAAGAGCAAGTCCACAATACCCCCGCTAATCAACAAATTTGAGGTCCTCACCTCCCCAGCAGATAAGGCTGAATGTTTTGCCCGCAGATTCTCGAACAATTCGTGTCTGGACTCGTCTGGAGTTTTTACACCCGACTTCTCACCTAGAACCGAGGCACAACTGAATGATGTCCACATTACACCTTCGCTTGTCTCTAAGATAATCTTAAAACTTGACCCTCACAAAGCGAGCGGTGGTGACGGAATCCCAACCATAGTCTTAAAGAAATGTGCCCCTGAACTCTCCTCTATCCTTTCTAAGCTCTACAACCTCTGCCTATCTGCTTCCTGCTTTCCTGCCTGTTGGAAATCTTCCTCTATAGTTCCTATATTTAAAAACACTGGAGAACCCTCTGACCCTGCAAATTACCGCCCTATCAGCCTTCTTCCGATCTTTGGCAAAGTGTTCGAAGCCATTATCAACGCCGAGGTGGTTCAGCATCTCACAGCACACAGGCTCCTCTCGGACAAGCAATATGGTTTCCGCTTCACCAGGTCTACTGCTGATATGCTAACGACCATCACCGAGTACATATACCAGGCACTCGACAGGAATGGCGAAGCTCGAACCGTTGCATTGGATATATCTAAGGCGTTCGACAGAGTTTGGCATGCTGGCCTTCTATGTAAACTGCGGAGCTATGGTATAACTGGACATTTGTTTCAACTAATCCAGTCATTCCTCTCTAACCGCACAATGAAAGTGGTATTAAACGGACATGCCTCTCAGAACTACCATACAAACGCAGGTGTCCCCCAAGGCTCCATCTTAGGTCCTACACTCTTCCTGATATATATTAATGATCTCCCTGATTCCATAAGAACCCAAATAGGTTTGTACGCCGATGACACCACAGTTTACTCTCGCCTCCAACAAAAATCTGGTGTAGGCGTCAAAGCTAAACTTGCAGCCGAGATTGAAAAAGACCTCCAATCCATATTGGACTGGGGTAAGAAATGGCTAGTAAATTTTAATGCTTCTAAAACGAAGCTACTGTCAATTAACCATCATCGACAATCTCACCTACCTCCCATTAGCATGGACCAGGCTTGCCTCCCAGAGAGTAAAACACTACGCCTCCTTGGTCTCACACTTTCAGCGGACCTCAAATGGAATGACTATATTGAATCCATTGCTAAATCCGCTGCTATGAAAGTCGGTTCTCTGTGTAGGGCCCGGAAGTTTTTTCCGTCTAAATCTATCCTGCACATTTACAAATCTACCATCCGCCCGTGCATTGAATACTGCTGCCATATCTGGTCGGGTGCCCCTGCTGTTCTCCTCGGGCTTCTCGATAAGGTTCAGAGGAGGGTCTGTAATGTGATAGATACCGACTTGGCAGACCGCCTGCAGTCTCTCTCCCACCGGCGAGACGTGGCTTCGCTGTGTCTCTTCTATAAATACTTTCACGGCTTCTGCTCCGATGAACTTAGATCACTGGTGCCCCCTAAATACCAATTTGCACGAGATACTAGATTAGCAACTAGATCCCACCCTTTTACAGTGAAATCGATAAAATGCAGCCGTAACTTCTACTCCAACAGTTTCTTTCCTCGCACTTCCCGACTGTGGAATTCTCTTCCAAACGATTGCTTCCCCGACGGCTACAATCTCCAGGAGTTTAAATGTAAGGTCAATAGACACCTCCTAACACACTAACCTGCTCCCATTCTATCAAACACTCTTCCCATCTGCCCGACACTCATCCTCGCTATCCTTACTCATCTGTCACCTTTCTCCTGACATTCCCTATGTCTATCCACTCCTTCTCTTTACCTTCCCCTATGTAGCCCCATGCGCAATAGTGGCAGTGGAATGCCTTGCTTGGGGTGAGATGATTAAAAAAAAAAAAAAAAAAAAAAAAAAAATTTAAACTAGAAGCGTCCGTCGTGAGGAGCGTCTGTCGCGAGATGTTTACATCACGTGACGTAGAAAGCGATAGAGTATTTGAATATTTTTAAACGTAAACCTAACTGTAATAATACTTTTAAATGTTGTTTTAAAGAAAAGTTTTTTAAGTGTATCTAAAAAATTGTTAACTATTGAAATATTTAAAAAGATTCAAAATACCTAAGTCCCTATTTAACCCAAGCCTATATGTACTTAATTTTAAAATCCAGTATTTTTCTTTCTTCCCGAGGCCGGTCTGAAATATCAAATATATATATATATATATAATAATAGAAATAAATAAATACTGTCAAAAAATACATTTTTAAACTTACAACTTTTTAGTAGTTTTTCCTATACATATTAAGACAGTATACTGGATCATTATTATGATATATATATATATATATATATATATATATATATATATATATATATATATATGAATAACCAAATAGATACACATTTTGGAACGCACCACGAATTTGGGTTTCATTCTCTGATGGTCGCCCCTTGTCGTACTAAAGGTGTTTGCGTGTTTCACTGACACTGAGAGCGATGCTATCGGAAGTTCTAAACACTTTCGCGCAAGGTCGAAGACGTGGACTCAGACTAAGTGCGACCAAACCCAAAAGACCCCAACGGTGTGACAAGCGGATGACGATTACAACAAATCTCAACGGTTGAACCACCAGCGGATGAAAAGGACAATACATGATAAACATATTGCAGAAGGCACAACACGAGTCGTTATAACTGAGTCAGAGGCAGTCCGTTACAGTTACATAAATGTATTGTGCATGTCTCATTCCATATAGGCCATGAAATCAAGTGTATGTGTCGATTCTTGACAAGATGCGGTCTACGTTAAACAAATTTAGGCCATCGGCAATTTCTCATACTCTGATTTCTTTTAACCTCCACCCAATACACTTGCAAAGCCAAACGGCGATAGAAATTGGACGACGGGAGCAGGCTTTGGTGAAAATGGAAGCTTCTAGTCCTTAACCTGCACGCTGGTAGCTAATGAGTGTTGTTGCCCTCCTAAGATTCAATCTGAGTCCTGCATTCGTATCTGATCAGGTTTGTTTAGGAGTACCGCTGCCCACGTCAATCGCGAAAAATATGGACTAAACATCGGAAGTCGCTACCACTACCCAGCTGGGAAATCGCACCTAGCGGACCGCCCATCACGCGGTCGAAACAACAAGAGATTATTAATATGATCCTTGGAACATGGAATGTTAGAACTTCTCGACA
Organism: Ascarosepion bandense; assembly: GCA_037127315.1. Lineage (NCBI taxonomy): Eukaryota > Metazoa > Mollusca > Cephalopoda > Sepiida > Sepiidae > Ascarosepion > Ascarosepion bandense. The sequence goes on from JBBBDQ010000207.1 coordinate 546,779, forward strand.
TGGAAAACATAGAAAGGCACACAACTCTCGTCTCAAAAGAATTGGCTGGAGTCAATGTGGGTATCGCAGCACTGACGGCTTTCAGAAGAAGGAAAACTGGAAGAAATTGGTTCTGACTCTACATTCTTTTAAGAAGATAAAGACGAAGGGATAGAATAATCAAAGGCGTTAGTTTTGCTATTAAAACTTGCAGTAAACAAGATCATCACTTAACGTCAACTGCAATGAATGAACAACTTATAACTCTTCGTTTACCACTTCCTGATATGTCCCGGAATGGGATATATATATATATATATCATTCGAGGTAGTTCAGTGGTTTAGGCAAATGTAACCAGGTAGAACAATCTAGTAAGTAGACGTAATATACGGTACTCGTCGTATGCAGTATCCTGAAACGTAGGCGTAGTCAACAGTCGTAGACCAATAGTCGTAGTAGAGCTATGTACGTAGATCTCTAGTGGAAGACCAATAGACTTCTGGATCTTTGGTGGAAAATCTCTGAACGTTCTCGTCTTAGTCTCTATTTATGGCTGACACCATCCAATCACATTCCAGTGAGGAGGAACCAAGGTGTATACATATTCATTACCTATTCATTACATCACTTCCTAAGAGAATTAAATCCCTGTCATGTCCGTTTATGCAACAGCTCTTGATGCTGATGAAGAAAGAAAACAATCAGTTTTACGAACACCATTTTCAACATACCTTGGAATAAAAAAAAACGCTTCTTACTAGAGGATTTCAATACAAAGGGACGAAAGTATCATCGCCTATCGGAAAATGTCATCAGGAAATAAGGTATCTTGAATGGACATCTACTGCTAGGTTTATGCATGGAACACAATTTATTCATCACAAATACACAGTTCAGACTTTCTGCTCGCTTCAAGCCCAAATGGATGCATTCCTGATATAAACACTGGCGTCTTATATCTTTGCCATCGCACGGCAACAAAACAAAAGTGACATTCTTGTCGTTAAGGGACGAGGGCCTTAATGTCGATGAATGCTAAACAGACCACTACTTTGTTACCCCAAAGATATGACGTCTAAAACATCAGAACACTGACACTGAAACCACTTTTGAAACCGAAATAAGTCAAGAATTGAGTTCTAATCCAGTTAACGACAAATCTATTAATGAAGAATGTAGAAACATTCGTGATAGAATCACAGAAACAGCAAACACTATCATCAGCTTCACTAAGGTCAAGAATCAGGACCGGTTTGATGAAAACAATATTGAAAGCAACAAACTGATTGAGGCAAAAAAGAACGTTTATCAAACTCATGAACAAGACTGAAGGCTTAGCCTCACAAAAATAGCATTTCCAGAACCTAAAACAGGATTGTCAAACAAAACTAAGAGAAATGTAGAACATTCTGTGACAACAAAAGGCAGTGCTATGCAGATACACGTGATCTCCGAAATTTCAATACTGGAATAAAACAACTGTTTGGACCAGTACCAACATCAACTGGACACCTTCTAGCAGCTACCAATACAAACATCCTGACCGATCAACACGACATACTCGTACAGTGGAAAGAACATTTTTCCACACTCATACATAGAAACTCAACCATTTCCTGAGAAACGTTCCAAATCATCCTCCTCACTCATAAATGAATATGAGGCCCACATTTCAAGAATTAAAACAAGCTATGAAACAAGTAAGATCAAGGAAGACCTCATTCCCAGGCATCCCTTTCGAACTGATAAAACATGGAAGCTTACCCTTGCAAACCTGTATTTTTACTCTCATTCTGAAGAGGTAGGTATCTCAACAATTTCATAAAGAACAGAAAGACACAGTCATCATAACGATCTTCAAAAAAGGTGAGCGAAAAGCCTGTGGGAATTTTAGAGGAATTTAATTACTGTCCATTACTGAAAAGACGTTTGCCAGGATCCTCTAAATCAGCTCCAGGTCAACATTGAAAAGATTCTGCAAGAATTGAAATGTAGACTATGTGCCTCTCATGGTACAATCGACATGATTTTTGTGCCAAGCAACTTCAAGAAAAAATCAGGGGAAAACAAAAAAGACATTTTTTCTATGACTTCAAAACTTCTCTGAGATTTTATTCGTGATCGTTTTGGATATGCCAACCATTTAATCTCTCTAATTTAAACGATGCATAACAATGTCTGTCTACGGATATATCGTGTTGAATACACGGGTTCCCGTCCGATCACCGAAGTTAAGCAACATCGAGCCTGGTCAGTACTTAAATGGGTGACCATTTGGGAATAACATGTGCTGTAAATGTAAGAACCAAGAATGGTCCACCGGTCCTCCAGGTTTGGGGGTTGGGTGCTGGGCTAACAACCCTGCCCCGTAAAAACAGTTTGTTACCGCAACAAAAAGTTGCTGCCCTATGCACCATCTGGGTGCGACCGATAAATGATGATGATGATAACAATGTCTGCACATGTATTTCACCAAAATATTCTATTAGAAGAATTTCGAATCCCATGCGAAGTAAAACAAGGATGCATTTTTGCTCCTATTTTATTCACCTCGTACCTTCCTCGTGACAATCCAGGAATTGACATCAAATATCGATATAATGAAGGACTTTTCAACATTAATAAACTTCAATCTAAATATCTGACACATGCGCAACTTATATCAATATCAGAACTACAATATGCTGATGACAGTAGTGGCCTCTGTCATTCTAAAGATGAACTTCAGCAGTCTGTGAACAACTTTGCCATGGCCTACAATTATTTTGGCTTTACAATAAAAATTTTTAAAAAAAACTTTGAACAGCCAGCCCCAAATACCATCTTACGAGATTTTGATATTAATATCTCTGATGCAACTCCCGAACATATCGAGTGTTTTCCATATCTAGGCAGCCTTTTATTCAACAACGTCATTCTCTTGCAAACATTACCATGCAGTTAATGCCATCCGATGCTCTTCTTTACAAGAATTGCTCTACTTAGTCATCAATGCCATCGACATTAAGGCAGCGATCTTTAAAGAAGAAATTCTGTTCTTGAATACGAGAGAGAAAACCGACGATAGATATTAAGAAACGAGACATTCCAACGGGTCTTTTTTCCGTATGATTCGTGTTTGGATTGTGAATTTGAAATGTTTTTACGCTGAAAGTGAAAATGAGAGAAAAGGAGATTCATTTTTCTTATTCAGTTTCTTTTATTTCCAGAAAAATAGACACGTCCAGTAAATCGCGAAAAATAGACGCGTCCAGTAAATCGCGAAAAATAGTCACGTCCAGTAAATCGCGAAAAGTAGCATAGTTACTTTTAAACTGAATTTTTAAAAATGAAAAAGTTTTCTTGAAACTTTTATTTTAGTTTTAATTGAAAGCTAAATGATTAAATTTACTATTTCCACTAAGCAAAATACTCTGGTGTATTTCAAACAGAAATTATATTGATCGGAATATAAATGTTTGAGATATTTTTCTCAATTTTCCGCCGTTTTTGAGCGATCGACACATTTTTGTAAACAAAAGTTAATTCTCGGTTTTAAAAATCTTGCAAAAATGAAATATACATCTGTGACACATTATTCTTGGAAAATAAGCAAATGTTCTGTTAAATTAACCTGATTTGCACAAATACTACTTATTTATAGCGTGAAATTTAGAATAAAACGATTTCTTAATCACGAATTTGAACTTTTTGACCTGTACGCGTCGTAAATCAAGATCGTGTTGACGGGTTCTTGATTAGAGATAAAAAAAAAAAAAGTAGGGTGCTCATAAGCAACAAAATTATCCTCATTTCTTTTCGGGTAAGAGAGAAAACGCTGACCTTTTAATTTGCACATAGAAATTACGTGTATCGTAATAAAAAAAAAGAAGGAAAACATCAAATGCACAAAAAAAAAGTTTAAATTATTTTCAAAATATTTCGGAAAAACAATTTTTATTAAACTTTTCAATTTTCGATAGGCAACATAATTACCAATTCTTAACCTAAAAAAAATAAAGGCAACAGTTCCTTAAAAGATTTTTAAAACTTTATGAATTATTATAATAAAAAAAAATGAAAACAATTCTTTTAAAATTTTATTAGTAATCGAATTTTTTTTTCTTCAGACTAAAATGTCCTTAATAATTATTATTTATTCCAGCAATAAAAAGCTTATCAAATTAAATTATATCAGAGTTTTATTGCATTTTTCATTTTATTCTTCGGAGCAGATTTTCGGATAGTGATGTTAAATTTAAAATAAAAATAAAATAGATGATTTATATTCCACAATGAGTCCTTCGTTTACCTAAAAAAAAATATATATACTGACCAAGTAAAATTTATTAAATTTTCATGGATGTACGTGCAGTGGGGGTAACAGAGTTTTAAAAAATATATTTTTACCAAGATTTTTAAAAAATAAGAATTTCAAAAATAATTTCATTCATTTGTGAATGAGTACTGAAAGTTTGATTAAAATCCGACAATTATTTGATTTTTGCGAGAATTTCCAAATGAATGTGTTTGTCACCGAAAAAAGTGGGTGATGCAATCATTACATTTTCCATTGTAAAACAGTTGTAACGTTTCTTCAGCAGCGAACTCAAATTAAAACAAAGTTTCTGACAAAATTTCGAAAATGTTAGAAGGGATTAAAAAATTTTAAAAATTACTTTGATCTTTCCTCTTAATAATAATATAAACATTTTGATGGAAAAAAAATTGTTTTATTAAGATTGGGACTTTTTTGTTTTCTTACAATGCTGTTTTATGCTGTTACCTACATAAAAATGAACGCTGTATGTGCTGTTTATGGAGATTGATTGAGTTACATTTCTTATGGGCTTGACTTTTGTGTTCCACTTGTCACAGTTGCCCCGGAAGTTATATTTTTTGAGTTTGAAGTCTTTTTTACAACTCAACTCATTATGTTGTCTTCCATTTCAGTAATCCATTTCACTTGAAAAGTGATTCTGATCATGCTTGAACGCACGATAATACAAAGACAAATGTTTGTTACATCTGTGTATTGAAATCCCACCTTTACGGGATTGTATTCACGTTGAGATTTGTTTTGTCTCGGGAAATTCAAGATGAATCTGATAAAGAACTTATTGCTTTGTTTGGATAAATTGGAATAAGAATGAATTTTTATTAGAAAATATTTTGTGAGAATGACTACCATTTAGATTCTGTGCAATCGAACATTAATGCTAAGATTGTGCAATTTTATTAGTTAAATTAATGCAGTTTGGAAAATATGTTTAACTTCGCCATAGATTGGTGAAACTAATGTGAGGCTTGCTAAATAAATCTCTGCTGGTATTTCAACGTGTTATTTTTCGGCTAATCTACGAATTAAATTTTATTCTTGTATCTGACTACATCGGCAAGACCACTAAGCTTCAACACATTCTGGCGTATATCAAGGTCAACATAATTTGCATAAGTCTACCGTTACATCCGGGTCTGCAATCGTAAAGCACCTCATGCAAAATTGCCAGTGTGCTGTGCCGTACTGAAAAAATATTGTCTCAGATTAATAATAGAAGGTCCTAGAAACGATTTCAGTAAGTCATGACTGACGTTTTTGTATGAGCAGAAGAAATGGTTCAGTCAGTTAAGTGCCATGGCTGATACACGCTTGGACGATCATGTCTCTTTCGATCCATGACTAAATAGGCAGAAGATTTTCCCGCGGTAGGTTGCCATTTCTTTATGCGGTAGAGGGGTTGCCAACCAAGGCTATAGAACCTAATCTATCCTGCTATCTAACCTATAGCTGGATGGAGAAGAGACGGATTAATACCTTTCCTAAGGGTATTTGCGAGTAAGTGAATGCAACGAATTCAACTGGAATTCGAACTCGGCTCTCCAATTTCGGATTGCGAGCACATCCTAAAGCATGCTTACTAAAATCAGTTGGTTTTGTCTGTAAAATATACTGTTTTTGGTGTATTGATGACAAAGAGTATTGTTTTTTCAATGTTCCTCTTTAGCGGGATGTAAAAAAGAAATTAATTTCTTCGATCGAGTGAGGGGAGCGATAACCGGTTAACTACTAATTTTTTCTTGTATTTTATCTTTTTCAATCATATCCTGAATATATTTATTAATTTTTGTATTTCTAATAAGATTTTCAAATTAAGTAAATTAATTTCTAAAAAATTATAACTTTTCTTTTTTATTTACAGATACAAAGTGTTTGAACCAAACTTTTTCTTCTCAGTTGAAAAAATGGCTCAAAGCAAACTGGAGTTATAGTACAGCATTTTATCCTGGTGAGAATTACTTCTCGAAAATTTACGAGCAAAGAGTGAAAAAAGCTATGGGACTTCATCCCGAAAATGGTGGGAAGTTCCAAATTATTTCTTATCCAAAAGGAATCGGTATGTGTATGCATTATTGTGTTCCCCAAAAGCATTTAGCAACAACTTAACAGTTGTTTTCTTTAGATATGCAATCATCACTAATTGGCAATTATGCTATTACAGAAACTTTGTGTTGTGGAGTAGTTTTCGCACTGAAGGTTATAATCGTGCTATGTCGGTTGCTAATCGACCTAACGCACCCAAAATGTTAGGAACTTGGTAATCTTCCACTGTAAGCTGACTCCTTAGTATTCGGCTAACTGCCGACTAATATCAACTGCCTAGTAGTTCTACTGAACTCTAAAGAACTCTCTAGAACTCCTATGAACTTTCCAAGAAAACTTCCCAAGCTAACTTCCCGTTAACTCGTATTAATATAGGAGGGAGAGTCCATTATCTGAGGAATAGGTAACACTTTGCTAAATATAAACAGATTTAAATTGTAATTGGGTTAGAAAGTGGACCGGAATTGAACCAGCAGGTCATGCAGATAACGACGCTAAATGTCTATAATATATAAAGCGAAACAAATGCGTGTTAAAATGATCCCTGCATAGTTAGTTAATATTTCAAGTAACATCTGTGATGCACAGTATGAATAAAGGTATTTCTTAAATTATGCTATACTGAGGTTGTTAAAAAGGTAACAAACGTATTTCCCTGTTACAGAATGTCACAATGGGAATTAACAGCGTAAATTTTAACAATTAACATCAATATATTTAAAATATTTTTAAGTGGTACAGAATATAGTTAAAACAAGGGGAAAGAATAACAAAAACGTTTACATTATCGTAAAGTGGTTATATATCGGAGAGCAAATAAAAGTCTAGCTTAACCAGGGTCTGATTATCAGTCAGTTAAGTGCCATACGTGATACACGCTTGGGCGATCATGTCTCGAAAGAGACATGACTGACTGCGCAGAAGATTATTCCGCAGTAGGTTGCCATTGCTTTCTACGGTAGACTGGATGCCAGCCAAGGGTATAGAACCCAATCTGTCATGCTATTTGACTCATAGCTAGAGGGGGAAAAGATATATTGTATTATTAAGTAGTAATTAGTGGAGGATCAGCTTAATACCTCACAATAATGTAAAGCTGATACCCCACTTTATGTCCAGGAGAAGTCTTAATTATGTTTCCAACTATTATATTTAGTCAGTCAGTTAAGTACCATACGTGATACACGCTTTGGGCGATCATGTCTCGAAAGAGACATAACTGACTAGGCAGAAGATTATCCCGCAGTAGGTTGCCATTGCTTTCTACGGTAGATTGATTGCCACAGACCAAGGCTATAGAACCCAATCTGTCCTATTATTTAATCGATAACTGGATAGAAGAGACGGATTAATACCTTTCCCAATGGTATTTGTGCGTAAGTGAATGCAATGAATTCAACTGAAATTCAAACTTGGCTCCCTGATTTCTCATTTTGAGCCGATATCCACTGCACCACAATGCACATTGTGATTATAGGTGACTAAAAAAAGAAAATCAAGTTTGGACTTATTCACAAAAGAATCAAGCTCGTCACTTTTACGCACCTTTCGTTGAAATCTGTCTTGGTCAAACACTTTCTATCAGATCTGATCTTCATCCTGAATTCAAATCGGTGTCCTTCAAACCACTATTCTTGCCATGGCTAGCAGCATTAGAAACACCATGCGTTCCATACCAGACCACGGGGCGACACATTATCGCGCACGTATGCGAGGTTGATAGACACGGGACGTTCGGGATCGATACGAGCCGTCAACTCGCCACAATTCCAGAACAGACAAACCTGAGGACAGTAGACGCCGTTTATTCTAAATCACTATCACACCGGTGACAATCGGGCATATCTACCTAACCCGCTGTATAGCGCGCCTTGAATCAATCGTTATGTAAGCGAAAATACAGGGTTGTTGATGTAATTCGCTTCTGGTGCCCAGGATCTGAAAGAGCGAAAAATCGAAAAATATATATTTCTAAAGATTTATTTTTAATCCACCATTTTTATTACTTCAAACGGTATTATCGTAGATTCTCGTATTTGAAATAAAATAAAAATGGGAGGTCAATTTAAAATACGAATGTCCATTATAATAACGCCTGAATAAATATATATATATATATATATATATATATATATATATAGTCATCCGCAAACAGTTCTCTTTCGCTGTATCACAGCTCATCAGTACGGTTAGACATCCGATTGCTTTTAACCCAGGATTGAAATCCGACCGAATTGGCATCAGTCGGTGATTCTACCTCTGAGCTATGGGCGCTCGGATTGTTTAATTACTTAGTTTCTGGTCATAATAAGATTAGACCAGTGCACATTTGTATTAAAAAGCGTTCAATACAATTATATTGTAGAACTTTTGAATATTTTCCATTTGTAAACGAGTTATTATGCGACCTAGGTTTCTACTATTAGTGGTGTCTTCAAACAATTTGCAATAACACTTGTTATTGAAAACCTCCTGAAGACACAGTGAAACAAATCTATTTTTTTACTGTTTTTATTTATTTATTTTCACATTCTTCCTATTAACTTTAAACAGAATGATCAGATATTCGAAGAAACCCAAACATTAAACCACGAATTTGTTCGCCTGAAGAGAGTTAATTTTAGACTCGAAACAGGTGTAGCACATCATGAACAATTAATACTTCATAACTTGTATAAATACCAAATCAATAAACATACACTTTAAAGAAAACGTTCACGGCTTCTCACACTTTTTATTCTATATATATATATATATATATATATATATATATATATATGCCGTTTGGTATTTTTCAGGTTACAAGAGGCATACAGACTGTATTGAATACAGTTCAGACAAGAGAGATCGAATGGCGACTGTGATCGTTTATTTGGACACGGTGGAAAAAGGCGGGGAAACAATATTTCCAGGTAAATGAAACTCATTGAACTTAATATTTTTTTTATTCACATAAATATTGGAATTAAAGTGATATGATAAAAGCAACAAAACGCATTTTTTCAGTTTCTTCATAACTACGTAACGCAATTTTAAACTCGGTGATAATTGTTTTTCTTTTTGAGTTATGACTGTCGTAAATGGTTTAAATGTTGCTGGTAATCCCTTTAAAACCATGGCTATTAGCAGCCCATCTAAGATGGTCTCACCTGCCATTTTTAAGGCATTTGTGACATTCTCAGCTCGTATAATATAATCTGTTACAGATTCATTTTCACGTCTCCTTAACGAAGTTAATTCAGTATATAAAGCAATACTTTTGGGTTTAACTTTTGACAAATAGTGTTTACACAATATTCTTAAAGCTTACCTGCCATCATCGCTGGCTTCTCTCATTATTAAAGACAAACTCCTGTCATCCAGGTATTGTATTAATTCGGCGAACACGGTCGCATTTCTTTCCAGGAAATCATCATCTTCTTTCTGGTTCTCTTGGCAAAGAATGATGTCCTGAAGTTTTTGTATTCTAAGGTAGCCTAGGAATTTCACTTCCCACAATTCGTATTTTGACTCGTCTCCGTCAAAATACAGTCGTAGACTGGGCCCATAACCTTTGTTGATCATATCCGCCATAGTTTATGGATATAGAATACAGCGCAACACGTAATCTGTTCAATGAAACAACCTCAGAGATTAACACTCACGAATCAGACACTCTACTGAATCGGATTTACATCTCGAATACTCGGAAAACTGTGGTCGCCTTTTATACACGTCCCATCGAATATTTTGAGCCTCCTGATTGGTTAATACTTCTATTGGTGAACTATAAAATGGGTCAGCCTATGGCTGTCTGCCCGGTATACAAAATGACCCCAAAAATACTTACATTTAGGAGCTCGAACTCTTGCATAGCCTCTTGGGAGGTCGCTCTGACCAACAGTTGACTAATATCGGGGTTTCTTTTCGTGTCATGTCGCGCATGGATGGGTGTCCCTGCAAGTACCTCCGGTAGGCAACCCTGAAGCCACTTTATGCTGCAGTCTGCGCCATTTCCCTTCCACACACGTTGCATTTGACGACCGACTGGTACTAATACCCTAAGCCTCTCCTTAGCCCCCCGCCCCCGCAAAAGCTCTAATCATGAAAACACACAATCAAAGATATAAAACTAAACCAGCTAAGCACAAAACACCTAAAGCCCCCAACATCTCTTTCTCGAACGTCCGTGGTATCAGTATCAACTTTTGCAGTGTGGAATCCTTCCACAACAAAAATTTCCCTGGCATCTTAGCTCTCTGTGAAACTAACCTTGACCCTTCAATCCCTTCCTCTGATTTCTATATCCCTAGTTACCTTCCCTTCTCCAGGAAGGACTCCAGTGTCCATATGCATGGCCTTGGCGCTTATATCAGCGAACATGTCCCTCTAGCTGGGGCGATTTCTCTTGAATATCCAGACTATGCTTACATGTGTCTTCGTCCCTCTCTACTAAGTTTGGTTAAATATATTTTCTTTCTTTACCGTTCCTCTTCTTCTGTTGACTGTTTCATACTAGACAGCATTTCGGGCAATATACAAAAGGCAATTTTCTCTCATCCGTCCGCTAATATATTTGTGTTCGGTGACTTTAATGCTCGCCATGCCAAGCGGCTGGAAAACTCTGTCACAGATCTTACTAGTGTCCATAACACGAACTTTTCAACCACTCAAATTCTCACACAAATGGTGGATTTCCCCAATAACCCTAATGGACTCGGCGCACTGTTAGATCTCTGTTTCACTTTTATTCCTGACTCTTGCCATGCAATACAGCTCTGCCCTCTTGGCAACTCTGATCATGCCATGGTTTCTCCTTCCACTCGTCTTCCTTCCAGGAACCTTCTACCAGCAGAATATCTTACTGTCATCAAAAAGCGGACTGAGAGTCGTTCTGCGACTTTCTTTGTGATGTCCCTTGAAACAAAGTTTTTAGTCTCCCTGTGGAAGACTGCGCATCCAAGGTCTCCTCCTGGGTGAAAGCCAGTATCGATGCTACACGAAATGAATGCGTGTCCTACATGAGGTTAAGCTGTTGTTTGATAATAGAACGAAGCAGTGTATAGCACCCCACAAGTTTGGTACTAAAGACTATTGGCTATTCTGCAAAAGTGTGATAAACAACAGCAAACATTCGATTCCTTCACTACTTAATAAATAGTTTTGAGGTTCTCACATCCACAGTGGACAAGGCTGAGTGCTTTGCTTGTAAATTCTCTTACAATTCTACAGTTGACTCATCTAGAGTACCCACATCCGACTTCCCTCTTAGAACTGAGGCCCAGCTTAGTGATATATACATAACCCCTCTCTCTGTCTCTAACATTAGTTCTAAGCTTGACTCCCATGAAGCAAATAGATGTGACAGTCTTTCATTCATCCTTCTAAAGAAATGGTCCCTGACTCTCACCTGTCCTCTCCAAACTCTATACCATTTGCTGCTTCTTGCTTCCCTGCTTGTTGGAAGCCCTCCTCTGTAGTTCCTGTCTTTAAAAACTCTGGAGAACCCTCCGACCCTTCTAACTATCGACCTATTGGCTTTATATTGCTTTTTGGCAAAGTGTTCGTGACTGTTATCAATACTGAAATGATTCAGAATCTCTCATCCAAACATTATTTTCTGACAAGCACTACGGCTTCCACTTCGCCAGGTCTACTGCTGACGCGTTAACAACCATCACTGAGTACTTATATCAGGGCACTTGATAAAAACGGCGAAGGTCGGCCTGTTGCCCTGGATATCTTGAAAGCGTTTGATAGGTTTTGGCATGCTAGCCCACTGCACAAGCTACAGGTTTATGATATAACTGGATGACTGTTCGATTTAATTTAATCATTCCTGTCAAATCGTAAAATGATGATCGTTCTGAATGGGCATACTTCCAAACCCTTTCATGTGAACGCGGGTGTCCCCCAAGGCCCTACCTTAAGTCCTTCGCTCTTCTAGATATTCATCAATGATCTTCCTGATGTACTACTTTTTCTCTGACGAGTTTTATTCCCTATCTATGCTTGGTTACCTATGACAGCTACAATCTCGAAAAGTTTAAATGCAACGTCGATTGCCATCTTCCATCTCCGTGACTCCCACTCCTTTCTACAACATCACGTTTACCGTTGTTTTCTTTTCTGTCTTCTATTTCCTTTCATTCTTACCCCTGACCCCCAATGTTGAATCGATTATTTAAAAAAAAAATCCGTATGCGAAACTTTAAAACTGTAGCTGGATTGAAAGTGCTTGATGATTAGCAATATATTTGATGACGTGAAAACAGACTTGTCAATTTGTTTCAGTTAAGTGCCATACGTGATACACGCTTGGGCGATCATGTCTCGAAAGAGACATGACTGACTGGGCAGAAGATTATCACGCAGTAAGTTGCCATTACTTTCTGCGGTAGATTGGTTGCCAACCAAGCTATAGAACCCAGTCTGTTCTATTATTTAACCCATAACTTAAGGGAAGAGATAGATTAATACATTTCCCAATGATATTTGCGCGTAAGTGAATGCAAGGAATTCAACTGGAATTCGAACTTTGCTCCCCGATTTCTCGTTCCAAGCCGATATCTAGTGCACCACGACGCACATCAGAGTTGTTACTATGCCTAAAAAGAAGTTTCTGATAGGTATTAAAAAAAATCTGAAGTAGTGTATATATGCGTATGTATATGTGGATTAAGTGTTTTTGTTTTTTTGTTTTGTTTTTTTAATTAAAATAAATATTGTTTCTCGTGATGGATCATAATTCCTTTATTAAAGAATGTTATCAGAATTACATAATGAAATATTATTGAGAATTATTTATCAAATAGATCTTGCCAGGTGAATCGAAACTCATAATTTTACAAATACACTAACAAAATTTTAAACATAAAAAAAGAAAAGAAAATATTTTTACTCCTATTTTTTACTCCTCTTACTCCTAGGTGTATAAATCTATCTCTCAATATTATTATATAATTTACTTCTTGTTCTTAAAACATATTATTTTAAATTACTAAGAAGAAAATGTTGCTAACCTCTCAGAAAATTAACGAGATAATTGTTGAGAAATGTGACAGTTTTTAAGTAGGAATCAATAAAGCATTGGAGAGTTTTCAGTTGATTGAGAATTCTTAATTTATTTAACTTACAACTGATTTCACTATTTGACGAGCGATATGCTGCCAAATATTTGAATGATTCTTTGTGGTGCGTTTTCATTATAGGATACAAATCCTATATCACCCAACAATGAATTAAAACAAAGTAAAATTGCACACCCGCAAAATCGGATTCAAACGACTAAAAACATTTTGGAAAAACCCAAACCAAGGCAAATTTCACAGTCAGTGTGAAAAGGAAATTTCTGGATCCTGATTGTATAGGAAATGTAAATTTGATAAATGACGTCAGTCAAACGTTTTTTCACACCTAAAGAAGAAAATGCCCGCTGGAGCCGGTAACATAACGAACTTCACTTAAACCACGTTCGGTAATCGGTCAAAATCAGTCCAGCATGGAAGCGGTTAGCTGACGGACCTTGTGGCACTGTAACAAAAGAAATTTCAAGAAACCGACCCGGACGTAAGGGCGCGTCACAGATACATTCGACTTTTTCCTCCAATTTTCTTTCTTCCTTTTTACTCCATGCCACCAAAGAAAAAACAACTTCTTTCTAACCCTGTCACTAACCTACTAAAAAGGGGAAGGAACATAAGACTTTACATACATACTTACATTTCTCTTTGAACAATTTTGACTACAAAGCTGCATGCATTTCTTAATGAACATTTTTCTCACAAACATGTTATAGTGTTTAGTTAACAAATTTTCACTTATATTTTTCTTCTCACAAATGTGTTATTCTGCTAATCAAAATTTTACTTTAATGTAGAAACAAAATATTTTATCCTTCCACATTTTAACACCCAACCTTCAACCTTCTGATATTTAAATTGTGGGGACTTTGGATGTATTTGGCACAAGGTCAATTTACCAAGCATCACCGAGGCCCCTACATCATTCTAAGTGGATCTAATCTTTGACCAATTTAGTTGAAATGTTTTATCAAATATTGTGAAAAATATCCAATTTAAAAGTATACCATAAACTAAATAGTTTAAAAATTTAAAATTAAATTTTCATATCTTATTTTTAGCTAATCGTTTCGCAGGCATATTTTTTGGGTTTGGTTTATAACGAGAAGAATAGAAAGTGATATTAAACTCGGATGATCATTGGCCTTTATTGTTGTAATGCCAACAATAGAAAAATAACTATGAATATTGACTATATTTCATATAACCCAATAATTTATCTAATTCTTTTTTTTAATTTTCTACATTAAAATATTTTAACTTTAAACATTTAACTTTAACTTGATAAAAACTGTATGCACGAGGTGCTTTTTTCTTTGTTTTGTTTTTATATTTAACACTGCAAACAAAGATAAAAGCCTTGGCGACTTTTTTAAACTTAACTAAAGCTTTAATCAACTAATTATAATTAGATTTGACACATTTTACATGTCCTCTTTAAGTTTAATACACATTTAAATATGATGTCAGATGTTTTGTTGGTTGTGTGCTCATTATTCTTTCCAGAATTGGGAATTTTGGTGAGGCCACGCAAAGGAAGGGCGCTAGTGTGGAATAACATGAATCAGGATGGTAACTGTGATTCAATGTCTGCTCATATCGCTAACAAAGTTAGCAATGGGAAAAAATACATTCTTCAGAGATGGTAAGTAATTAAACAAATCTGGTATTGTTTGCATTATTTCACAAGGATCTATTTACAGCTTAATGCAATTCCTTATAACTCATCAATATATAACTATGCATTGAACTATGTTATATTGATTTTAATGCTGAAAAGAATGTGGATCTTGCATCCATTTCCATGGCTGACTTTGTAGAACTAAATCTGTCATAAGTTGTCCTTTTGGACTCCATCAAAACTGAAAAGTGAAGACTGGGCAATTTATGTCCATCTATGACTGCAGCATCTACTTGAGGTCTGGGTTGAGTTTAAGTTCCAACAGGTGATCAAGTCAGGGTATTCTGTTAGTTTATACCATGATATATTTTCACGACTATTTTTCTAATTGCCTCGTTAAGTTTTTAAGTCTCTATAATTATTTTGTATGCATCCGTTTTCTTGTACATGTTATTATCTTTGAGTAGCAAAATAATTTTATCATTGTATGCCTTCCTGAGAGAACACCCATTCATCGCAATGTACTCAGTGATGATGGAAAGTGACTAATTTGGATTATGAGGCATTGAATGTGACCAGTTTTTCCCCAACTGATATTACCAGCTTCTTTCAGGGATGTTAGGAAAGCTTTTATAATTGAGAAGATTCTTCTAGTGATTCCATAGCTAGAGAGTTTGTATGGTGACCTTTATGACATTTTTTTGCAGCACAGCAATAGCAGAACTAACAATATTAGAAACAACACCAGTAATTGCCCTTGTATTAATTATTATCCTGCTGTAGATATTTCATGCACTGATTTTAAAAGTGTCTTCATTAACGAGAACGCTTGAACATAGAGATAAGGAAATCATTGCATAAGCTAAGCTATTATTGACAAATTTAATACTATTATTAGTTAACACGAGAACTTAAAGTTTACAAATACAAGTAGGTCATCAAGAATACAATCAGTAACATTTATGTGATCATAAATATGCAAATTTTATTTTTAACATCCATCAATGCCATTAGCAGATGAAGACACCTCTTATCACACTAACTCACATCCATTCTCTCAAATACTCTTCCCATCTACCCAACCCCCATCCTTGGTATCCTTACCCGTCTATCACCCTCCTTCCGACATTTCCTATAACTAACCATTCTTTCTCATCACTTTTCTCTATGTAACCCCCTGCGCAATAGTGGCAGTGGAATGCCTTGCTTGGGGTGAAATGTTTAAAAAAAAAAGTTTCATGTTTAATAATCCAGTCTAATGCCATCCTATCAAATTGTTGTCATGTAGTAAGGATGATGAAGAATGCAAGTATACCATATTTGGTGATAGGATGCAATCTCTTTCCTTTCTGGGAATGTTTTAGTCCCCAGTGAACCTAATGTCTCACTGAAAACAACACAAAAACTTACTTGACTTCACAAAAGAATATTCACCAAAGGCTTCTTCCAAGAATTAATTACTGCCACTCTAGAAATAATGAAATAATTCTACCAGTGAGACACTAAAATGCACTAAAAAAGCTACTAAAAATAAGGAAATCCATATCACCACCTCAGACAAAAGAGTTGAAATTAATATCGTGAATAGGAGCGCATACAATGATAAAATTATTTTGCTACTCAAAGATAATAACATATATGAGAAAACAGATGCATACAAAATAATTATAGAGACAAAAAAAATTAACGAGGCAATTAGAAAAATAGTTATGAAAATACATCATGGTATAGACTAACAGAATACCACCCTAAAATACTCAAACTTTAGGGTCTACGAAAAACCCACAAAACAGGCTTTTCAATGCACCCCCATTACATCAGGTATTATTAATGCTCCCCATAAACAGGTGAAAGCTATAAGAAAAAATTTAACACCTCTAATTGGAACAATTAGCCTGTCACATATTAAAAACTCAGGAAACATGGTCAAAAAATCAAAGTGAATAAATATAACATAAATTCATAATTAGTTTAGATGTTAACTTTTTTTATACCACTGTACTTGCTAATAAATATTTAAATTAAAAAAGGGTATTTAACACAATCAAATATAAACCTCTCCTTCAGTCAGTCAAGTGCTATACGTGATACATGCTTTGGGCAATCATGTGTTGAAAGAAACATGACTGACTCGGCAGTAGATTATCCCGCAGTAGGTTGCCATTGCTTTCTGCAGTAGACTGGTTACTGACCAAGGCTATAGAACCCAATCTGCCCTATTACTTAACCCATAACTGGAGGGAAGAGACAGATTCACACCTTTCCCAAGGGTATTTGTGCATAAGTGAATGCAAGGAATTCAACTGGAATTCGAACTCGGCTCCCTGATTTCTCGTTCCGAGTCAATATCCACTGCACCACAACACACATCAGCACAACCTCTCCTTACCAAAACCTACAACCATATAAATTTGCTAATACAATGCTATTTCACATGCAAAAATAATTTTTATAAAGTAAAATTTTGATTACTGATTGGTTTGCTTTTGACTAGGATTTTAGCTTGTTTTTTTTCTTTGAGTTTCTTAAATCCAATGCTTTTCAAGAATATCCTACCTAAGCAATCAACATATTCCCAATATATTGATGATACTCTGTTAATATATCCCGACAAAACTACATTATCTGACCTTGTTGGTAAAATAAACAAAGTCAAATATACAATAAAATTTACTTACAAAGCAGAAAAAAATAACATATTACCTTTCGTTGATATTATTTTACACCATGCAGACGATAACCTAAAACTAACAAACATGACTTCATACATTTCTATTTTGACCCTAAAAAAATAATATCTGCAATAATTACCACATTGTATTTCAGAATTTGTTGCCCTCAAAACTTACATGATGTAAAAAACACATTGAAAATACTTTTAAGCTCTTCCAATAGCCTAATTATTTCATATTAAATACAAAACAGAAAGCACATAAAACCAATGAATCAAGATATAATGTTTTACTTACCAACATTATCACAACTTCAATTGAAAAGAATTTGTATGTTTAACATAAAATGTTAAAATTGCTTCTAAAACAATAAGAGACTTAATACAAAACAAAATAAAATTATAAAACTTGAAAGAAGACTTTACTCTATCACATGTGATGATTATCATAAAGAAATCTCAAGAATTTAAATAAAAGATTATATGAACACAAAAGGGATTTTTTACAAAACACCATCAATGCATTAATTGCTCACTGTAGTGTTTTTGACTATAATTTCAATTTAATAAATGCTACTTTAATTTTGAAAAATCAATTAACTAAGCTGAAAGTGCTTTGATCATGAGATCATCTACAGTACATTTACGTACAGATTCTTATAACGTTTCACCTTTCTTGACAGATCTTCAATTATCACAATATAGGATACTTAATAATAAAAAGGACAATTATAATGATATTGTGTCATTGTCCTGAAGAAGCTTCAGTTGTTGATTCTTTGACCTTCTTCTACAGGTGATTGCATTATGTGCATTTGTCTTTAGCAGGAAAGCATTAAGACCATCGAACATGGTGTTAGCAGGGATTTTTTTGGCAAGTAAAAAAAATAAAAAATAAATAAAATGGTTTTCACTCATTGTTGATTTTCTTCCCCAATAGAGAAGGAGTCAACTGCCAAAAATAACTACTTGTTTGAAACAATATAATTTCATAGAACAAAACTAATTTAATTTTGTGAAATGCTGTTATGGTAGAATTCCACTCACACATGGTGATTTAATTAAATAGCTTGCCATGCAAGAAAATATCCCTGAAAAAATAATATGACTTGGAAATAAAATACTTTGGAAAGGACAAGTGAATATATAGAAAAAAGCTAATTGAATTAAATATCCCCCTAATCCATGGCCACTAATTTACTTAACTAAGCGGCTATCCCAATTAAGTTAAAGAGGCAGGGCTTACTACTATGTGTTATACTTCATGGTGGAAAGGGTAGACATACTACTGTGGATAAGAGGCAGCATGGCCTCCTATGCCAAAATCAAACTAAGCCTGGAGGGGAGGAAGAAATTTTTTTTTACAGTTTAGTTCACTCTGTACAAAGCCCGGGGGGGGGGTCACTCAAGGTTGAGGCTTAAGTTAAGAGGTAGTCTGTTCTAGAGGAGCATGGTTCACAGAAAGAAGCAGTTTAATAGAATACGGAGGGAGTGTGGGTGGTTTGCTACTATGTAAGGGGCATGGCAGGTCCTAGCCATAAAGGTCAGGCCTTGTGGAATCATTTCTTCCAAGAACTTTCCATGGTAGTAGAAATAGAGCAGTGAGCAGTGATAGACTCACCACAACTTGACAATGAGAAAGTGGTGAGAGGGTGAAAAATAATTTTTCTCCAAGAATGACTCGGAGATGCTTTTGAACTCAATCAGGAATGGAAAATAAGGTCTGGGCTGTTCCTGCCCAGGTTCGGCAACAGTACTCCATTTTTGGCCTGATCTCGCTCTTATAAAAGTAGAGGACAACCCGAGGAGTCAGGTACTTACTGGACTGGTATAAGAAGCTAATTATTTGACCTGCAGCATTAATTATGGATTGTCTATAGGAATTCCACTTGAGGTTGTCAGGTGTGAGTTTGAGGACCAGTGTATCCTCTCAAGGAGTTGTCCCACCTTCAGGGGACATCTGTTCATCATAACTGGACATCATTTAATAATTTTTTAAATTTATGAACTCTAAATGAACAAGTGGATGGAAAAAAAATCACAAGTTAATAGATAGACTAAGACTTATTTAATGTAAATGTTGTTAAGTCTCTAGTTAAAGAGCCAAGAAATAGTAATTATTTAGCCTGTTAAACAAATACAAATTTGTTGATTTTTTTAGTTGCTGAATCTTTCCATTTCAACATTTACTGGGATAAGCAATATGAGTTCAAACTGTAATTTTTTAATTGATATGTCAAGAAAGTTACAAGGTAGTATTTATTTTTATGTTGTAACCATGATTTATATCAGTTTTATATCAGTTTTATATCAGTTTTATATCAGTTTTATATCAGTTTTATATCAGATAAAACAGATGAAAACTTCCATGTTTTGACATATTGCTATTTCTGAAATGTATCAATGCAACTCGTTTTACATGGAAAAACTTGCATTCATTTTATCCTGTTATGGACATCATGCAGTGTGAGAAATATTTCATATTTGCTTGTGTGTTCATAGTATATCAGGATCATCAGATAATGGAGTAAATAATATCATATCATGACAAAGGGTTCAGTTAATGGGGTTTATAATATCATGTTGTTGTGTAAGTCACCAGTGAATGGGAGTGATAATAATATTGTGTTGTTGTGACCAGATGATAGGTGAAGCTGTGGAAGGAATGTTTATTCTCCTATCATGAACATTATTATTATATCAATGATATAACAACACTGTATTTCATGGATGGAATGGAACGACTGGAAGGAAAGGAATCACAAACGTTTTGTTCTCAGAGAGAGGTTTATGTCACAAAGTCATACATGAAATTATCTATCCATATTTACATTTATCCCATGTAGAGAAATTTATAACACAAGTCTACACAACAAGCAATGTGAGAAGAGAACAAAAAGATAGTGTCAAAGCTTCTAGTGTGTTTCTAGAGAAGCTATATTTAGGATTCAATATTCAAGCTGAATTTATTTGCTATGTCACTCATCATCATCATTTATCCATCACACCCAGGTTGTGTATAGGGCAACAACCTTTTGCTGCTGTTTCTGTAACAAACTGTTTTTTACGGGGCAGGGTTGTTAGCCCTGCACCCAACCCCTAAACCTGGAGGACTGGTGGACTATTCGTGGTCCTTTTGTTTACAGCACCTGGTATTCCCCAATGGTCACCCATTTAAGTACTGACCAGGCTCAATGTTGCTTAACTTCGGTGTTCGGACGGGAACCAGTGTATTCTACACGATATAGCCGTAGACACTATGTGACTAGTGAGGGCATATTCAGCAAATGGGAAAGGACAAGTTATAGGTTTATTCCAACATGAGGGCTGCGAGCCAGGGATTCTATATCTGGTGAAGATATATTTCCATAGGAAAACAGCATCTAAGCTGCTTGATTAAAAATCTGTGTTAGTATTCTGGAAGAAGTATCAACCAAATCTGTATATGAGTCTGTGTTTTTGCATATTTCTGATAAAATTCTCAATAATTTTAATAACACAGAGGCTTACAAGGAATTTCGCTAACAATAGAATTAATTTCAATTAATTTTGAAATTTTCTATGCTGATGCTTATTAAAGTTAGTTTCACATTCACTGGCAATTTTCAAATAAATTCTCTTAATTAAAATTCCATAAAGCTCGTATTAGTGTCTTATTTCATTTTCATACTATTCTTTGCAGGTATTATTATGAGAGTTTTTACTCCCTCGGAAAACGCCCACCACAAACAGAAAAGCCAAAAAGAAAGATTGGTCAGGCTAGAGTGTCATGTGATGAAGATACTCATGGGAGTTGCCGATGGTACGATGAATGGAATCATGATCATCTGATACAATACTATGAAAATGAATTTATCAAAATCTAGAAAAGACCCACTACAAATGCATTAACCGTTTGTCTATAAAGAGAAATTTTTTAGTCTGCTTAGAATTGCATTGTAACGAAGATTATTTTCAATCAGTTTTCTTGGATAACACAAATACTAAACATATTTACATTTTCATTAATTACATTATTTGCTTTTAGTAATAAAAATTTGATAGAAATATTGAATATAGTAATTTATCTCAAAAAGATGCATATTGTTAATCAGGGTCCAATTAACAAAAAAAAGATGACAAGATTTCTTAAAATAAGTCAGTGCCAAAATATATAATGGTAGCCCATGTAATTTTGCTGACCAAACTAATCAACTTGTCTAATCATGGATGATTTATTTTGAAATAATGTGAGAAAAATAATTCTAGTCCAAAGAAGGTAACAAAGCTTTACTCGGGTGTGTCATTTTATAATATTTATTGTTCAACCTCATATTTGATCTGACGTATGGGCAGGTATGCACTTAAACACAGTCTCCAGAATTTTCAAACATTACTACTGCTATCATTGTTACTGTTTATAAAATAAACATGTGGAAGAATAATATAAATTCAACATTTTCTTTGCTACTATTGACTGAATCAAATGCTTTTATCATTCTTTGCGATTATATTATTATCTCAATTTTCTCTCATTCTCTGTACAACTTAATCTATAACAGCAACGTCATCAGTTTATTTACATTTAAGCTTTTAGTTTATATTTGCTTAACTTGTAAAATTGCCCAAATCTGTGAAACATTATATTTGTAATTTTTATTTAATTAAAATCATTTTTCATTGTACCCTTTATTAGTGTGAATATCATCTTTTCTTTACATAATAATGAGATGCATTCATTATAATTGTCATCATTATATTCATCATGATGATGGTCATGTTCCTTTACTATGCAATTTAATCTGATCCAGTGTTCAATCTGATTGATCACTTTTTTGTAAGCTGAATACCAGTAAGAAATATGACTGAATCTTAGATAACTAATAGCAACAGTGCCTCAAATACCAATGTGTCCAATAATCATCTTTATTATAAAGAGACGTATAATGTCACGAATTGATGCCACTTGAAAACTTCTTTGGAATAACATTTTGAACAGAAAATTTTATTAAAAAAATATGATTAAAATTTAAGATAAATATTACAATTGCTGAAAGAAAAATTCTCTAGAAGTAACAAAAACCCGAGAGCCTTTTCCTTAAAATACATTTTAATATTAGATAATGTCATTATGCTATATGTTGTTAAGATAATCAACACAGAGTGAACTAAGTTTAAAGATCCAAAAGTTTTAAAAATAGAAACCTGCTGCCTTTGATTGATGGCTTAAAATAAACAATGAATTACAAATCCAACTTTGCTTCAGAAAACAGAAAAATAAGATAGACAACAGCATTTTCCAAAAATGTACCTAAGACAAAATGGTTGATTCAAAATTTATTGCTATTATCACAATTCTCAATGAAAGTGAAACAATCAGACAAAGATATGACATCATAACTGTATGCGCCCCTGGCAAACATCATTGACTCAACAGCAGCAAGTCTTAATTCTGGTGAGACACTACAGTTTAGATCATCTTTAGCAAAATTGTAACAGGTGGCGATTTAATATTTGGGATCACTAATCTTGAATTTCTCAAGTGATGGTTGAGAAATCTCAGAAACAAGAATGAAGAATTTAATGCTAACTTCACGGGATCATCTTCTTTATATGTTGCTTCAAGTCTCTTTGTCATCTTAAAAGAGAATATTCAGCATTCACTGCCATACAGGAGCACCGATGTCACATAACAGTTTAGCAGTGTTTTGTTTGTTTCTAACAAAGCTTCTCTATTTCTTATTACTTTGTTTAACTTTTGAATGCTTCCTTGACGATCTCAATAGACCTTTTTTTACTCCTATAAAATGCTTCTTTGACTATCTCAATATGCCTTTATTACACCTCTGAAATGCTTCCTTGGCTACTTCAATTATCCTTTATTACACCTCTGAAATGCTTCCTTGGCTACTTCAATTATCCTTTATTACACCTCTGAAATGCTTCCTTGGCTACTTCAGTTATCCTTTATTATGCCTCTGAAATGCTTCCTTGGCTACTTCAATTATCCTTTATTACACCTCTGAAATGCTTCCTTGGCTACTTCAATTATCCTTTATTACACCTCTGAAATGCTTCCTTGGCTACTTCAATTATCCTTTATTACACCTCTGAAATGCTTCCTTGGCTACTTCAGTTATCCTTTATTACACCTCTGAAATGCTTCCTTGGCTACTTCAGTTATCCTTTATTATGCCTCTGAAATGCTTCCTTGGCTACTTCAATTATCCTTTATTACACCTCTGAAATGCTTCCTTGGCTACTTCAATTATCCTTTATTACACCTCTGAAATGCTTCCTTGGCTACTTCAATTATCCGTTTATTACACCTCTGAAATGCTTCCTTGGCTACTTCAATTATCCTTTATTACACCTCTGAAATGCTTCCTTGGCTACTTCAATTATCCTTTATTACACCTCTGAAATGCTTCCTTGGCTACTTCAATTATCCTTTATTACACCTCTGAAATGCTTCCTTGGCTACTTCAATTATCCTTTATTACACCTCTGAAATGCTTCCTTGGCTACTTCAGTTATCCTTTATTATGCCTCTGAAATGCTTCCTTGGCTACTTCAATTATCCTTTATTACACCTCTGAAATGCTTCCTTGGCCCTTACCTTCAATTACTTCCCTTTATTACACCTCTGAAATGCTTCCTTGGCCTTACCTTCAAATTACCCATTTATTATTCACCTCTGAAATGCTTCCTTGGCTACTTCAATTATCCTTTATTACACCTCTGAAATGCTTCCTTGGCTACTTCAGTTATCCTTTATTACACCTCTGAAATGCTTCCTTGGCTACTTCAATTATCCTTTATTATGCCTCTGAAATGCTTCCTTGGCTACTTCAATTATCCTTTATTACACCTCTGAAATGCTTCCTTGGCTACTTCAATTATCCTTTATTATGCCTCTGAAATGCTTCTTTGGCTACTTCAATTATCCTTTATTACACCTCTGAAATGCTTCCTTGGCTACTTCAATTATCCTTTATTATGCCTCTGAAATGCTTCCTTTGCTATCTTAATAGGCCATTCTTAATCCTATAAAATGCTTCCTTGGTTACCTCAATAGGTCTTTCTTAATCCTCTGAAATGCTTCCTCGCCTATCTCAATATGCCTTTATTACACGACTGAAATGCTTTCTTGGCTTCCCCAATAGGCTTTTATTAATCCTCTGAAATGCTTTTTTGGCTATCTCAATAGGCCTTTCTTACTCCTCTGAAATGCTTCCTTGTCTACCTCAATAGACCATTCTTAATCCTCTGATATGCTTTCTTCACTACCTCGATATTCTTTTATTACTCCTCTGAAATGCAACCTTGGCTACCTGAATTGGCCTTTCTTACACCTCTGAAATGCTTCCTTGGCTACGTCAATATACCTTTATTACTCCTCTGAAATGCTTCCTTGGCTACGTCAATATACCTTTATTACTCCTCTGAAATGCTTCCACATCTACCTCAATATGCCTTTCTTACTCCTCTGAAATGCTTCCTTGGCTAGCTCAATATGCCTTTATTACTCCACTGAAATACTTTTTTGGCTACCTCAATAAGCCTTTGTTACTCCTTTGAAATGCTTTCTTGGCTACCTCAATATGCCTTTATTTCTCCTCTGAAATGCTTCCTTAGCCTTAATATGCTTTACTTACTCCCTTGAAATGCTTCATTGGCTACCTAAATAGGCCTTTTTTACTCCTCTGAAATGCTTCATTGGCTACCTCAATATGCCTTTCTTACTCCCTTGAAATGCTTCCTCAGCTACCTCAATATTCTTTTATTACTCCTCTGAAATTCTTCCTTTGCTACCTTGACTATCTCTTTAGGCCTTTCTTACTTCTCTCAAATGTATCCTTGGCTACCTCAATAGTCCTTTGGATTTCAGTGTCACACTTTCTGTCCTCTGTTAAAACTCTTTCCAGATAGTTAACTTTTTGTTGCATAAAGTAACATTGGTTCTAATCCTTTGTTGTATAATCGTTACGATTGTAATGTTTCTCTAAAATAATAGGGAATAATAATAATAATAATAATAATTATTATAATAATAATAATAGGGAATAATAATAATAATAATAATTAATTATTATTATTATAATAATAATAGGGAATAATAATAAACTATTCTAAAGAAAGTTTACAATTGTAACAAAATATGCAAGAAAGGCTTCAATTTTAGCTTCTTTTTTTTTCTTCTAACAACCTTGCATTATGTCTTCTTGCAATTGATGTTCTGTCCTTTTTTATTGATTTCCTTTACTTGGTCTTTTCCTTTTGCTAACACCCATGCATTCTGTTTTCTTGCAACTGTTGTTTAATCCTAACATGTAGCTATTCTAGAAGGACATGCCCTGGTAAGTAGAAAAATCTGTTATAGCTGTTGTGTGAAACAACAATTACAAAGCAAACTAACGAAATAAAACCATTCTTAGACTGAATAACATTGGAAGTGGATAAAAATAAAACTAAACAAAATCTAGACAAGTGGCAGAAGCAGGAATTATATATAGATGGTCGAGGTATTCCAAATACATAAAGTATAGCAGTTGAATGCTCACAATATGACATAAAACAAAAGGCCACTGCCTATAAAAACAGTTGTCAACATCAGCAAACTCCAAGTAAGCAGTGCTAAACAAATGTCTCAAATTTGCAACCCTTAAGTAGGTTCCATGTTATAACCCCAATCAAGAAGGCAGTTTTAAAGAAATCTCTAAAGCTCAAAATAAATAAAAAATGAGACAAATAATTGAAAATTGCAACCCTCATAAATCAAACATCACATTAAAAACGGCTATCAAAATTATGGAGAGACATACTGATATCACTATACTTTTGGTAAGCAAAGGTATCATAACAGTAGTGATGGAAAAGTTGGAATATTCTGAAAAATGGGTTAGTCGAGTTGAATATTTTAGCTACAACGCCATAAAAAAGATCTAACCCTGAAAACAGAGCCATCACAGATTATGACCAAGAGAAGGCAAGGATTACTTCACAAGGATTACTTCACAAGGATTACTTCACCAAGAGCAAGGATTACTTCACAAGGATTACTTCACCAAGAGCAAGGATTACTTCACAAGGATTACTTCACCAAGAGCAAGGATTACTTCACAAGGATTACTTCACCAAGAGCAAGGATTACTTCACAAGGATTACTTCACCAAGAGCAAGGATTACTTCACAAGGATTACTTCACCAAGAGCAAGGATTACTTCACAAGGATTACTTCACCAAGAGCAAGGATTACTTCACAATTAATACAGACAGCTGAGCCAGCATTACAGTAAGTTATCATTTATGACCTCAGAATTCACAAAGATGTGAATTCTCCTGAGGTCCATAAACAGTTGTTAGGACATGGCCTGTCACCTACTGAGCAAATACATTCTAGGTGTAATCAATCCACTGTCACCTGCTGAACTGTTATCTAGATAAAGGCATAATCTATAGAGATGCTGACATTCCATCTGTAAACAAAATACGTCCAATTGGATTCCAACATAAACTAACAGGAAGAAGATTTAACTAGATGATTGTCATTATTTTTAGTAATGGAAAACATATACAGAAAATAATTCGAGGAAATGTCTATAAAAACATTATCATTAAAGATAACTTTGTGGTTTAGATGACACCTTACTCTGACTTCATCAGGAAATTAAACAAATATTGCTGGACTGTAAACTCAATAAAACTTTCTATACAGTTCATAATGAAAAAAATAAGTAAAAGCTCAACTAGCCTCCCTGAATAAACTTGCAGAGATTATGAGATTAAGACATCTATACACTGGAGAACACCTGATCTTCAATTCCCATTATTCAAATTAACTGTCCCCTGTCATTAGACCAAAACTAATAATGGGTAAACCAGAAAGATACCCACAGACATGAGCATTAGTAACAGTCATTAAGTATAACATCACCTTCTATGAGCAGGTACAGAAGAGTTAAGTACAACACAAAATAGGTACAGGTAACCATAAATAAGAGGTACATCTGAAAATGGTTTGGTTGATTTTGTTTAGTAGCATATCAACCTCGATGTACACCTAAAACAAATCCTAGGATCTGCTGTTCATACAACATTAAGACAGTTTCAAAATTAGTTCAATCATTTGAAGATATTTTTCCTAGACCAAGCTTCCTTTGGAAGAAAACATGACCAAGAACTGATCATCCAATACAATTGTAGCAAGGAAGAGACCAACTGTTCCTTAAAAATAAGGATGGAGGAACATCAAAAGGTTGTCATCTGGAGAGAATCATTGGAATCAAGTATACAGCTGTTTATATATGGAAGAAAAAAGGGGTCTTCAAACCGTTAAATGTAAAGTTAGAAGTTAAGCAACAGTGAGGGACAAGATAAACAAAAGAATCAGTGCATGTTACATGCTGAAAATCTCATCAGTAAACATAGCATAGAGAAGAATAGCATGTGAAAGCCTCCAATTAAATCGACCCCTGAAGACAGACTGTGGTGGAATTTTAACGTAACTGAAGACGGTGTACCCTAGGTGTACCCTAGGTGTACCCTACTCATACTCCGGTGTAGTTTCAAAAACGGCATTCCGAGTATAATATCCATACAGGAGTCAGGAAGCACAGTAAGGTCAATCTCTTTATATTCGCAACCATTGAAGAAAACGTTCTCGGTGCAATATTCAGACAGTTTAAGGGAAACGGCGGATGATGCCATAGAAATTACGGAGTTCCGTTTTAAAGTGGGCAGTCTCATTTTTTTGACAATACGGGCACTGATAAAATTATCAGAACTGCCGGTGTCTATAAGGGCAGTTAACTTCTTCCCTTTTAACTCCACAGTTTCGGTGATAGGAGGGCAACTATCACCACCTTTAGCACGGGCCCCTATGATAGCAGAAGAAGAACGTGAATGTGTCGGTAGAGTAGAACGGCAAACTTTAGAAAAATGCCCGAGTTTACCACAGCTTCGACATACCTTATTGCGGGCAGGGCAGAGGCGGCGGTCGTCCTTAAAGTGACGTCTCCCTCCACAGTTGTAACACTTGCCACGAGCAGGAAGGGCAGCAGAGAACAGTACAGAGTCACACTTCATTGGAGAATCAGTTAGAGCAGAATTTTTAGAAATACCAGTGGCCTCCTCGGCAGAATCGGTCAACACATTTTTAGTTCCAGTAATAGAAGTAATGGCGGCTGCTCCAATCTGGGTGGCATACGATTCCGCGCGAAAGTGAGCTTGTTCTAAAGCCCTAGCACATTGAGTAGCTTCTGTGAGAGTTAGAGTGTCAGTTTCAAGGAGCCTAGCACGTATCAATGAGGACCGAAGACCACGAATAAATGCATCACGGACAGATTCATCCCTGTAAGTGGTGGCCGTTACGTCTTTAAAGCAACAGTCAGCGGCAAGTCGATTCAAGGCCTGAAGGTATTGGTCGACAGACTCGCTTTCTTGTTGCAAACGCGTAGAAAGCAGATGTCTAGCATGAATAACACTTAGAGACTTGTCGTAGACACCTTTCAGTAAGTCAACAGCATGTTCAAAGCCAGAACAACCCTCGATAACGTCAGCAACAGTGGGACCGATGTTTAAATAGAGAACTTCGAGTTTATCAGGGTTTAACGAAGCAATAGTTGAGAGGTAGTAATTAAAGTTACGATACCATAATCTCCAAAGCTTGCTGGCCTGTGGGTCTGCCGAGGAAACGTCAAATTTGTCCAGGTGAATTATTTTCTCCATGAGGAAAATAGAAAATTAGTTCTGTAAATTGTGGTGGAATTTTAACGTAACTGAAGACGGAAACAAAACCTCTTTAATAGGCTTTACAGAACTAATTTCGCAACACAAGAGCATGCAGTAAACGCAAGAGCAGGTAAACAAAATGCCAAAGAAAGAAAAGAACTCAGCCTTTTTAAAGGAAAAGGAACGTGTGCAAAATCACGTGCAATAGAAATTTTTACGAAAATATAACACAGACATTAGGTTTAAAGCTCTAGAATTTTAACACAAAGTTGACCAAGTGGCGTAATGGATTAGTCTTGATTAAAACATATCTGAAAGTTCTGAGTTCAGTCCCTGAGTCTAGTAGTGCTGAAGAGTCACATATGTTGCTTGAAAGAAACAAGTATTAACTAGTGTGAAATTTATCCTTAAACATGGAATATGAACTAAATGTAGAGGTTTGAGTTTGATTCAAAATTCCAAGAAGATTAACAAGTATTAATAATAAAGCATACAATTCATCAAATCATTTTTGTGACTATAAACTTTTTCTCATTTTTAAATATAATCTTTACTAAGAGGCACACATGATCACACCTTCCTTACTTAGGTCATTAATTTCTGCTGACCCCAACCCCAGTACATTGCTAAGAACTTCTTGTGTATGCTGGCCAAGTATAGGGGGAGCAAAATGTTCTGTAGTGACCACTTGACTCACATAATCAACAGCAGGAGCTGAAAAGATTAAAAAAAGAAACAATAGTTTTTGATTAATATAACATATTTTTGTAACAGTTCTTGAAAACATTTCAATACACCTGTACAATCTTTTTGTATTTTACTAGTTCTTTACGACACCTTAAATAAGAGAAGGGATGACATATATTCTTTGAATGTAAAAACCGAGAATAATTTATTAATCAGAGAAAAAACTAAGGAAAATTTAATAAAAAAAGATTAGCTATGTACAAGACTATCTCATCAGATGAGAATACTACTCTGAATAAATATTATCTGAAATTTATAAAACATTTATTACTTCATACACTTTTCCTTGGTAATTCAGTTTATATATTATAACTAGTCTTTGTAAATTGATATTTTCTAGACAGTATTTCCTTTGTTTATTCAGTAAATTCCTTTTTAATTTATTATATATATATATATATATATATATATATATATATATATATATATATATTGTGTGTGTGTATTTAGGCAGCATTTTTTCATTAATGCATGTTTTATTAAATAATATAGACAAGTTTTGTCTAATCATTTTATGGAAATTTTTTCTCATTTTCTGATAAGCTTAACAGCATTATCATTAAATGAAGAAAATTACAATATTGATACATGATTTTTTTAATAATCCGATCTAAGCTTTTTGCTTACATAAGCCATTTTCAAAGATGTCAAATTACATTGTATATTTAAACACGGACAAACAATAATGCCAAACTGTTTTTGTTTACATGGAAGATTTCAAAGCAACAACAAACTCGTGCATTTAAAACGCTGGAAGCGAATGGTGCATCACAGCTCGTGACATCACACATGACCAAGCGAGAGTGAAAACAAGAAATAATACTTAGCATGGGAAGCCATTGGAATAAACCAATGGCTTCTGTTATTAATTATTGGCATTTAAGGATATTTGTGGAGATTTCATAATTTATCTTGTTCAGGTTAGGTTTCAACTGTTTTATGTATATAGCTTTGAGAATTTGTAGTTTTTGTTTATTGTTTTCATGTTTAAGTATAGTTGTGTTTTCAATAATGGTTTTCTGGAATTGTGTATGTGGCCAGGCATGTTATTTTAAATGTCTAAAAATTATTTCAGGTATGTATGTATGTATATCTATATATATATACCTGAAATAAATTTTACTTGATATTATTTATAAAAGGAAATTGAATTGTACAATATTATTTTTAAACAAGGTTATATTCTGTTAGAAACATTTTTAAAAAAATTATTCTTTTGTGCAGCTTAAGGGAAAACTTAGAGGCATTACATATAATTAATGAAGGACTAGTTAAGGTTTTCAGAAAAAATCACAGCATCACATTACCAGGAAGGCGAATTTTTCCAATTTGGGGATGTTCCATCTCTTGAATAAGCCCACATTCATGAACCTGAAAAAAATTCTTATAATATCAATATAATTCTATATCAGTCTTTTTTTTTATTTCATTTTATATTTGAATTATACTAGTTGTATAAGCTACAATCCAAATTTTGTTTAGTATAGAAACGAATATTTGATATAGATATTATGCTGTCTGGAATGTTATAGCATATGTGCAAGGAGAAAAAAATCCATTCAAATGAAATTAAAATTTATTAATCCATGATATAGTTACAATCGTTAACTATGATTAACATTCTAAAGAGATTTTTTCCCCATTTCTCACTGATAAAATTCTGTGAGTTTTAATAAAAACAAATTTTAAAGGATTAAATTGATATATTCCTTATTTCTAAATATCCTGGTATAAAAAGCACAAGACTGAAACAAATGTGATCAATTTCCCAACCAACTGATTTTATCTTTTAGTTTTTTATTGCTCACTTGTCATGTGTGATTTGTTTTTTTATCGATATCACCCCAAGGAAGTCAGTATAGCCTCTAAAGCACAAGGTGTGGAAGAATTAGGAACAGAAACATTAATCATGGGTGGAAAGAGAAAAATAGGAGGACAGTAGATAGCAATTAATGTTGCATTTAAATTTTTGCAGATTACAGTTGGTTGGAAAGAATAGAGCTGGAAAGGAGTTCCACAGGCAAAAAGTGTGGGAAAAAGAAATTGTTAGCATAAACTTACAACTACATCTGGCCAGTTCATCTGTATATTGATGAGATCTTGATGGCACTCAAATAACGGATCACTCAATAAATCCCAGACCTAACTAATAAAACGACAACCTTTAGGTAAAATTCAACTTTATGCATCAACATAGTCTCCTTCTAGAGTGATTCCAATGCTTCTCTAACAATTTGATGCTTTTTTGTTGAATTTGTCTTTGGCCTTAAAATATGCCTCAGTTTCTGATATCACTTCTTCATTGGAGACAATTCTCTTTCCCTGAAGCATTATTTTGAGGTCTGCAAACAGTAGTCACTAGGGGCGAGATCTGGAGAATAGGGTGGATGCGGAAGCAATCTAAATGCAGTTCATATAGTTTTGCCATCGTTGCAATCAACTTGTGTCACAGTGCATTGTACTGGTAAAAAATCACTTTTTTCTTCTTCATTTGTGGCCATTTTTCTTCCTTCAAATGCACCAATAATGTTATATAATATACTCCATTGATGGTTCTTCCTTTCTCAAGGTCATGGTGAACAAAATATCTTGCACATCCCAAAACATGAAGGCCAAAACCTTGTCTGCTGATGTGTGTGTCCTTAGTCGCTTTTGACAACTTTCACCTACTGCTGTCCACTCAGCTGACTGCTGATTTGACTCCAAAGTGACAAGATGGATCCATGTTTCATCCATTGTCACATATTTATGTAAAAACTTCTTCTTGTTGTGATGAAACAGTTGTAAACAATGCTCTGAATCATTGATGTGTTGTTGTTTTTGATTGACTGTGAGCAAACACAACACCCACTGTGAAAACAGCATTGACTGCATTTTGATATGTTCAGCTCATCTGCTATCTCATGCAACTTCAATTTACAATCAGTCAAAACTAGTTTCAGGGCTTTTTTGGTGTTTTCCAGGACAACTGCCGATTTTGGGCAACCTGAGTGTTCAGCATCATTTGTGTCTGTATGATTGCATTTAAAGTCAGCATACCACTTCTTAACCATTGTTTCTGATGGAGCAGGGTCTGAATAACACTTATCAAACCATTGCTTTGCTTGAACAGTATTTTTCCCCCATCAGAAAGCAATGCTTTATCAACACACAAAATTCAGATTTTTCCATTGTTTAGAAAATTTGCAACAGTAGCTTCACTTACATAACAAATTTGTAAACTAATAATCCAATTAGGCCCAAATTTTGTCACATGTCATTTGAAGTTTAGTACTTCATAAAAATCACATGGATTTTTTATTAGTGGCACCATCTATATGTCAGGCCTGAGACTTATTGAGTGATGTGTTATTGCACTTAAATTCATAAAGTCTAGTTACCAGAACAAAGAGCTTTTCTGAACAATTACCATAAAAGTACTCATAGAAAAGATACAGAGAGGCAACCTTACAGCAGTGAGCAAGTAATTGAAGCTGAGCTGCCAGATCAACGTGAACAAAACTGTTGATTCTTTTTTGGATTTTATCAAGAACCTTAAGGTAAATAGCAAGGGCACTGGACCAAATATGTCAGCAATATTCTAAGTATAGAAGAATGGTAGACTTATAGACATGTAAGACAGATTCTCGAGAGAAAAATTGTCTTGCACCACACAGTGAATCGACTTTCGTAGCAACTGACCTAGCAATGGTGTCAGCTGGGAACATTACCCCAAGAAGACACAATGAGTCACTTTCTTGGAGCACCACTGATGGAAGGCAGACTGGCGTCTCTCAGATGATTAATGGATAGAAATTTAGTTTTGTAGGTGTTAAAAGTGACAAGCCATTTTTTGCCCAAGTTAACAATCGTTTTGAGGTTATTTTGGACATCAGATACTATTTTGACCTTGTCGAACTGATCTGCCTTACTATCAACACAGGAGTAAATGGTTGTGTCATTATTGCAGATCCCAATTTGAGAGCTGACATCATCAGGAAGGTTATTCATGAAAATTAAAAACAGTGTCGGAGCCAAAGGGACACCTGCAATATTGCAAAAAGGTATAGGCAAGTGGCTGTTCAGGATCTCATTTTTATTTCATGGTTTGATAGAAAAGACAGGATAAGCTTAAAAATGGGTCCAGAGACATTGTAACTTTTTAGCTTATGGAGAAGACCTGTATTCCAGACTCTGTCAAATGCATTCAACTTGTCTAATGCTTACAGCCTGGCTTTCCCATTTTTATCTAGAGCATGGTAGTCTTGTTCCACAATTATTGTCAGTATATCAGCAGTTGACCTGGAGAAACAAAAGCTGTATTGCTTGTCTGAGAAAAAGACCTGCAATGAGAGATCACGAACCAATTCAGCATTGATTAGAGCCTCTAAGAGGTTGCCAAAAGAAGTAGAAGGCCGATTGTTCAAAGGGTTAGATGGCTCACCAGAGTTTTTAAAAACTAGAACAGATGATAACTTCCAGGAGGCAGCAAGGCATTTATTATACAGTTTAAAGAGAACAGAAACCAGTTTGGGAGCAGACTTCTTCATGACTAGTAGAGGGATATTATCAAGTACACATGCATATCACCCAAAAGAGACTGAGTTCTAAGTGGGAAGTTATGGAGGGCTACTCCTGATGAATCAAAAGGAGAGTTAGAGGATTTGCAGAAGTTGATAACACCCCAAGTTGATTAGAGGTGGGGGGAATAGAGATTTAGCCCTTATTTACAGAGCTGCCAGTGAGCCAAAGTTGTTAGAGGTTATGCAGTGACTTATTCTCTTGGCATAAACGGACTTTGAAAATAGTGGTTCCTGTGTGCTATAGCGCCCAGGCATGCTGATGTGAACCATGAAGTAGACTGAGGTTTCACCTGGTATTTCCAAGTAAGAACAAAAGCATCCATATCGGCTTTGACCCAAGAAGAAACCTCAGTGATGCAATTTTGAAGTGGAAAGTTGAAGATATCAGTCCATTGGGCATTATAAAGAAAATTGAGTCTCAATTAGCATGATAACAGAAAGGTCTTACGGATAGGGGGTTCCTGTTTAATAGATGATTGGAATGAAACCTTAATTGCTATCATAGAGTGGTCAGATTTACCAATAGGACACTATTGTGAAATTTGGCAAAACCAAGGAGAAGAGATAAAAAATGAAGTAGAAAAGCCTGTTGCTTGTTTTTGTGAGGGAAGTAAGTAGGGTAGTTCATGATTTGAGTAAAGGATTGGACAATAGAAAATTTTAATGTTTCAATATCAACAACATCAGTACCTTTAGAATGTTTCAATTAAGTGTCATTAAACTCACCAAAGACAAAAATGTTCACATAAGTATTAGGAAAGCATATACCAAGGGAAATAACTCTTTCCTGTTTCAAACAGAGTACCTCCCTTTTAACCTCATTGAAGTGAGTCCACACGAGTTACATGATCAATGCGACATTCAGATGTGAGACACGCGAAACTCAACAGATGTGGAATACAGCCGTCAATGGATAAGAACCTATGTATATTCTCCTGTCCTAATGGTTGTGACACACAACCCAGTAACTTTGGACTGTGATTCTGTATGTACCTATATTGTAATGTTCTCCGTGTAAAATAAATGTATACTTCCAGTCAACCATGAGTAAATTGCTACTTTTCTATCGTTTTCACGTTTCTCCATGTGCTACACACACACACACACACATTTGTCCATGGACCATGAATTATACTGCAAATTAAAGCTATGAGACAACGAACACCCTGTTCATAACAATAAGGATGGAGAGAAAGTGCTTTACTATACTGTTAGCTACTTTGTCTAATACTGCAGTCCTCAGAAGATGGAGAATAATAAAAAAAAAGACATAGCTAACAGAGTTCAGTAATGAAAGACAGAAACACATAAAAGGGGCAACAAGAGACAATTTTTGACCAAATGAATTTAAGCATGCTACTAGGTCGGCATCTAGATCCCGCCCTTTTACCGTTGAAATAGTTAAATATAACCACCACTTTTACTTTAACAGTTTCTTTTGTCACACTTCCCACCTGTGGAAGTCCCTTCCATTTACTTCCTTCTCTGATAGCTACAATCCATTTTAAAATTTAAATGCAATGTCAATTTCCATCTTCTTGAATCCCGTTCATCTTTTATCCTTTCCTTAATACCTCCTGTACCCAGCCTTTACTCTTACTGTAACACCCTGTGCACTAGTAGTCCCCCCTTACTTAGAGTGAAATAGTTTAAAAAAAACAAAAAGGAACTTGTGAAACTCAAGAGATATGACTTTCTCAAGCTTGTAGTTATATTCAAATTTCAGAAATCCAATTTTCAACAGAGATAAGTCCTATCTTTTAAAGATAGTTTTGATAGTCATTTACGCAGAGAAGCTTACTTTGAATAAAGAATTTTAGTCTGAAGAATTATGACCTAAGATTCAATTATTAAATTTAAACTAATGACTAATAAGACCACACACTTAATCTTCATCATGAATCTAACATTATATAACTTTTCAAATTTATTAACAAACCTGCTGGTCTGCAAATACTTGGTTCATATTGTTGATTGGTCCATATGGAAATTCACATCCTTCAAGTTGTTTCAGCCACTCAGTCGTATTCTTCTGACTAAATCTGAAAAAAGAGATTAAAATAATTCTGCCTGTTCACATGTTTTTATAATCTTGTAAATAAACAATCTAAAGGCTAAATATTTTGTAACATATTTGAGGTTTTTAAAGTTTTAAACATAGCTTTTTAAAATAAACATTAATGAGGCGATTGTAATAGCAGTGTCAAGAGCAAAACCCTCCTTTTGACTCATCATTTTTTGCAGGTTTGAAAGTTAAGTTTTGCTAAATCCTGAATAAGAACCATTTATGATTCACAAAATGATAAAGACTCCAAGTTCTAACTTCAGGATTGTCCTGTAAGACAATAGTCTAGAGGATTAAAATGTCTGGTTCATGAATTTGGTGGGATAGGAATTTGGTGGGATAGTAATTATAGCAAGTGAAAGAAAAGTGTTAAGAGCAACAAGGAATAGGGGGGTTAGGGTTAGAGGTCCATTATCACCTACGTTCTGAAGGGACACAACACAGTAATTTTGAGTACAGGCAAGTTGTACAGATTCTGGCATAGTAGACACAGGGCAAGCAAAAACTGAGCATTACTAAAACAAACAAAATGAGATATCCTGAGATATACACATTAGAACAAGAACAATCTACCTCCATCGATTAAATAAAGGGTTCAATTTGAAATTCTCTGAAGGTTACTCAGAATCCAAAAAGTACAATGTGATAAGAAAAATAAGATGAGCACATTAACATGCATGCAAATGGTAACTCATCCCAGAAATTCAGAAAAGTCTCTTTTTCATCTAAATGTTCAGAATCTGTGGGCTTTATACACCCAATTGAAAAGCAATTTAATAATCTTCAAAAGATTTTTCACATAGCAAGTCAGATTTTATTATGCAAGTCAATGTTTTCACAATAAAATTGGTATCAATCAACTGATGATGGGAACATATTTTGGATATGTTTATTTTCAGTATATAATAAATATACCATGTGAGTATGATTTTACCTGTTTTTATTAAAAACATTTATAACTTGGTGGTGTGACCTTTTATCATGCAAATTAAGGTTGTTTTTTTTATGACTCACATTTTGCTTAGAAGATTTGAAGAAGTTCTAAGCTTAGACTTGAAACATCACAAACTCAAGCTAGCCATATGTCCCCTAAAATTAAAGTTGACAAAGTCTTGGAATAATAACAAAGAAGACCAGAAGACTAGATATTAATAAGATGTTTATTTTAATTGATGAACACTGGGAAAAAGAAAATTCTAATTTACCTTAATAATCAAATAGTGGAAAAAAGACAAGATTGACATTTATAGATGCACACATGCAAATTTGATTGTTTCCGGCCAATCATAAACATCAGGGTCTTGTGGAGGGCTTTAAAGTATCAGTTAACAGGAAGTGTTGTTTTGGCAGCATGTTAGCTGGGTAAGCACATAGATTTTGTAACTGATTTTGCAATCTACTCTTTCTTCAAAGATATTGCAGTACACTCTGAAAAATAGTGAACAAATCATTGGATATGAATCTAGGGCCTGAATTAATGGCATAGCGACAACTGCTCTTATACTGGAATGGATGAAAAAGCAAATCTTGTTTGCAAAAAGTGGCCAATAAAAAGGCTCAAGCAGAACTTTCTAGTGTGCCTAAGCAACAGGGATTTTGCTGTGTATCAGCAGCTTGAAAAAAAAATGAAAAACCTGACACGACACAAATAAAAGCAATTACAAACTTCTGCTTTGAGTGGCTCTTTTGTAACTTACACAGCATCATCAATGCCCTAGTAAGTTTGTCAATGTTTTTCTAGCAGAACTCTAAAAATTGCTGCACTGTTTGGAGAAATATCAGATCAGCACATGGCAGTTTCATCCATGATGAGACTGCCAAATAAAGTCAAACAATGTAAGCAACATTAAGAATGGATCATACGACTGAGCCAACTACTGACTATGTCTCATGCAATAATGGAGAATCAAGTGGTGACTGAAATTTGATTAACTGATTAATTATTTTACAAGCATATCAAAACCCCTGTGGGTCATTTAATTCTGAAACCAGATATTTTATTGAAGAATATTCCAAAATATTTCAAATGGTAGGGAGGACATAAAAATTGTTTTCTAAATATCAGAAGTCATCCATATCATCCATATTAACGGGTCTGGAATATATGTTTCTACTTTGAAAACTGTATACCCAATTTTCATTTCCTGTGGTGGTTCTGGTACATCAAAAGTAATGATGTAAGCATTGGTAGCTTTAGTTCTATCATTTTTTTCTTAATGTTTGTAATATTTTGTTTTCTGATAGAGTTATTATTCTTAATTGTGAAAGTTAAGTGCTTCTCACCATTGGCACTCAAGGAGTTTAAAGACTGGTGTGGGTAAACCCTTACCTGTATATCCTGAAATTTGGTCATCGTTAGTAGAATTTCAGCATCATGCCTTCCTTTGACTTCTATCAATCGTCTATTCCTTTTAGCTTTTTTCACTGTTTTTAAAGTTATCCATGATAAGATTTTTTTCTATCACAAAAGGAGACAATTTTCTTATTAGCTTGTCTACTATTGGTTCTATTACAATGAATTTCCAAAATGTTACCTTGGATTGACCTCCTGTATCAATATCAGTGAGTAGCTTCTTGTTTTTTGTGCTTATACATTATTACTATTATCATTATTCATCGTGCTCTCCACCCACCTCGGAGCCCCATATGATGAAGATGACAAGGAGGCAAATTCCTCCAGGGCTACATGTCTGGTATACTCAAACGTGGCACCTGTTATATCCGGGATCGTCCACCCAAGTATGGGTTTTCCTGAGGGGTTGAAAAAGCCATGTCAGATTCCTTTGATCCTAGTCTGATTGACTCTACAGCCACCACTAAGTCAGTCTTATGTTTGATATGGTAAATATGAGCAAATTTCGCTTGTTTTGTTAGTCTGACTTAGGGCTTGATGTAATCAGCCGGTTGATTGAATCAGACCTCTCCAACAGCCTGTCTAGTTCAAGCAGAGGACAAAGTGGAGTTTTGGAGTATATATATATATATATATATATATACACACAACACAACTCAACCACCAGGATCCCGTCTTCAAACATCAGGGGTCACCAACTACAGCAAACAGTTGACTTTCTTGGGAAACTTTTACCCCCAGCAGAGGTGCAGTCAACATATTCTGAAGCCCCACCAACAGGGAGCAACAACTGAAGAACCAGTTGCAGTAGACCATAATCAGATGAAACCAATATCCATGTACCTACCACTGATTGTCATGCCAAAATTTCCCCCAAAATTGCCAGTATCAACCTATATAGATATGCATAAAAGCCGCTCAAAGTAGTATATTGATTTTGATGTCAGAGATTGGGTTATTTTGCTTTAGTGTCATGGAAAAGACAAGTTTTTTCTCTCCACAAAAGATATAAATAAGGTGCACCCTGTAATCAAAATGCAGAAAAGAATTTTGGCCTTGGAAGGTTTGGCTGGTTCTCGTTCACTTATGAATAAATCAGGTTGTTGCACCCAGAATAAACAGGCAAACATAATAACTATCAATAAATAGGTCTTCAAGAGTTGAAAGATTGATAGCATATAGATGAAAGTTGAGAATATGAAGCCAATCAACGTCAAACTTCTCGTCATGAATAATATATTATTGAGATACAACCAGAACTCGGACAATATTAATTAGTCCACATAACTCATCTAAGCAAAGCTTTATTCTCGTGATGAAATTTGTTTATGTGCACAACAATCAATATCAACAAAACCAAGTTTACTGCACAGTTTGACATGTATAAGATCTGCACTATGACGTGGAAATGGTTAGATGGAATATCCACCAGAGCATATTTATGAAACATAGTGCCTGAGAATCCTGTAACCAAAAAAAGTCAAAGATAAAATGAACAGAATCTGCAAACATGGCTAGACAACAGATGTTTGTTACCTTATCAGGAAAGATAACTTCTCCTAGGGACCTAATTCCCTTAAAGGTGCTGGTACAGAAGAATAAAAGGAAGATGCACTACCATGAAATTGATGCTGAAGTGTGTACACAGAAACTGAGGGAGTGGCAAAATAAAAGAATCAAATCTTCAACAATAAGGAGAGCAAACAGAGTTACAATGCTTTCAAAGGTACGACCAATATTGGTGTATATAGAGGATAGCTATACTGATGAAAAGATTGCATGTGAAACAACATCTGGCTGATTATGGATTCACATATAATGAGACAGAGTGATTATAGAATGGTGCTTGAGTGCTTGGTCACAAGGTAAGCTGGACATAATCAATGCATGGAGTTAATTGGGAATGGATATTATCCATTATAATGGCAGACACTCATCAGCTGTGGCACCATTCAATCCAAAATTTGGTGACCACTCATACCAAAAGAAAACAAGCATTACCCATCAATTACGGGACATCTTTTATGACTGAAGTCCACTGGTAAAACTCAACACAGATAATGACATTGTTTAATAGTCAGCTGGTCAAAGATATTTAGAGGAGTGGGTAGTCCATCTCCTCTTTTCTGTATATGTCTCTACAGACAATGGTATAGTTGAGAGATGCTATTGGAGAATTAAATGAATAACTGACAGAAAACAGTACTCAGTAATGGAGGCTGTGAAATTGCCTAATATTTAGTAAATAAAATGTCAACTTACCTTGTCAAACTAAGTGACAATGTGTCACATCTATTCTATGTTGGAAAAGAAAGAAAGTGTACACTCTTGTTTATATGAAAACATCATGCAAATTTTTGGTCGCACCTCAACTAATCACTGACTTTTCAATTGAGATATAAACAGGTGTCACAAGTAAGCGGAGTGTTGGTTCTACAAATCATCACATGACAGGCTGGAGAATATCTTTAGATGAGCAGATGCTGTATTTAATTTTATCTCCTCAAAATTCAGCCTCATGAAAGATAGGACATTTGATATGAAGTTAATACCCATGTCAGATGACTCAGTAACAGGACAGACAGTTACTGAATGAATAAAAAAAGCAGAACTTGTCTGCAATCTTTGTGGAATCAAGAAGGTTGAATGTGTTTTTTCCTTGAGATTAACTGGAGGGGTATTGACTGTCTGCCAGCAGCTAAGGGCAGAGCAAAAAGCAGATACTGAACAGATAAATCACTCTTTGCATCAGATCGTTTCCTAGCCTACGAGCATTTTGTGGAGCAGCGACTGTGCCTAAGCAAGTCTGTTGATGTGTTTCTAGCTGATTTGAAGAAGCTTAGCAGGACTGTTTGGGGAAATATCTGATTAAGGGCTGGCATGTGCATTCATAGCAGGACTGTCCACATCAAGCAACTACTATACTCATCTTCCAGGTTTAAAGACATGACTGCAAGTTAACAGTTGGACCATGCCTGGGCTATAATAAAGACTGAGGAAATGACTGTGGCTAGCATCTTACCAGTTGGAAATAAACTTCCAACTGTTAAACGTCAAGAGTGCATCAAGATGCTCTGGGTAGAATCACCTTTCCATGGACTGCCCAGTTCAGTGAGAAGATATACAAACCCATCAGCAAAAGACACACACAACAATGAGTAAGATCATATTGTTTCAGTGTGTATTGGAAAATAAACAAACTTATGATGTGTGGGTTGATCCAAGGTTGATGAAAACATTGCAGAAAATGTGTGTTGACTGCAACATGTGAATGACTAGCAGAATTGGATGCTATTCTGAAGTATTACCACCAGATCATTGTAAGAATTCCTTTCATGTTGTGAACGTTATAAGGATTCCTTTCATGTTGGGAATGAAGTGTGTACATGGCTGATGTACCTCCAGGTATCAAGTGAGTTGCATGACAGACATTATTGGTCCACAAACAATAAGGGTTGAAAGGATGCCTCAGTATGTAAAAGATCTTTGTCTTTTCATAGACACTGATATATCGACAAGTGACTCCTATGACAATTTATCAGTGATTGAGTAATTGAATATGAATCTGATGCTTCCACAGATGTAGAGGTTTTGAAAACTCTGAATATGCCTGATGAGTCTAAAACTCATGTAATGGGGATGGATTCATTATGACCAGGGTAAAAAGACCTGCTCAAAGCTGTTTGATTTGTGATCATGAGATCAGGGGAGTGTATAGCAAAGAAAATGTCAACTTGTCAAATCAAGTGACAGCATGTTGCATGTATTCTATATCGGAAAAAAAAAGAAACCATGCAAGTGACTCTTGTTTATATACGAGAGTCACTCACGCAAATTTTTGCTCATGCCTCAATCACTGACTTCTGCACCTAGATATAAATAGGTGCCACATCTGTCTGGGGTGTTGGTTCTATGAATCATGACATGGCTTGAAAGAGAATTTCTTAAGACAAGCAGCTACTGTATCTAATTTTATCCCCACAA
This sequence comes from Ascarosepion bandense, assembly GCA_037127315.1. Classification (NCBI taxonomy): domain Eukaryota; kingdom Metazoa; phylum Mollusca; class Cephalopoda; order Sepiida; family Sepiidae; genus Ascarosepion; species Ascarosepion bandense. The sequence continues at coordinate 589,896 of JBBBDQ010000207.1, forward strand.
AATTCTAATACACATACCAAAAACAATACCTCACTCTGTACTCTGCCCACTAATCTGATCTAAAAAACTGATGCGATACCACCAGAAAAATATCATAAGAAGCACATTGCTTTACAAAGTGAGAGAGTGTGTGTGGGTAAAAAAAACTCTCGAAATATTAGATAGGGTTAGGGTTACTCATATCATCAGCACACATACAATTTTAGTCAATGGAATGATGAACTACCTGAGAGATCTTTACTGCCGTCATGGGCTGCTTCACACAAATGAGCACATCATCTGAAATGGTGACTGAATTTAGTGTGTCCAATGGTTCCTCTGATGCAGACAACTTGGGACCTGAACAAGATTCACATTCATTTGAAGAAGAACTGACAGTCCCAATGTGATGAAGCATCAGAATTAAAAGGCCAACACAACTTTCCATAAATCTGCGATAATAAGATCAGTGGAAAGAAGAAAATACCAACTGACCTTGACTATTAAAACACCTCTGCATCACAGACTGTTATTGCAAAATAAACCACCCACACAAGGATGGTTGATACTAAGGTTGCACAGATGCAAATCTTGATGAGTTGTATCAAGTTATCTCTAAGCTAATATTCACATTTGATTCCTTAAGAACCTCTCAACTCATCCAATTTATCAAAACTAATTAAATTTTAATCTCATTTCACTACGAGAATAAAATGAAAAGTTAATTACTTCAAACAAATCCAAATGATTTCAGTTGAAGACAAAATAAATATATAACTGATAAAGTAATTTTAATTAGATAAAAAAATAAATATTTTATACTCGAATTTTATTTAAAAGATAACATTTGATATTGGAATTTGAATAAATGAATAGAGGAAAAAGTATCACTTATTCAAATGCCATCGAAGAAAGTGTGTAAATGAGGAAACAATTTTTATGGCCAAGGACCAAAGAATTGTGGCTAATAAAAGTATAGTGGCATGGGGGGTCTGAACAGTTTATTTACCCAAAGAATATTAATGAAGGATGGTAATGATGAGGAAACACATAGGTCATTTTAACAAAACAACATAAGGAATTTATTTAGGAATTTACACGCTTAAAGTTGTATCATTTCAGGAAAATAAATAAAAGTCTGTAGTTTCAACTAATTGTGATGAGGAAAAGTTCATGCAAAAGATTAAATGATCTGATACAAAATAATATTCAAAAAATGTTAAAGACGAAAGTAAGGTGGTTTGTTGTTCATAGAAGGGATACAGGGTTGCATACGTTCAAAAGTAAACGAAATAGTTCACAATTTCTGAGATTGTTGAAGGAAAATTCTTTGAAATGTCGTATGCTTGGTTTAAAGCTGATAAAATAATTGACAAGAAATAAATATGATACACTTCAGTAAAAGAATGGAAGGGTGTCAAGGCTTACGGCCTCCACCACTCCAATATAATTTTCCTCCACCCCTCTAATATAATTTTCTTCTGTAACAGGAATCAGTGAATATGTGCTATTCTTCATTCTTATTCACTTTATTTAAATTACAATAAGCCATAGATATCTTTTCCTGTTGCAAAAAAAAAAATTCTTTAAAATGAATTTCTTTTTCAAATTTGGAATTTGCTTTCCAGAAGAAATGTTTGGGAAACTTCCAGCACAATAAATTTAATTTTTAAAATTAAGATAAATAATATCAGTTAGATTGAAGTGCCATCATACTGTCAACATGTTCCAGTTTTTTTTTAATATACAATTTTTATAAACAAGTGTCTAATATTTATTTATAATACTCATCGTAACTGGTTTTATATGCATATATCTCAGTTTTGTTCATATTTTTTGCATTCATCAACAAAAAAATGTTGTGTAACTATCATTTATTTCAAAGTTCATATCTATGGATGTTCATATTTGATTTAAAATTATTCCCTACCAGGCAGAGACAAAAAAAATGTGTAAAGATAAAAGAAAAATTGCTGATTAAAACAGTAAAAAAAAACAAAGACAAATAGATAATCTATCTAAAGAAGATTAAAAACTTGTCTTTTCTTACATGTCCGACAATTGGCTGACCAAAAGTTTTCGATTAATCACTCTTAATTTGTTTGTTTTGTAACGTTCGTCTTTACTCAGCTCTGTAGCATCAAGAACCTGTAAATATAAAATATGAATTTATTTTTGCTTATGGGTTTTGATTTTCTTTAATTACATGATTTATACATAAATATACTGGCAATAATAGTAGAATATAAGATTGTTAAAGGGTAATTTTCATAATATTAAAACATTTTTAAAATTTTAAATTTAAAACTGCACCAAAAATTTTCAGTTACTGTATATACTTGTGTATTATGTGAGTTCTGAAACCTAATCTTGCTGGCAGTACATATGCTAATTTTATAGCTTGCGTATAATGTGACCCCTTAAAATGAGCTTCAAAATTAGGTCTTCAAAAGTTGCATGATACACGAACACATATGGTATTTAGAAAATTTAATTTAAAATATTGTATTTTTATGAGGTGGATAGAAGTGCAGCTAAAAATTTCACACATTCTGAAATTACTACTGATTAGTCATTATGATATGTTGTTAAAAAAAAACGGTAAATGTTCGTTTTAAGGTCCCGAAGGTTTTCCCCTTTCAAATTTATCCAAAATAGCAGTATTTCTGTGCAAATGTATATGCCAAACTCAAATCAATAATTAGTTATTGAAGAAACCTACCATTTTTTTTCAGAACATCCAGAAAAAAATCGAACTAAATTTTGACTCCTGTAACTCTAACACAGTCATGTAATTAACTGATGAATGACTTTCGGCATAGGACAACAAATTTCGGTCTATTTTCGGCTGATTTACTTCCTCTACTAAAACTTCCACCAATTTACTTCCTGTAATGAAAGTAATATGCGATTTTTTTTTCTTCGTATATTATTTTCATTACAGGAAGTAAATAGGCCGAAGTTTCAGTAAAGGAAGTAAATATGCCGAAATTTGTTGCCTATGCAGTACGTCATTCTACAGTTAATTACATGACTGCGTTAGAGTTACGGGAGACAAAAAGTGCAAGATGTAGTTCATTTTTTTATGGACATTCAGATCAAAAAAGGTAGGTTTCTTCAATAACTAATTGTTGATTTGAGTTCAGCATATACATTTGCACAGAAATAATGCTATTTTGGATAAATTTGAAGGGGGGAAAAGCCTTCAGGACCTAAAACGAAAATTTACCAAAAAAACTATGTAACACATTAACCATATTTGCAAATTTAATTTTTGTTTTAATTTATATCTTTGCATATTTCTTATGATATTTATTTCTCTAAGATGTCAAAAAGTCAAAGAATTCATTACTTTAGAATTAAAATATAAAAATATTGCAGCATGAATATAGATTCCATAATGTATATTTCTGTGATGAAATGACAACTATTCATAAAAATCTATAGCTGTTTATAAATATCAAACATTAGATATATTTCAGAATGAAATAAAAATAGTTCATTTTTTTCCCTAAGAATGAGCTTGGAAATTCTCTGTAGACACATAAAGTAATATATTTTAAATAATTTTTTTTAATTTTGACTTTTTGTACCATGATTGTCAACAGTTTACCATGCTTATTTCTTTAATGATGAGTATGCTTCATGTTGTGAGAAAGATGACCAATCTTCGCTACACTAAACTCTTCCATTGCCTACGAGAAAAGTCAAAATTGAGATACAAAGTAGTCATAAAGTGTGTCACACTACAATATTTGCTAGTATTATATGATTAATTCATGTGATTAAACAGTTCTTGACTAAATATTTGTTAACCAGAACAACAAGCTTCTAGGAGCATTATAAGAGTGGCAATGAGGATTCAAAATTCATGTTTGGAAAAAATAATAATTCTGACATCGTAAGAATTGTTGAACTCACAACAACCAAGGATTATAAATGCACAATATGGAGGATTTCAGTGAATTAAATGCCATATGTGATACACACTTGGATGATCATATCTTGAAAGAGACATGGCTGACTGAGCAGAAAATTTTCCCGCAGTAGGTTGCCATTACTTTCTGCAGTAGACTGGTTTCCAACCAAGGTTATAGAACCCAATCTGTCCTGTTATTTGACCCATAGCTGGAAGGAAGAGACAGATTAATACCTTCCCCAAGGGTATTTGTGCATAAGTGAATGCAGCGATTTCAACTGGAATTTGAACTTGGCTCTCTGATTTTGTGTTCTGAGCCAATATTCACTGCACCACAATGCATGTCTTCAGAGGACTTAAAATTGATGTTAAAACAGTTATTGTAACAGCAGCAATGGCAACAACAACAACAACAAGAGCAAAATCAGTTATTGGAATAACAACAACAACAAACTCTATAAATACTGGAACATCAAATAAGGATGTTTAAAGCAATTTGACAAAAATCAAATGAAACTCTTACTGTTCATGCCTGATGTGGTCTCAAACTGTATTGGTGAATTTTTATATAGTATTGTATGATACCTTTACTATACAATATAGTATTGTATGATACCTTTCATCATCATCATTTATCCATCATCACACCCAGATGGTGCATAGGGCAGCAACTTTTTATTGCTGTTTCTGTAAGAAACTGTTTTTTACGGAGCAGGGTTGTTAGCCCTGCACCCAACCCCCAAACTTGGTGGACCATTCTTGCTCCTTACGTTTACAGCACCTGGTATTCTCAAATGGTCACCCATTTAAGTACTGACCAGGATCGATGTTGCTTAACTTCGGTGATCGGACAGGAACTGGTGTATTCAACATGATATAGCTGTAGACATACGATACCTTTACTATGCAATATAGTATTGTACGATACATTTACTATACAATATAGTATTGTACGATACCGTTGACTTACCAACTCCAAATATAATTATCCAAAAACATTGCATTAGTAAAAGATTAAACAGTTATTCGCTAATCTTTTGTTCCTGTGTTTTCTTTGCAATATTATTAACTAATTATTAGAACAATGAGCTTCTAAGTGCATTATAACACTTAAAATTATTCAGGAATTTTAACAATTCTCCTGATATAGTTATACATTTTCTGCCGGCTTGTATTCATGTTTTGGTGCCAAAACACTTGTATATAACATCTCTCAATCAAATAAACTACCAATGTCTTTGATAAAATATTTTGTAGTAGTTGTCTTTGCATCTGTATGTTCTGATGCATAGATAAAATACAGTAAACACAAAAATAAATATGAAGGAAAATTAGTAACATATGAATAAAAACATCAATAGGATGTACAACTACTTAAGTAAGATGGTGATACTTTGATCACAGGATGACATGTATGTCATGAGCATGATACATGACATCATGCCCTGAGGCACCAGTGGAAAGTGTGTCTGTGGGCTGTTGGTGGGCACACTTCAAGGGAAGGCAGCATACAGGTTTTGGCCCAATGTGCCAACATGAATCTCCCAATTTGCCACAACAGATTTGGCTGTGGGTTTTATAACGAGTGCATTGGAGACTTGTATTAGATGTTTCCCAATGAACGGCAATGTGTGAAGTTCTCCTGTTAGGCCCACATCCAAGTTAGTGAATTTGAATAAAGGATCCAACTTTGAGTAATGGTTATCAAGTTCAAGGGAAGGGTCCAAGTCTGGGCGATGGTTACTAAGTTCAGTCATAACCCACCCAGTGGCTAGTTTGCACAAGCTATTTCAACACTATTGCTTTTGATCCGAAATTGATACCAATGTTTGATGGAAGTGATCTTGAACAGTCAGTAGTGGAGTGGTTAGAAAAGTCCAAATTAATATGTCGGCTTCGCAGCATAAAGCAGATTGAATGTGTGATCCTGATGTACTTATCAGATAGTGCATACGCAGTGTACCAGCAGCTGAGTGAGGAGAAGAAGGCTGACTTTAATTGCATAAAGAAAGCCCTGTATACAGCATTCACTCTAAATTTCTTTGCAGCTTGGAAACAATTTGTGGAATGCTGCTTAAGGCCAGGAGAAACGGTTGACATAAGTTTGGATGACATACACAAACTCGTGGTTCTTTTGGGTGGGGTAGGCCAGAAGCTGGGTTGCCTAAACATGCAGAGTAGCTTCTACAAGCCCAGATGGATGAAATGGATGTGTCACAAGTGCTGGCATGAGCTCAGGGCCCACTGAAGAATTGCCCTGCAGGCATAAAGCAAGCAGCAGTAGCTGCAACACTGTTGCATTGTCAGGTGAGGCAGACTGATGTGCAAACAAAATGGTACAAGTGTACTAGACCCAATCAAATGGCATGTGACTTTCTCCTGCAGGCCCAGAAGAGCCATTTCGGTTACTGATGTCAGTGGCAAGGACAAACTGCCCAGAATTGTCCAGGAAACAAGCAAGAGTATGAGAATTCAGAGCTAGTCTGTTCCTCAAAAATGGAGCACTACCTGTAATGACTATCAGAATCAATGGAACATGACATGTGGATACGTGTTGCACCCAGCCATTGGCACACAGACTGTGCTGTCATGCATGAAAGAGGAAGGAGGGATGCCTGCTCACCGTGGACAGAAGCACGCTTAAGTGCTGCAAAGTCGGAGTGATTCGTCTTGGTATGGGCACTGGGAACCCAATCAACATTGAAGTTTTGATTGTGAACAAAGAACTGCTTCGTTGCTTGGTCTGGATGCAATCAAACAGCTGGGTGGGATGACTATGACCAGCACCGGCAACATAAAATTTTCCCAGTCCAATGAACCAACCTGCCATCACTATCAATGAGCTTAACATCTGTGCAAAGCTGAACAAAGACAAACAAAGATGAATCACCACATGGAAGTGGTTCAGTGATGAGCCAGTGATCACATTAAAAACAGAGTTTTGGAATATCTCAACCCGGCACAGATTTGAGAAGAGTACAATTGGGAGTTACAGGTGAGGGCAGATAATGGCTGGCTACTTCCATACCCTAAAGACAAGCTCAGGCACCTAAAAGATCTGATCCCCCTGATAGCCATCCTACAAGGAAGTAAAAAAAATGGTTCACTGCATTATGGACTACCGCAAGCTCAATGAGGACATAGATAGATGGCCAGTACAGATGTTTACTCGCAAAAGTTAAGGGAGTGGTGACAACAAGGATCAAATGTCACTGTATTGGACGTGCACTGGGCCTATCTGCAAGTACACATCAAGAAGTCCCTGTGGCCATTCCAGACAGTAATGATCCAGGGAAAAAGGTATTGTTTCATTTGCTTAGGATTTAGACTTAACATCCCACCCTTGATCATGCAGTCTATCGGTAATGCTGCGATGAAGCAGGAAGAGACTGTTAATGCTGCTATCTCCTCATATACTGATGACATCTATATTAATGACAGCATGTCTTCTGCAGCCCACGTCAAGGAGCATTTTGAGCAGTTTGGATTAACCAGCAAGGTCCCAGAACAGTTGAAGAATGGTGCATGCATGTTAGGATTACATGTCTAGTAGGAGCGGGGAAAACTGTGATGGTGTTGTGGAAACGAGTTTCCAACATTCCCTGATGTACTTACCTGTAGAATTATCTTGGTATGTGGGAGCTTGAGCGGACATTTTCCAGTATGCAGCTGGCTGCATGTCACGACCGCACTTGTAAAGTGAAGAGCAAATACGAAAACAACTGGTTTGGTTTGGTTTAAGTTTAACAACCCATCAACTATTTTGGTTATTTAAGGGTCAGTCTTTGAATATTGGGATCACATTTTTTTTTTTTATATGGTTCAATTGTCTTAAAGTAATTGAACATGATTAATATATTTTTCATTCACATAAGTTTTGTTGGTAATATATTTTTCATAGCATTTTGACCCTGGTTTGGGGGTTAACTATTTACCCATAGCTGGGACCCTAGCAGGTGCTTCCACTCCGGGTCAGGGTGGACGTTGGAACAACAGCAATTAAGAGGTGGTTTCATGCTCCTCACAACCTCCCAATCAGAGGCCTTGCTGCCGAATGCAGTTTACGGTCATACCCAGGACCCGAAGACAACTGGATGTGATGATAAAATACAAGATCCACTCATGAGCTGAGCAGACATTTTGGTGAGAGTGATGCAGACTGATTCAGTGCAGGGTGCTAGTGCATTAGTGGATAAGAAGTTACAGTTTGGGTAGATGCAAGCTTGTTACCCACGAGCAGAGTTGTGGAGAGTGGTGGAGCCATAGCAAAAGATGCAAACTGGCTATGACCAGTGTTGAGGATAAGCACATTTATTTCATCGAGCTTGATGCTGTGTTGTAAGGCATCAACCTCGTCCTGCAATGGAAGGCAAAAAGATTTCATCTGTGAACTGATGCAGCATGTGTGCATTGTTGGGTGTCAGACACCTTGTCAGAACAGACAAGAGTGCACACCAAAGTGGCCTCCGAAATGTTGATCGGGCATCAGCTTAACACATGATCGGGCATCAGCTTAACAAGAACTGGCCACAGAATATGAGCTAGATATCAATGTAGCACTGGTCAAATCTCACAACAATGGAGCTGATCAACTCACCAGGGTGCTGCAGCTATGATAAGATGAAATCTGAAAACAGAATCCATAGAACCAGTGTGCTCTGTGGCTTCACAAAGCCTAAACTTTGCTCATATACAAGCCATTCATTGATCCAATAGACACCCTGGCATGAAATGAATGTTACACTTTGTGAAGTTGGTCAGCTCATAAGTCTGTAAAGCAGCAGTGCAAGTGGTAGTTAGAGATTGCAAAGAATGTCAATCAATAGATTCACCCTTGGTGCATTGGAAAACAGGTAAGACAGGTGGATGTACACAAGAACTGAAGCAGGGTTGGGATGAATGTCACCCATTTTGGATTCCAGCACTACCTGATGCTGATAGACTGAGATCCCAGTTGTTTTTCTATTTGGAAACTATTGCAGTACCAGAACACTGCCAATATTAACAGGCAGTTGGAAACAGTTTTTTTTGTGAAAGGGTACTGTTGATTGAACTGCTTACCGATAACAACATGGCATTTTCCAGGGAAAGAGTCGCACTATTTGCAAAAGCCTAAGATGTTCGGCTGTGATTCCGGTGTGGCCACATGCCATCAAGGAATGGAATTATTTAAAAATCCCGTTGTACAATAAAGCGTATCGTGACAAGAACATGGTGCTCAAATCTGGAAGCAGCAGTGTACTGGCATAATGTGACAGCCGAGGATGATATGACAACTTAATCTACACCTACATGACTCATATAAAGAGTGTATCAATACAGCTCTGTTGCCTGATGAAACTGTATTCTAGCACCTACAATGTGGGGGGTGTTGTCTGGGTAAAGAGTCTGCATGGAAGATGTACAACGCAATTTGAGAGAGGGAAAGTGACAAACATCTATAGCCCTTACTCTGTGTTGACAGAATCTAGTGCGTGGGACAGATACTACCAGTGCCAGTGGCCATGTTACTTCCTCAGATGATGAAGCCCTGATGGGGTATGAGAGATCAGCACAGAATAACACATCGGCAAGGAGCACACCCAATGACTTTGGACAGGATGAACTCAGTGATACATCTGAAGAGGAAACAACTGAACCCACACTGTTAAGATGGAGTAGCAGGCAAAAACGACCTGCTCTACATTGCCATTTCTGTGATCCTAAGATCAGGGAGGTGTGTGAATATCTTGAGCATGATACACAACATCATGCCTGGAAAACATTAATTGTAAACTTAGTTGTAGGAGTTTTGCATTTTACCACTTCGGGCCATTTTGTGTAACTGTCTACAATCATGAAATAGTACACTCCTATTATTGGTCCAGCATAAGAAATGTGCAGACAAGACCATGATTTGTCCGTCTTAGGCCATGCATTGAATTTTATAGTAGGTGCTTTTGCTACCAAAGCAGAATTCTTACATAATTTCACTGTGTTTTCGATATCCTTATCTGTACCTGGCTAGTACACAAAACTTCTCATAAGTGATTTCATCCTGCACATTCCAGGATGGCCTGTATGAAATTCTCTAAGTATTCTTTTAGTTAACACTGCAGGTACTACCACCCAGTCTCCATACATCAATATTCCATTGCATATCGAAAATATGGTTTGTATGTTATTTTTTGCGCACATTAGTTCATTTTTAGTTTGCGTAATAAATTTGTCGTATTTCGTTTTAAATCTAATCTCCTCCAGCGTGACTGGTCGTTCTTTTACCGTATTATATAAAACGTATTTTATGTCCATTTCAGACCTTAACGATGCAATTATTGTTTCCTCTAGTTGGTCCGTGGTTTTCGGTATTAATCTTGATAAGCTATGCACGCATGCTATTTCCTTTGATGGTAAATATTCCATATTAAATGAGTAGTTTAACAATGTTGTTGCCCACCTTTGTAAATGATTCGCAGTGTGTGTAGGAATTCCTTTCTTAGAACCAAATATTGTTAATAACGGTCGGTTGTTCTGTTTGTAAAATAAACTGCCTTCCGTATATGTATTTATGGAACTTTTTTTACCGTAAATATAATTGCTAAACTCTCTTTCTCAATGTGAGAATAATTTAATTCCACTGAAAGCAGCGTTCTCAATACATGATGTACCAGTTTTAATTTACTGTCATCTTCTTTGTGTAATAACACAGCCCCAACGCCATAATTGCTTGTGTCGCTCACGATATATATTTGTTTTTTAGGGTTAAAATGTGTCAATGTTAAGTCTGAGGTAAGTGCTTTTTTGGCATTCCACTGACCATTTAATTTTCACATCTTTTTTAGAAGATGATTTAATGGAGTTCTTAATATATGCATGTTTGGAATATAGATATTATAATAATTTGATAAACCCAAAAATGACTGTACATTCGTCAATGCTGGTATATTTTTTATTACGTCTGCCCGATTAGGATCAGGTTTTCTGCTGTTTTTGTCGATCACCTGACTCAAATATTTAATTTTCAGCAGAAAAAATTCACATTTTTATAAGCTTAATTTCAAGCCATATTCCTTTATTTTCTTAAATACTTCGAAAATATGCCTTGAGTGCTCCTCTCTATTTTTACTTTTAATCAGAATATCTGTAGCAAAATCGAGGTCTGCTAGCAATTTATCCATGGCTTGATGAAAAATTTTCAGCATTACTTTTAAACCATATTGAAGCCTATTTATCTTATTTATCCTCTGTGTGTATAGTTAACCATTTTGCACATTTTTCATCCACTGGTATCTGTAAGTATGCTTCCGACAAGTCAAGTTTTGAAAATATCCGCCCGTCATTTAAATTTGCAAAAATACCTTCCACTGTTGGGAGAGAGTAATTTACATCTTTTAAGCAGTCGTTTAGACCTGTTGAATAGTCGGCGTGAATTTTGGTTTTATTTTTTTTTTCCTTAACATATACCATTGGTGCAGCCCACGAACTATAGTCAATCTTTTTAATTACTCTCTAGTCTTTTGAGTTCTTTGTTAATCAACTCTACTGACGCATATGGAACTTGGCTTTTTAGAAGAAACGCTAAGATAGCATTTTCTTTCAATTCAAATTTTGCTTTGACTTTCGTACACAAACCAAGACCCTCAGAAAAAATTTCTGAGTATTTTTGTTTTAGTTCTTTTTTCACTTTGTCTGAACTTGTAGTACTGCCGTCAATTTTATTGCAAACCGAATTTAATGGTACATTAAATAAATCAAACTCCTCCATCCAGTCTGAACCAAATAGGTTTTGTGAGTTTTGCATAACGTATGCTTTCAAATTGCTTTCTGTTTCATTAAAACGAACATTTAGGAAAGTTTCTCCCATAAATTTTAGTTTTTGTCATGTAACCCCTATTGCTATTTTTTGTATTATTCAGGGGTGGGCATTAAATTTCTTTTTCATGTATAGGCATTAATTATCGTTAAGTCCGATCCTGTATCAATCTGTAGTCTAATTCTTTTCTTATTTGTATAGACATTAATATATTTTCTTTGAATGTTAGCTGTTGGGTTTTCATTGGTGTAATGTACCACATTTTTATTTTTTATTTTATTTTTTACTTTATCCCTGCAGTGCAAAGGTTTATGCCTTTTTAAACATTTTTTATGCTTGAATGGATAATATTTTTTTTAAATATAACCCTCTACACCCATAACACGGATTCATCTTGAACGCAAAATATTAGTTTTCTTACCTTCACTTTCCTTTTTAATTACACGAACATTCAAAATATCTCGTGTTTCGATTTGAGCTGTGTCCGCTCTTAGGTTTAATATACACTCACACTCTTCCGTTTTGCTGATAATCTTGTTCGAATTTCTTTGTCTGATGGCACGATTAATACTTGAATAAAAATCAGGCATTTAAACATATCAGGAGTTATTTTGTTTAACCAAAAATTCTCACAGTATTTGTTAACCGTGCTTGCAAAAGTCGTATAATCTTCACCGTCTTGTTTTGTAAGATTTAAACATTCCCAACGAGTGTTAAACAACAAATTTTATTGTCCAAATATTTTAGTTAATATTTGTATAGTATCCTGGAATGATACTTCACTAGGTTGCCTAGGCAAAATGTAGTTTGCATATTTTTTGCATTTTGCGGGCTCCCAAATTTTCCTAGCAGAAGTCGAACCATTTTTCATCAGATCAGTTTTCACAATCTTTCTTACAAATTTCCTCATACCTTTGAAAGTAAGCTTCAAATGTTACTTCTTCTTCTGGTTTATAAATAAATTCACCTACTGAGTTAATTACTGAATCTTGCGAGAATGTATTAGACTTGCCTGAGCTACTTTCTTTTTTAGTAACGTGCTCCAAAAGTTCTACGAATCTCTGTTCCTGGCATTCCATATTTTGTTGTAGATTCTCAAACCGCTCTTGTTTGTGTTGATGTAACTTCTTGAGCTTTTCTTGTTCGCGTTGTCATTGAATTTCTTGCTGTTTAAAAAGTTGTAGCATACAACTTTTGAAGTCCATACATATTTTTTCCAAAATGCCACTCTGTAGTTAGTTAGGTTTGAACCTATGACTCTTGAATTATCAATCCGTAGAGAGCTTTGATTCATTGATTTATTTTGTCGAAAATTTGTTGGTAATTCGATGCGAGTTTGGCTATCAAATACTCTGCCGTCAAATCTGTTGTCCATTCATAGTAGTTCAAGACGAATCTTTTGTCACTGGATCTGTTGGTATTCTATAGTGAGTTTAGATCGAATCTCTTGCCACCAGATCTGTTGTATCGTGGAGGAATGACAATACAGTTATAAGTAAGTAATACGTTTATTCTCGGTAGATACAGTAGTACACGTTCATGTAGGTGGCAACAACTAGTGAACCTAGTAGACAACGACCATGCTAGCCATCACCTGCCGACTCCACTGTAGCTACTCGATATTAGTCCTTTATATATTGTGAACTGTATGTCACATGTTTGAGCTATGTCACAACAAAACTTTTTTCTCATTTTTGTATTACTAGGGAAAATGTGACCCAAACAAGATAGCACTAAAGATTTCTATTCTGGGTCATATTACTTGAATTCCCTTTTTTTGAAAATTCTTTTGAATGTTCTGAGAAAATCTAAACCAAATGCAATCATGGTCTGAAGAGATGGGTATATTTGCCCATCAAAATAAAAAATAGTTTATACACTCTTTAGATAATGTGTCGAGTTTTCCTTATATATATTTATATAATTTCTCTTGTTCATATTGGAAGAAGCCTATCTTCCATGGAATGTTCTCAAACAAATTGCATTCCTTAATTCCAGTTAAAACTTTCATGGGTAAGGTCATGCCTGTCTAGGACCTGCCATTCTACTCACGTTTCTGCAACCCACCCTTATTCCATCTGTGTTCCAATGGTGAGATGTTCCACTTGAGCAGTGCCTTCTTACAAACCACTAATCTGTGGAACTGACTTCAAAGAGGATGCTTCCCCAATTACTACAATCTTAACCTGTTCAAATCTAGGGTTAGCAATTATCTAGCCCACCTGCCTGCATAAACCATCCCTCTTACTCTGCAAACCCCTACCTTTAGAATTTGTACAGGGTGAACTGTACTGTAAAAAAGAATCTTCTTTCATGTCAATACATGGAATTCAATGATGAATCACATAGATAAAACATTATACAGTGAAATTTTCAGATCAAAATTCAATAAGTGCCAGACAACAAATTTAATGATCCATTCTTGTATGTGTGTTTCTATGTATGTCTATATAATAGCAGTGTAGAACTAGAAATAGGATGTGCTGAAAAGTTTTCTGCTTGACAAAGAAAAGAATCTGCCCTCTCCAAAAAAAAAAAAAATTCTGTTTGGTCATGGTAAATGAGAAAAAAACTGAGTGGTTTTAAACTTTATCTAAGATCAAATTGGAATTGTACATAGGGTCCTAAAAAATTCTCAACCTGATCTACTTTTTAAACTCTGACCAAATGAAAAACATTATTGGGAGAGTGTAGGGCAAACAGATCCTCAGTCAAATCTTTTCAGGATCCTCACAAATTTATTGTCATTTTGTTAAATTTTTCAATCATGCAAACCAAAGAAGTGTATTTTATTTCACATCTGCATAAATAATAGCAACTATGATGAGTAATAACCAAATAAATTCTACATATTCTTGTTTGAAATGCTGTAAATTAGTAAACTCTTAAAAAAAAAGATAGTTTATCACTTTACTTACTTTACATAAGGCCTTAAACTGTGTGTCATTTCCAGCTCCAATCAGAATATAACCATCAGTGGTGGCAAATCCCTATGGAAAACACAAATAAGTAATTTAAAAAAGATAAATATTTAATAATTTTTAAATGAGAAAATTCTTAACCCCTACTTTTTAAATTTTACAATTGGCTTCCACATGGAAAATAAAAATCACCCCAGTTCTGGCCCAATTGCAATGATAAGATCTAATTTACTAATTCATAGAAAACTATTTTAAGAAGGAAACAGAGAAAATAAATAATAATAATAATGTCTGCAATTAAAATACTAATGATTCCTTACATCAATGTAAAACCTTTTTTTCACAAGTAGTTTGTGAAATTTCTAAAGAAATTAAAATCACAAACATAGTGCACCTGACGTTTTATTAAATAAATGCAGTTTTGAAATTTATCCTTTGCAGCTCTCAATTGATCTAATTTAAACATTACCGACATTTTCTCTTCATTTGATCTCCGTTGATTGGAATGAACTGTCAGTTAAAACATAGATAGTTTCCTGGCATATCTGGTGGTTTACTCCTTTAGTTTGGTAATAATGTTGTTGTACATTTGCAAATTAATAGCCAAAGCATAAATAGAGGATGTGCGTTGTGGTGCAGTGGATAGCGACTCGGAATGACAAATCGGGAAGCCAAGTCTGAATTCCAGTTGAATTCCTTGCATTCACTTACACACAATACCCTTGAGAAAGGTATTAATCTGTCTATTCCTTTCAGTTATGGGTTAAATAACAGGATAGATTGGGTTCTATAGCCTTGGCTGGGAACCAGTCTACCACAGAAAGCAATGGCAACCTCCTGCGGGATAATCTTCTGCCCAGTCAGTCATGTCTCTTTCGAGACATGATCGCCCAAAGCGTGTATCATGTACAGCACTCAACTGACTGATAAATAGAGAATAACTGGAGAAACAGAAAACCTTGTTGTCACAAAGGACATGGAAAGCTGTGCTACAACTACTACTACACACAAAGAAATGCAAAACATAACAATGACGTCGCAAACAGTATCCTTAAATTCATTGGACAACTCAGAACACATAAAAAAAAATGGATAAGAACTTTTGCTGCATTTACAAGAATAAAAAAATTAAGAGACACAAAGACTGAAAGAGAAAACATGATAACTGATTTATTTCTTGCTACAGTTGTGTGTGAAGCTGTGAAGAAAATTTTGACAATATGTTACTTGAGTGAATTAGAAGAAATGACTTTTAAACAAATTTTGAAAATTATAAAAAAAAATAAAAAAAGACCAAAAACAAAATTGGTAATTGCTGAAAGAACAAAGTTTTTAGAAACAAGACAAGCATCAAATGAGTCCATTATAAAATAATTACATAGATTGAAGGAACGAGCCAAATATTGTGAATTTGAAAAATTGGGAGCACAGGAAATGACTATAGAAGATCAATTAATTCTTCTTAAGTTAATTGAAGACTTGCAAATCTAAAACCATACGCAAAAACTACTAGAATGTCTACAGAGTAGCAGAATGAGTTCAGAAGTTAGCATCAAATTTTTGCAACAATTAGAGTTAGAGAATTTAATCAACCGAAAGAAGAATTTGAGACATACAGGAGTGAGCAAGACTAAATCCATTATTAAATAGAGATATTGTGGAAAAAATAATGAAAGAGACAAATACAAATGTCCAGCTCTAGGCAAAATATGCTCAAATTGCAAAAAAGAGATCATTTTCAGAATGTACGCAAATACAAAAAGCAAATAGAAAATATAAAGACTGTTCAAACCCCCTCTGAAGAAGAAGTGTATTCATTGTAAAAAATATTTACAATGAATATACAAAAAAGACCTAAAGAAAAAATAAGGATAAATAGCCAACTATTTAACATGCAAGTTGATACAGACAGTAAAGTTACATTGATACCAAAAAATTTCTGGATAAAATTAAGATGACCTAAATTTTTATGGCATGACCATAAAAACAATGGGTACAATTTAAGGCAATTTAGGAACCAACAAACGTTTTTCAATAGTTCCCATTACAATTGCAGCATAAAAAAAGATCAAAGATTATTAGAGATTGATGTATTAAAAGTAGATACAGCAAGAGTAATCAATTCCATAGAAGCAGAAGGAAATGCAGCAGGATTGTTGAAAGGATTGTTGAAGCAAGTGTTCAACTAAAGAAGAACTATCACTCAAAGTATATCGAGTCTCAGTAGTTGAGAAAAATAGCACAAAGATTCTAGCACCTCTTTTCTCCAGGTCTTTTACTTCTCTGAGATCAGAAATTACAGCGTAGCAGAGAGAGTGAAAGATCTTCGATTGATCATTTGACATCTTTGATCACCTGGCCAGAACAGAAGCAAACGGCTACAGACTCAGGTGCGAGTAACTTATGGCCAGTTAGTGCATGTAACATGAGACCAGGAGGGGTTAGAGTGTCATAAGAGTAAAAGACAGCAAAGCCACCACAATAAAGCAAATACTAACAACTATATTGTCAAGGAATGGAGCAAACAGACAATAATCAACGACAATGCACTCGAATTTTGCAATGAGAACTTTTGTACATTGCTAAAACAAATTAGTTGCATTTCATACAAAACACCACCACATCATACACAAACAGTGAAAATGAGTTGAAAATTTTCTCAATCCTTAATGAAAACATAAAAGCATATTTACCAAAAAATGCTCCTCAGTTACAGATCCATTCCACATGTGGGACAGAAACTGAGCCCTTCTGCATTAATGGGAAGACAAATCAGAGTCCCCATTACTATATCCTTTGCAACGAAAGAAAAGGTATGTTACAGAAAGAATAAAGAGGCAAATCGAGAAGAAGCAAATTTCCTGATAGAAAAAGGACACAACACAGCTATACGTGAAAAAAGAAAAGGCACAGCATATACTGGTACATGCAGATCAGTTCAGAATCAGAAACAAACTGAAGGATGTGGAAATGGAAGGTCAGGAACAAGAAGAGACAGAAAGTTATAAAAGTGGAACAGAGCAGAAAATAGAAGAAAGTGAGAATGAAAAAACAGATGAACATGAAGAAGAAAATGAAGAGAAACCAAGATCACCATTAAAGAGAAAACAAGAAAGACAAGAGGAAGGACAATACAAAACAAAAATAATCCGGAGTAGTAAAAGAAAAAAACAAGGGTGTACAACCTCTCCAATTCAGGGAGATGTAGTATCGTATGCAAATTATTAGACAAGTATAAATAGAGAATAACTGGAGAAGTAACAAACAGAAAACCCTGTCATCACAAAGGACACGGAGAGCTGTGCTATGACTACTACTATGCACAAGGTGTACATCCTCCAAGTGTGCTATACATTTTACCAGGGTTTGTATTATTTATTTTTTACAGGAAGAAGCATTTATCTCTGAAACTAATAAAATAAAACAGCTGAACCACTAGTGCTTTTAATACTGAAAATCAATGGACATTCAATTTTTTTTTATTATGATCCTGTTATCGCTAATAATAACTGTTAGAGTAAATTGTGGATATGGTTATTTCCCTTTTTAAGAAACTCTCTTTTCCTTTTTTTTTTTCTGTGTTCTAATCAGTTGGTGAATAAATTTGTTATGTTATAAATCTCTTGTCCCATTCTCCATCTTTCTATATATCTGTTATGTGAACCATTGCAACTCAACAAGCTATGGACACAACTCAGTAATTACACATTCAAAAATTTATAAAACTATTCTAATTAAATTGGATAATGAAATCTCTCATCATTATTTTTTGAGCTTATCAGTGTTTCAAATTGAAACACTGGTTCTAGTATGATCACCAAAGTTAAGTAACATTAAGCCTGATCAGTACCTAGGTGGGTGACTGCTGGGGAATACTTGTTGCTGTTAGCTTGGTTGTATGGGTGGTGTAATGGATAATGGCTTGAAATTGGTAATTGGAGAGCCAAGTTCCAATTCCTGTTAGGTTCATTATATTTACTTACATGCAAATAATCCTGAGAAAGGTATGAATCCACCTCTTATCTCCCAGCTATGGATTAATTAGTAAGACTTATATCACTAAGCTATTATTATCTCAAACAGAAAAATTTCTTACAATCAAAAAAAATATTCTGGCTTTAAATAACCTGCTGATAAGCTGTAGAAAATTAATCAATAATTCAGGACATTTAAAAGCTTGTACATGTTTACAAAAACAAACTGTTCCTCAATACTATATTTACGATTAAAAGTGAAAGAATAAATGGTCAGTAAGAAGATTTCTGATATTTCTAAAGATTTCTTACTTGATATGGAACAATGCTTTCATGTGCTGTCCCTTGTCGAGTAGCTTCCTTGCCAGCATTTAAGTAGTTGGAGCCCAAGTTGACTAATGATGCTACCTGAGGAGAAAAAAGTTACTAATTCATAAAAATACATTCATATGTAAGTGGAAAATTAGTGCCAAAGAAAACTTCTGTATTTTTTTTAAAAATACAAAATTTTACCCATTATCATTTTTTGCAATATGAGTGAATTTTTAAAGGACAAGGTTAAAAGGATATTTTTTATACATAAAGAACATTTGATAAAAAGTAAAGCTGGCATGTGAACTGCAAAGTTTACATCACATAAAGAAATAAAAATAATCTTCAGAAATAAGTGTAAACATATAAAGCTTTTGGAATGTGAAAATAAAAGGAAATAATAGCATGAAATTATGTATTTGTAGAATTCTATGATTAACTACCATAAATTATTTATTGATTTCATGTAGTCAGGACAACTTTGTACATTTCAAAATGCAAAAACATTATCTACTTGGTTTTTAAGCACTTTTATTTTTTTCTGCTTCTCTCATGAGCAAAATAATCACTTTTGATTGTTTTGTCATATCAATCTATTTTTATTTAAAGTATTGTCAGAACTGGCACACTTTTCTTAACTGATATTAATGGTAAAAAAATAAGTTACATTTTCAACATATTGTGCTTTTTTTATTTTAAGAAAGGTAAAAATATAACTCAAACACAAAAAATAATCTGTACACTTTATTCGAATCAAGTGCTTAAAATAATTTACACTAGTTTGATTATTCTAGATCTATTGATGTAACACATCACTCAATAAGCGCCAGGCCTGACATATAGATGGCATCACTAATAAAAAATCCATGTGATTTTTATGAAATACTAACATTCAAATGGCAAGTGACAAAATTTGAGGGCCAATCGAATTATTAGTTTACAAATTAGTTATTTAAGTGACGCTACTGTTGCAAATTTTCAAAACTATGGAAAAATCTGAATTTTGTGTGTTGATAAAGCACTGCTTTCTGATGGGTAAAAATACTGTTCAAGCAAAGCAATGCCTTGACAAGTCTTATTTGGACACTGCTCTGTAAGAAACAACAATTAAGAGGTAGTATGCTAACTTTAAACGTAGTCATACAGACACAAATGATGCTTAACGTTCAAGTCACCCAAAATTGGCAGTTGTCCTGGAAAACACCAAAAAAAGTTCACAAACTCATTTTGGCCTATCATAAATTGAAGTTGCATAAGACAGCAGATGAGTTGAACATATCAGAAGGCAGTGTATTCACCATTTTGCATGAACATTTGTCAATGAGAAAGCTTTTTTAAAGTGGGTGCCGCGTTTGCTCATAATCAATCAAAAACAACGTGTTGACAAATCAGAGCATTGTTTGCAACACTTTCAACGCAACATGAAGGAGTTTTTGCATAAATATGTGACAATGAATGAAACATGGATTGACCACTTTACTCCAGAGTCAAATCAGCAGTCAGCTGAGTGGACAGCAGCAGGTGAAAGCTGTCCAAAGTGACCAAAGATGCAAACATCGGCAGGCAAGGTTTGGCCTCTGTACCTTGAGAAAGAAAGAACCATCTATAGCGAATATTATAGCATTATTGGTGTGGTTGAAGAAGAAATCACTAAAGAATGACCACAAATCAAGAAGAAAAACTGATCTTTCACCAAGACAATGTATTGTGTCATGAGTTGATCGCAACTATAGCAAAACTACACGAATTTCACTTTGAAATGCTTCTGCATCCACCCTATTCCCCAGCAACTACTGGTCAAAAAAAGGCATCGAATTGTTAGAGAAGTGTTGGAATCAGTATATCACCCTAGAAGGAGACTATGTTGATGAATAAAGTCGAATTTTGCGTAAAAGTTGTTGTTTCAATAGTTAGGCTCGAGATTTATTATTATGCTTTGTTAGTTCATTAAATTGAAAAAAATTTCAATTTCCTGGAAGACTACAACAGACACCAAGAGCAGTTCTTTGATATGGATGTAATAATGAAGTTGCTTAAAATGACAGGGATGTAATAATGCAGTTGCTTGAAATGGTAGGGATGTAATAATGAAGTTGCTTAAAATGACAGGAATGCAATAATGAAGTTGCTTGAAATGACAGGGATGCAATAATGAAGTTGCTTGAAATGACAGGGATGCAATAATGAAGTTGCTTGAAATGACAGGGATGCAATAATGAAGTTGCTTGAAAGAAAGCAGAAAACAGTGGGACAAAACAGAAAATAGAATTTTTGTTTGAATTTCTGGGATGAAAAGTTATTATTTACACTATTTATATTCAGACTATAACGTAAATAGAGCAAACGGTAAATATGTTATTCAGTGGATTTCATATAAAAAGTGAGATATTTTAACTTTTTTTCATAAACTGAACAAATTTTTAGGCTCTTAAGAGAATTAAGTGAGGTGACTCATTTACATATGAAATCACAAAGACTATAAATATGGCTATTACCCATAAGGCAGTTGAGTGCATACTACTTCCCACGAGTAGGTGACACAACACAACAATGGCATCACTAAGATCTAATGAACCAACTGAAAAATTATCACTGGATAATTATGAATATGCACAAGCATTGCTTAGAATACTAGCAGGTAAAGCTGACAGAAAAAAGGTAATGGATTTAAAATCAAAGCAGAAAACCAAATAATGGATCATCTCCTATCTCACTAACCTGCATCCTCTCTCTTATGCTCCTTTTTCCATCCACTCCACTCTCATCAGTATTCTCATCCTTCTCTTACCCACTTCCTGACACCCCCTATAACCTGTCACTTTTTCTCATAACTTTCTTCCTATGTAACCCCCTGCACAACAGTGGCAGTAAAATGCCTTGCTTGAGGCGATATGATTATAAAAAAAACAAACAAAAAAAACAAAAAAAACTTGTTGTTAACTGCTGGTTGCGTTTATAAAATTATCAGTAATTGCACACCCAATCCAGTTGGAGGAAATGATATTTGATTATATAAGTCAATAGGGAAAAAAATTAACACCCAAGAAAAAACTAATGAATGCAAAAAGAGTTAAGTTTATAAGTATTTCTTAAAAAATGAATAAACCAATTATCAAATATGTTCTTTGTTAAAACAGGCTGCTAAATATTGTGAATTTGAGAACCTGGGATCAGAAAACCAGTCAATAAAAGAGGATTTAATCCAAATAAAATTGGTAAATGGCCTTCAAATTAGGAATAGTAAAATTAAGCAGGAATGTTTAATGATTTATTTATGATTTACCAGACACTTTAGCACTAAGCTCACTTACAAGTCTAAGTCATGAGGCCTACAACTGCCAAAATATACAGACATTTCTTAAAATGCTTGGCTTATATAAGTTCAAATCATGAGGCCACTAAGAAGACACATCCAACAAGTAATAAAATATCAAAATAATTCTTTAAAAAATTAAATGTCTGTGATCTACAAATTTTTGAAATGTAACCTAGTCTGTGACAAACCAACAACAGTAAAGATCTAACTCACTACCAATGAATCATAGAACTAGCTTAAATGTCATTACTCAACAGTAAAATTTTAGCAATCTTGACATGAATTCGAGTTGTTCCCATAAATTTTCAATGGCAATTTTACATATGAATAGCAATCAACTAAGTTTGCTTATTCATGTGTGGATATCAAGTGTTAGAGAGTTAGGAATGTGTATCAAATAGTTTGAGAAAAACGTTTTTAATTAAGCCTTAAAAACATGATCATGAGTTACCCACTGTTTTATGATAGAAGAGAAACAACTGACTCAGTTAAATAAACAAGTTTTAAAAGATTCCCTTATAACTGATTATTTCTTCTGAATCATTTTAGCATAAAAATAAAAATTCTATATTGTGGATAACATCTCCATCTATGAAAGGCTAACATGAATCATTAGAAGTTGACAAAAAGAATAAAAGAATGCACTCAATGTCATTTTAAGAACCCATTCCATTAAGACAAGGCTTCAAATCTGCTCTTACCTGTGTAGACAATAAATTACAATCTAGATACTGTCCTTTTCCAGTCTTTTGTTGATAAAGAAGAGCAGCAAGGATGGCACCATGTGCATAAAGTCCAGTCGATAGATCAGTCATAGCTACACCAACTTTACATGGTTCACCATCCTGAAAAATATAGACACCTATAAATGCAGAGAAATCATTCATGTTGCACTGCTTTCTCTGAAAATTTACACAATATTTTAAAACATAATTTTCTTTTGAAATTTGATGTAATCACTAGATATTTGTCATTTTCCTAAAATAATTCTGAAGCAATTTTATCTTAGCAATTTTTCATGAACCAATTATATTATCTATATATATAAAAGGCAAGATGTTTGTGTGTCTGTCTGTCTGTCTGTCCTTTATACAAATTCAGAATTTTTATCCGATTCTCACCAAACTTCACACAAATATTCTTTAGGCTTCCAGGCACGTCATGGGCTACTTATTTTTTCTGATTTCCTCTCAATATCTGATCAGGTCTGATCAAGATCAGGATTTCAACCCTTTTATCATGGTTCTTGTTGCAGAATTTGCTTTAACTTGGTAAAATTATAGTTTTTAGTTTCAAACATTAGTAGATCTTCTCAGACAAATCATTTTCCCTGATAGTGGAAATCGATACCCGCCACCCAATATTCTATCAAATCTGATCAAAAACCGATATTCAGCCATCAATATGGCTCATTTTCTCCAATTTTACTCCCGATGGGTACGATAAGTTTTCATGGCCTTACTTAGGTTAGTTTATTCTTGGATGACTTATTTGACTCCAATATTGGAAATCAATTTAAAGGAACCTCATTATTCTATTTAGATTTATTTGTTTGAACCTGTATTTTTTTCCTTTTTAAAAATGAATTAATATTAAAATTTTCTCGTTAAAAATATAGTGCTCGTCATATTTTTTCTCTAAAAATGTCGAACCCACAGACATTCCTACAGAATTATATGTAAAGGTCTCATAGAACCCACATAAAACCTACTACCACTAATCAAGCCAGCTCCAGAGGAACAACCACCAGCCAAGCCAGCCTCAGCCCTGATGGATTGTTCTTATTTTCTTTTTTAGGGGAGTGACAGTTATATTCTTATCATCTTATGTTTTTATTTTATTTTTTATTCGCCAGGTTAGGTTTTTGTGAATCCCATTCATGTAGTATCCTTCGTTGAATAAAGAGGGAAGCTGAAGATGGCTCACCTGAAATAGGCCTATACTTCCGAATTACCATGAAATAATGCGTCTGTCTTAATTTTTCTTATATATATATATATATATATATATATATATATATATATATATATATTACCGATTTTCTGCACTATTGTAAGAACTGCAATCTCAAAATTTCTGAATATCATTTCTTATGTCTTTGTCTATGAGTGTATCAAATTTGATTAAAATCAGACCACTCCTTCTATATCCCAATTTTTTCGATTATCAATTTTTATCGGGGATACCTCGACACAAAGCTTAGCTAAGAACACTCGCAGACGCTTATAGTACAACTGTGCAAATTTTCAAGAAAATCAGTTCAGCCATTTTGGAGTCTATAGGTAATGGACACACACACACACAAAGTTCCATTTATAAATAAGTTTAGATTTAGATATATATTGCTCAGAACCAGCCCTGGTGAGTCAAAGCATTATAATGGTGTTCCAACATAACTTTGAAGTCAGCATGAGCCTGCTCAGTTAAAATAAATTATTCACACTAAAACTATATATGTGTGTGTGTGTGTGTGTGTGTGTGTGTGTGTGTGTAAAAAAACTTTCAGATATAACTACAATATATCTGTAGAACAACAATATGAATAAAATTTTCCTTTTGTTTTTTTTAATATATATATTTTCATTTTTTTGTTTGTGCTATCAGTTTTTAAAATGAACAAATATTTGTTTTTCTTTATTTATGTACCAATTTGTAACTTGTCTTGCTTCCCAGCGTTTTTGTTTATCTAACATTTTATATTCTTAAAAACAGTTCATTTTTTTAACTTCTAAAGCAATTAATGTACATAATGTGTAGATAGTGTGCAGCTTGAAGAACCTGAATGCAATGCCGTCAGGAGCTTCATCTCCTGGTATGGGCCTCCATGGTGGTAGGGACCAGACCAAGCACAAAAGAGATGTAGTGTTGGTCTTCAAGTTACTTCCATAGTCATATGGCTGATATAATTATTTACGAAATTAGGATCAAGAACACAGTTCTTCAAAAGAACATCTGAATTCATAAATAATGTTGGTTAATTGTAGTTTGGATCTTGCAAGTGAATTATTGTTTTTGCTCATGAGGTTAGCCATTTTATATTTGTGTAATAGATAATTAATTTAATTTTTTTGTTTACATCGACAGGAGTTGTATATTTTCAAATCATGTTTCAGAGTGAAGATTCGTCCAGTTTATAATTACCATGAATTCGTTTTTTTGTAAAAGATATTAATGTTAATATTTTTATCAGTGTGTTTACTGTTGTTATTACTGAGGTTTAAAAAGAAAAGTCTAATATGGTAGTCAACCAAATGATTTAGAAATTCGTTGTTGATGAGTATTTGTTTTGAGAATAATGTTCGAGAGGATGAATTCTCATAGGCTCTTATAAGGAAATTTTTTAATGATGCCAATTTTAAATCTAAGAGTACATTGACTAATGAAATTGAGGTGACAGGAATTTTTTACTGGTGGGTTTTTATATAGATAAGTAATGAAAGCATTGCAGATATGCATTGTGGTGCAGTGGATATCGACTCGGAATGACAAATTGGGGAGCTGAGTTCATGGGTTAAATAACAAGTCAAATTGGGTTCTGTAGCTTTGGCTGGCAACCAGTCTACCACAGAAAGCAATGGAAACCTACTGCAAGATAATCTTCTGCCCAGTCAGTCATGTCTCTTTTGAGACATGATCGCCCAAAGCATGTATCACATATGGCACTTAACTGACTGACTGAATGAAAGTATTACTATGAGACTCTACATCTCAGAACAGGAGTTTATTTTTTTGGCTAAGCTCATATGTAAAGTTGAAGATGGAATTCTTTTCTAATGCCAATTTAAGACTGCCGATTCTGTGTTTGCTGTGAGCTAGAATGAAAATATCATCTACATAGCAGTGTATATTGAGGGTTTGGTAATTTTTTAAAAAGTGTATTTTCTACATGGGACATGTAAAAGTTAGCAAAGCAAGGACCAAGAGGATTTCCTATACTTACGCTGCTGGTTTAGGTATAATGTGGCCTTTATGGAGTCAGGCTAGTACAAATGAGAATTTTTTTTTAAAGTGTGGTTGTGATATTGAAATATGCTTATATACAAAGTTAATGATTATATTGCTGGTTTCAGCAACCAGGACATTAATGAATATGTTTTCTACGTCAAGAGATGCAAGGATGCCTTGGTTTGGGGTTGTTGATTTAAGAATTTGAAGACATTTGTGGGTTGACTTAATAATGTAATTTGTAGATAAGTATTGGGTGATAGCATCATTTAGGAATTTAGATAGTTGGTACATGGGGGTAGAGATCTGGGAGATTATGGGTTGCAAAGAGTATTTGGGTTTTTATTGATAGTTCAAAAATCACAATTATTAAATACTAGCAGTATAGCCCGGCATTGCTCGGGTGTAATGAAAGCTTTAAAACTAATCGATGGTCCTGGAGCTCAGACTCTTTGGACATTGGCACGAAAGACCAAAAAGCAATAGTTGTTTTCAGTTAAAGTGAAACCGTAGACTGAAAGAAAAATTAATGGATGTAAGTTAAACTTTGATTTCCTGGTATCGATATCAAATAAGTTTTTTCATCGTAAACTGAATTTTGAAGGCTAAATAAGTCCTCTGAGTAAATGGTATCATGGCTGAGACTAAGAACTACAATTATACCTACTTAGAGCCAAACCCGAAGCAAAAACTAAAATAAAAGGGCTGAAAAAAAATAGACATACAGGTAGATAAACAGACACACACACAAACATCTTGCCTTTTATATATATATATATATATATATATATATATATATATATATATAATAATAACTACATAGACTCTGTAAGTATGCAGGCCGTAAATTTATACTAAAATAAACCTCCGAAAAAACCATTAACAAACAGAACCTAAATCCGTTACAATCCGGTGTACTAAGACGTCGGATAAATGGGGAGAAAAAAAAAACCCAAACGGAACCAAACACAAGAAAAAGTGCTCAATACAAAGTACGAAAGAAAAGATACAATAGTAGAGAAAATACACACAAAAATCTAGAGTGAGCCAAAACCTACCACGGTTTCACACTATGGATCGTCAGGGCAAAGTGTGTATATATATATATATATATATATATATATTATCGATTTTCTGCACTAATGTAAGAACTGCAATCTCAAAACTTCTGAATATTGTTTCTTTTGTCTTTGGCTATGAGTGTATCAAATTTGATTAAAATCGGACCACTCCTTCTTTAATCCGATTTTTTTGATTATTGATTTTCAATATTTATTGGGGGTACCTCGACACAAAACCTAGCTAAGAACACTTGCAGATGCTTATAGTACAACTGTGTAAATTTTCAAGGAAATCGGTTCAGCCGTTTCAAAGTCTATAGGTAACAAACACACACACACACATGCACAGACAAAGTTCCATCTATAAATAAGTTTAGACAGATTAATTTAACAATTAGAGCTATAATAAAAACATGTTAAATATTAACCAGATGGTGTGTCCTAGATAAAATCTATCAAATATTGACATGACAATCAATGTTAGATCAAATACCTCATAACTAAACAACTTGATGATTAATGTTAAATTGAATACTTAGCAAATACTAATATGATAATATATGCCGAATTAAATACCTAGCAAAAATTAATTAGAACATCCAAATCAGATGAAAATACCCATCAAATAAAGTTAAATAACAATGACAGCAGTGAAAATAGTGTACAGAATTACTTAATATTACAACCCATATTGTAAAGTAAATAATAAAATATGTTTACAACGAACAGTAAGTTCATTTCTCTGGTTTGACAAGTTAACCTTGTCCTTAAATTTGATAATTTCTAACTTCTCACTGAGACAAAATATTTTTTTTTAAGTATAGTGTTTCTTTGAATACTGAATTTTGTCCCATTTATACCTAACCAAAACTTACACATTTATATATATATATATATATATAGTATTAAAGACAAAAATTTTTTTATTATAATCGGCCATGTCAAATTTTAAAATAAAAACACCAGTCAACCAGTTTCCTCCCCTCTCTTTAGAACTGTAAAACAAGGAAAAAATTATGAATAAAAAATATTTGTTATGGATGAAATGAATGAACGGAAGGAGGAAAAAACTTTTCTTTTTCTTTTTGATATCTGATAAAAGTTATGACATCTAAAAATGCTAGAGACCCAGCAAAGTAAGGCCAAGCAAACACGCTCTTTGTTTACAAAGTGAGGGCTGCCTAGACGTGATAACCAGTGTCTCCAACACCTTCAGATGGAACAACAAGTAGAATCTGGCCAAAACGGCATAATAAAATTCTGCACCATTAAAAAAAAAATATATATCTATGTGTGTGTGTGTACATACATATATGTATATACATGTATATATATGTATCCGGAAATTAACAAAGATTAACAAAACTGGTTATAAACAACCGACAATTTGAAAGAATGTTCAAACATATCATTTCATATATTAAACAACATATTTTTCTCTAGATCTAAGGTTACATCAAGGAAATCTACTATTTTATATTTGTTTTAATTGTTACTTTTAAATTAAGATTTTTAAATTTTTTAGGAAAACCCAAATAATATAAAAATTTATATGGAGAGTACTAAAAATAATCTGAAAAAGCGGATTTACCAGCACACCTCTTTATTTAATAATAACAAATACAAAAATAGAACATCCCTATCGAAATATCATTGGTATCTAAAGGAAACAAAAAAACACCCACAATAAAGTGGAAAATTCTAAAAAAAGCTAAAACATGTAAGTCCTTAAATGAACCATGTTCATTATGTTTATACGAAAAACTATTTATTATTAAATCACTTAAGAATAAAAATCTATTAAATAAATGCAATGAGATAAATGTCATATGTAGACATTGCAAATTGTTCACATTAGAAAATGGGTAAAATCTAAATGAAATAACATGCATATAACCAACAAGTACATAAGGAAAATAATTACTGACGAACTATCAAAATAAATAGGAACATAAAAGTATTTATTTTTAAAAAAATCTTTTTTTTTTAAAAAAAGAAAAGCTTTACAACAAATAAATAGATAGACCAAAAATGATAAGTGAAAAAATTACGGCATTGGTACTAAATGATAATATCACATCAAAGGCAATAAAACTAAAGGGAGAAGAGGGGGGAGGGAAATGATGAGATCAGGTTAAAGGCAGGTTAACATCTTCACCATTAAGGACGGAAAGGAAGATGGGAAAAGGGTAGGATGAGGGAGGAAAAAAGAAAAAAAGATAAAAAGTATGTATTTTTGGGGGCCAAATCCCAAAATGAATCTTCGCTCTCATTAGTCAAAAGAAACACACATGTAAATTTTATATCTTCCCCACATACATACACAGCAAATCAGAGGTTTTTGTTATTTAAATGTAAATCATCTGTACAACAAACTTCAAACATTGCCTGATGATGAGAATCTATCTCGAAACATAAAAATTTCCATGTCACAATGTACAATTAATTCAAAACTATATAATTATATATACATATATATATGCATAAAAAAAAATATATATATATACACATACAGAAAAAATAGAAGAAAAAAGTGCAAGAAACCGTGAACATTTTGTTTAAAGTGTAGATTTATTGTTGCTATCATTATTATTAATATTACTTGCTTTTTGTATGATATTTTCAGTGTCCATAATGGTATTTGTGCCGCAGTCTTTATAAACTCCCAAAGATGCACAAATCAAACACAATTAAAGCAGCTCTCCAGGAACAAAAATCAGAATATATTAATACCTAAAACCCTGGTGATCTTAAATTCAGACCAATTGTAGCAGTGCCAGCCTGCCCAACAAGCAGACTGAGCAACTTAATAGATAAAATATTATGACCATACATCACAAAAATAAAAAGCTACATCAGAGACAGCATACATTTTTTTTCACAAAAAGTAAACCCAGGTACACTCATAGTAACATTTGACAGAAACTGCCTGTACAGCACCATAACCCCTGAACTAGGTAAACAGGACATTACATTTTGGATTGAGAAACACCCTTCCACATGATTCACAAAAGAATTTATTATGGGATGTGGTATGCAACATAATAATAGAAGGAAATAACTTCAAGTTCAAAAACACATCTACATTCAAAATAAAAACTAATCAAAGCTGCAATTCTAAGAAAAAATTCATGCTTTAAAATGCAATGAATGTGCAAAAACATAAGTGAGGGCAACACAAGGCCTGAATAAAAGAGTAGCCCTGTACAGAAGTAACATTAAACTAGCCAATCACAGAAAATTGTACATATCCCAATGTTTACACGAATGGAGTGGAGGTAAATTCAGAGTAATACCAAAATGCAGATTATGACATGCTCATGTTGCATGAAGAAATATTTATAAAAAAATACAAGCCTTCCCTCAACAAAACAACATGAAAAATCTAAAACACACACAGACACACTAAATTCAAATGTGATTGAAAAAAAAAACACTAAATTCAAAGAGTATTCCAAAAACAACAAAAAAACTAGATGACCCCTGGAGTAGAACTGAAACAAAATCACTGAAAACAATTTTGAAGTATAAAGACGAAATCAAATTTTGCAAGCCAGTATAAAATTTTTTATAGCCAACAAAAGATGACAGCAGAGATTCAA
This sequence comes from Ascarosepion bandense, assembly GCA_037127315.1. Taxonomy (NCBI): domain Eukaryota; kingdom Metazoa; phylum Mollusca; class Cephalopoda; order Sepiida; family Sepiidae; genus Ascarosepion; species Ascarosepion bandense. The sequence goes on from JBBBDQ010000207.1 coordinate 620,717, forward strand.
TGTGCAATTGTGAAAAAAGAAACCAATAAACACACATGCATATGAACTTTATAATCTGCTCACCACTTATCTATATACATGATACTTTGGCCATCAAAAAAACCAAATGGATCTCAAAATGTGAAGTCACAAGTATATCCACCTGAAGATAGTCAACTTAAGATTCGAAACACATGTAGCGACACAAATACCATTACGGACACTCAATATATCATACAAAAAACATTTTAATAATAATAATAACAACAATAAATCTACACTTTAAACAAAACTTTCACGGTTTTTCATATTTTTTTCTTCTATATCAATTTCTCACATTGGAGCAACCCCTAATTCTGCTTTACACACACACATATACACACAGATATATAAATATACATATATATGTATACACATATATGTATACAGACAGATATACATATATACATATACAAATATATATATATATATATATATATACACATATATATATATATACAAATATACAGATATATATATATATATATATATATATATACACACACACAAACTACGCTCTCACACCCTGATTGAGCACTCTAGAGGAATTGTAGACTTTGAAAAAACAGTAGCTACTCTAGTATCTATGCATCGTTCATTCAGTAATGAATTAGAACACTCTCAGTTATTATCATATGTTTACATGGTATATCCCAAACTAAAAGTTTGCCTTCTTCTACTGAGTACCCATAGCTCAGAAGTAGAATCACCGATTGATGCCAATTCGGTTGGGTTTCAATCCTGGTTAAAAGCCATTGGATGTCTAATCGTACTGATGTACTGTGATACAGCAAAACAGATCTGTCTGTGGATGACAATATATATGACTATATATATATATATATATATATATATATATATATATATATATTGTTAAATATAAGAGACAATGAATGTCTATTATGTTAAATCATGAGCTGTTCTAGACATCATATTTTGGCTTTAATTTCAAGTGAAAATAATGACAAAAAATTTCCAACATTTGGATATTTTTTTCATTATGCTGGTTTTAAGCTTTCAGCTCACTTGAGTCATCTTCAGAGAGGTTACATGGATGTTAATATAAAGACATCCAGCATCAAAGGTTTTTTTTTTTTGCTGTGTGTATGTGTGAGTATTTTTGTGCTATCAACTAAAATCTGACATATTTCATAGATGTTTTTCTAAGAAATGTTGTTTAATTGAACTAGGATCAGAAAGGTGGCAGGTAAGACCATACTCAAATAGATGGTATTGTGATGGGATCTCCTTTAGGTCCCCTCCTAATGACTTAATGATTTCAGCTGCATGCATGTGAGATAAAGAATGCTTTCTTCCTCCTAGATCACATGATAGCATGGCCACCTGACCAGATGACTTCCAGACACCCAGACAACCTTGAAACCAAGGTCAGTCACCTGCTTTAGCCTGCATGGATAGAACTCTATATTTGGACATACGACACCACGTGCCAAAATCTTGGCACAAAAGTAAAGACAGCTTTCAGTTCAGTTCCGTGTTCAAGCTTGGCCTGACCAGAAGGCAGCCATAGCTTGTGATAGTCAGCTATAAGTAAAGTTCCATGTTCAAACTTGACCTGATCAGACATCAGCAATAGCTCATGACAGTGCCTATAAGTTTGGTTATGAAAAATCCATAGAAACCGAACAAAGTTTTGAAGAAGAGATTGATTTGAAGAAACCAAAACCCAATGCACTAAAAAGATCATATTGTGACAAGAAAAAGATAAAACTTCACTCAAGATTGACAACCCCTAGAAAAGATTAAAGAACGAACCCACTTTCAAGTCATCTATTCCCATGATTCCATGACTTTTTTCACATTTCACTATCATAATAAAAATAATTTCAAAGCATCTACCAGTCTCAAAGATTTCTTGAAAACAACCTAATATTTTGAGGAAATAGTTATTGAACTTTCTGGTACTTCTCTTTTTGTCTTTGTATTACAAATGCAGCTGTATTTTCCTGAGGCAAGTTAAAATTTTCTCCCCATTCGATTTTCCTTTTATACTTACACACAGATTGGAAATGCTTTTTCTTTTCCCACATAATTGTTCTCAAACTGGGCAGTTTTTCTTATTCCATTCATGCTTTTTATCACAATATTTACATTGCACAAAGAAATCCAATATGCTGTATGCTTCAGCAATACTCTTGGATGTATTGAATTTTTTTTTCATTTACCTCTAATTATTTCAGAAACTCTATTGATGCATCTAAGGGCATTTTATTCAGTTGTAACCTAAAATTTTGTGTTTGTATGAAGCATCACACATACCAACTCATCTTCAATGGTCATGGCACCAGTGATAAATTTTTCAAACTCACAGAATCTGGAAGACACTTGGAGCTTAAGTACATATTGTGTTATTTTTTCACTCAGCTCTCGTTTGCTCACAAGAAACTTTGTCCACTCAGCAATAAGCAACTTCTTTTTCAGATGCAAATTTCTCTCTGTATTGTTTGAAATTTGTAAAAAGGTCAAATCCTCCAATTCTCTAGAATACACAATCACAGATCTTTCTGATGGCCTCACATCCTGCTAAAGCTAAAAAGAGATCTGTAGTCTCATTCTGTCCTCCGACAACTTTGCATTCTTTTAATTTCATGGCCAGCACCTGAGCAGCAAAACTATGTTTCCATAAAGTCCAGCTTATCCAACAATGTTAGAGATCATATCAATGATGCCATGTGGTTGTGAAGTTTTCTAGTCTGTGAGAGAAATTTTTCTTGTGCCTAGTGACAACCGACTTATTATTAGTCACTCAACTCTATGCAAAGGGCAAAGTGCATTTTTCCTACGTCCCTATATAGTAATGCTCCAAATCAATATTCCCAGATGGTGAGCTTTCATTTTTTTAAAACATGTTACCAATCTAAATCTATCTAAACTTATTTATAAATGGAACTTTGTCTGTGTGTGTGTGTGTGTGTGTGTGTATCCATTACCTATAAACTCCGAAACAGCTGAACCAATTTTCTTGAAAATTTACACAGTTGTACTGTAAGCGTCTGCGAGTGTTTTTAGCTAGGTTTTGTGTCAAGGCACCCTCGAAAAATATCGAAAATCGATAATCGAAAAAATCGGGTTATAGAAGGAGTGGTCTGATTTTAATCAAATTTGATACACTTATAGACAAAGATATAAGAAACGATATTCAGAAGTTTCAAGGTTGCAGTTCTTACAATATTGCAGAACATTTGATATCAATACCAGGAAATCAAAATTTGACTTACATCCATTTATTTCAGTCTACGGTTTTGCTTTAACTGGAAACAACTATTGCTTTTTAGTCTTTCGTGCCAACGTCAAAAGTGTCTGAGCTCCAGGACCATGGATTAGTTTTAAAGCTTTCATTACACCCGAGCAATGCCGGGCTATACTGCTAGTGTCTTTATAAATGAGGTTATGTTAAAAATACCAAATTAATGAAGAGGCTATAAAAGAATTTTTTTTATGGTTGAAATAGAGTAAATCATGAGTACATAGAAAATGCATTTTTTTAAGTCTTGTCATAAGGAGTTAAATTAATTAAACTACAACAGATTCTAAAGTATTTTAAAACAAATCAATACAGTTAAATGTTTACATTATTTAATCAAGGATATAATTTCACTATATACAAAATGCTGAATTTTTGACATCTTTTTATATTTTGAGAGCAGATTATAAGTGATTTGTTTTTTCATTAAAACCATTCTTAAAGATGACAAATTACAAATAATTTTTAAAAACTGTCTAAATATAGTGACTAAATTTTCATCTCAAAATACAATCATAAACTTATCTTTTACAAATTTTGATCAGATCTAACTTAAAATACTGATTAAGTGCAAACCAAATCAATTTATAAACATTTACCTTCAAACATATCAATGATTGTATGAGTGAACACTTTCTTACCTTGGGTCCTGTAGCATGTAACAGACCTCCTACACCAGCAACAATAACATCATAACCAGGCCTCTTGGCATAGGGTCCATTCTGCCCATAGCCTTAAAAATAATATTACATCTACTAAAATCGAAATGATATAACAAATATTCAACCCATATTCATAAATGATATAAAAAAACATTACTCTTTACAGGCACTGTGCAAGAAAATGCAAAGATTTTGTTCAATTTCTACTTTTGTGTGACTATTTTTTAATTCCTTTAACAATGACTAAGTTTTAATGCAGTATTATCCAGAAAAACTTAGTATAATGCATTTACTGATTCAATAAAGGATTAAAGAGGAAAAAAACAGATAAAGCAATACTTCTGAAAACTCAAAAATAAATAAAATATTAAAGAATTTTATTGGGAATCTTGGGAAAAATTAGCTTATTTATGACATTACAAAATTTAGCAGTGAAATAAAATAAACATTTAGCACTATTTGCATTCTTCAGACTATTGTCCTCATCTTCATTGTCATGACGTTTCAGCCATTGTACACTCCGGCTTTCTTCAGGTGTTAGGAATTTCAAACTGAACCCTTTATTACGATCACTGGGGTTTATCATTCTCATTTCTTGTGTGAAGCCACTTCTGGTAGTCATGACTTAACTTGATGTTCTAAATTATTTGTTCCCCACGCTGGGTCAAGTCACTGGAACTAACCAATGCCTATATACACTGGGCATAAGTCAGTGGGGCTATGTGCCCTCAAGAACAACAACAATTGAATTTCTGGGACTTATAAACCTAATATTCAGTAAACATTTTTTTTACCAGAGTTCATATTGCAATTTTTTGATGTTAATGGTTTTCTCTAGTATTTTTTTTATGTTAATGGTTTTCTCTAGTTTTTCTTACCAGAGCTCATATTGCAATTTTTGACATTAATGATTTTCTATGGCACTCATTATTACTAGTTCCCATATTGTATTCATCCCTATGCTTGGTCAGCTTAGGAGATTTTTGTAGCCTAGCATATGCACTGATTCCTTAATTTTGCATAGTTTCCAGTTTCTATTATTTCAACTTCAGCCTTTGGGGCAGTGATCCCCTTTTTCCCCTCCATATGTGGTCAGCTATGCCTGATTTTTTATCTCCCCTCGTATTATGGCCTTGCAATGTTCTTGTAGCCTTACCTCAACCTGTTCTCCTTTATATTTCTTTCAACAACTCTAAGGAATGGCGTACACACAGTCCTTAGTCATATCCTTCTCTGTCGGGGGTCTTACTCGGAAAAAGATATCTGCAAAGTGTAGAACCACTTCTGAAGATCATCCTGATGTCATATGGACCACAGATACTTTGTATTTTCTCTGATAACCCCTCACATCGGGTAGACAGACTGAGGCTGTTTTCTGAGAGTTGTTATCCTAATGCCCCCTCTTTCCCATGTTTGTTGGAATTGTTGTCATGTACCCTGGATAATTGTTACGGTGTAGGGTACTGCTTATACTGAGCATTTCCTGTTAGTATGTCTCTGGGATGCCACTTATGACTTTTGCTCAATGTTGCAGATTCTAATGCTATCTCGTCAAAGTATTCTATGTATATGTTAGCCAGTGATGGTGATAATGGTGAGCCCATTGTTAAGCTTTCATCCTGTCAATATATGTCTGATCCCAAACCGAAGTGTGTTGTTTGTGTGCAGAAAGTCAGCATGTCCATCAGGTTATCTAGTGCATTACTGGTACGTTCTCTTAGGGAGGAGTCTGAGGCCAGTCTTTCCCTGACTACTGACAGTACCTCCACCATGAGTACTTTGGTGAACAGACTCAACACATCCAGGCTAACCATCTGATTGCATTGGAAGGGAGCATCTTTGATAAGTTCCACAAAGTGGGCAGAGTTTTGAACATATGATGGTGACTTTCCTATCAGTGGGTCAATATAATTGACCCACTGATACGAAAGTATGAGTTGCTTTCTTGTAGATATCTACAAGGGAGTGACTCAGAAGGTGGCACACTGGGCCTAGGCTGCTAACAAGTGGCCTGAATAGAATACCTTCTTTGTGAATTTTAGGTAGACCATACATGTGAGGTAGCTTGTTGTAATTTTGAGACAACTGCCTGTGTTTGATAGGCTGGAAGTGATTAGGATCTGCGACAGATGCATTGCTTCTGTGAGTAGGTAGTATTATGATGTTCTCATTCCTCTGTAGGGCACTGATTGCCAGCCCCTCCTCTTTCGTGATGTTTGGTTTGGCTTTCTCGAAACATGAAAATGGCAACGAAGATGAGGACAATAGTCCAAATAATGTAAATAGTGTAAATACTACCTCATCTCAGAAATATAGACAATTCCATTTTCTCTTCTTTGTTCAAACTAAAAAAATGTTTGAAATGGAAAGAAAACTTCTGCTATAGAATCCTTCATAAAAACAAATGATTGATAGAAACATGTGCTGTTCCCTATTACATAGATGAAGATGTTAATTAACAAAAACACATTATATTTCATCAAGATATTACTTCTTTGGATGGGAAGTAAAAACTCATTTGTCATATATCCTAGGTATTGCCCTTTCAGATGACCATTTATTCTAGTATTAATTGTAGAAACATTCTACTTCCTTAAAGATTTAAAAAGATTTCTGGAGCAGTTATCTCAGAAAAAAAGAATATAATTATAAGATTGCTTATGACGACAGTGGAAAAAAACAGTAAATATGTTATTCATTAATTTACAACTTCTTTTTTATTTTGATATTTACTTAATAGACGTTTTATTTAACCTAATACACAATTATAAAATAATCACAAATCTTACAGATACTGGCTTACCTTCTAAAAACAGATTACTTTGTTTTGAAATCTTATTTTTTATTTCAGTCAGTCAGTTAAGTGCCATACGTGATACACACTTGGGTGATCATGTCTCGAAAAAGATATGACTGATTGTGCAGAAGGTTATCTTGCAGTAGGTTGCCATTGCTTTCTGTGGTAGACTGGTTGCCAGCCAAGGCTATAGAACCCAGTCTGTCCTATTATTTAAACCATAACTAGAGTGAAGAGATGGATTAATACCTTTCCCAAGGGTATTTGTGCATAAGTGAATGCAAGGAATTCAACTGGAATTTGAACTCGGCACCACGATTTGTCGTTCCAAGCTGATATCCACTACACCACAATGCACATCCAGACCCAAAATAATGAACAAACAACTGAAAGAAAACATTTATTCCTGACTCTATAAAAGTTACAATAATACTGTTTACCTGTAATTGAACAGTAGATGAGGTGGGGAGCAATCTTGGACAGCTCAGAATATCCAAGGCCAATCTCAGATAGTTTTCCAGGTAGATAATTCTCGAGAAAGACATCACTGACACAAGCAAGCTGAGCATTAAAATAATAAAGTCAACAATTCTTAAAAAAAACCAACAGTCAACAATTAAAGATAATCAAAAATTAACAATAACTGTATCAATGTCAAGACAACTACAGTCAAGTAAAATATTTTACCTTTCGTATTAAATCCTTCCCACGTTCTGTTTTCAAATCAATGACAATACTCTGAATAAAAGAAAGAAAAAGGGATTACAGGTGGATAGAAAAATAATATAACAGACTATATTTTGATATGAACACATGAAATTGAGAAAGAAAAGAGACCAAATCAATTTTTTGCTCTCTTGACTCTGATCAAAATGTAATGAAACCCTCAGGGATCCAAATTTAAAGAAAGCTAGGTTTACATTCTCAGTATTTTGTTAACATATTTAGAAACATCATCTCTGTTTCTCAAAAATACATTGCCTCTATTTCTGTTGCTTTAGTGTGACAAATTTTGGTTGGTTGGTTGTTTTGTTTTTATGGCATATCAACCTCGGGGGGTCATTTATTACCAACTAAATTTTTTATTTATTGCTGGTAATAACTTTTCTTTTCAACAATTTATTGTTGTTTTTATATAAGTTTTGTGTCTAGTAATACTTTTTTCTTTTCGAGTATCAAGATTCATTGGGATTTATTTTTAAGGGCAGGGTCCCCAAGTCCTACCCTGTTATTTAACCCATAACTGGAGGGAAGGGACAGATTAATACCTTTCCCAAGGGTACCCGTGCTTAAGTGAATGCAGGGTATTCAACTGGAATTCGAACTCACCTCACTGATTTCTCTTTCCGAGCCGATATCCACTGCACCATAATGCACATCCATCACTAAATGCTTACAGCACCTGGTATTCCCAAGCACTCACCCATCTAAGTACTGACCAGACTCAACATTGCTTAACTTCAATGATCGAGTGAGAACCCGTGTATTCAACATGATATGGCCGTGATAATTTTGGTATAGCATAACATAATGCAAGATCGAATGTGATTTTTCTTTTTAAGTTTATCAAAATTAAAATATTCAATGAATTTCATGTGTTTCAAGAAAAAACTCCAAGATATCATATTTCAAAGAGATTGTAATGTGTTACAAACATTCTGGGTGGAGAGGGAAGGGGAGGCTTCATGTGTGTGATGAGCCAACGGAGCTTGAATTTCAATTCTACTGAAAAGAATATAAACAATTTTAAATTGCACCTTTCTGAGAAATAACATTATTAGCATGATAAAAAAAATCAGATAGTTGCCCTACTTTTTCACTTGCTATGACTAATTGTTTAGGAAAGTTGCTTTTCAACCTATTAGAAGAGGATAATTATATTAAAGTTGCAAATATAGTTCTATAGTGATGTGTGTGTGTGTGTATATATATATATATATATATATATTGTTACATACACTAGTCATCCACATACAAGCCTATTTTACTGTATCACAGCTCATCAGTGTGGCTAGACACATCCAGTTGCTTCTGGCCAGGATCAAAATTCAGCCGATTTGGTGTCAGTCGGAGTCTCTACTCGCTAAGCCATAGGTGCATGGAATCAGAGAAGGAAAATTTTAATGCATTGTACATAAGCAGTGTATGCACATGCCAGTGTATAAGCAGTGTATACACATGCCAGTGTATAAGCAGTGTATACACATGCCAGTTTATAAGCAGTGTATACACATGCCAGTGTATAAGCAGTGTATACACATGCCAGGCACTGAAAGAACTCAATTTATTTCTGAAGAGTCACACTTATAAAAATAAATATACATATTATCCTACACCCACACACACGCATATATATATATATATATATATATATATATATATATATATATATATCAAAATATTTAGTTTTTGGTCATAATTAAATTAGACCAGTACACAGTTATATTAAAAAGTGTTCAATACAATTATATTGCAGAACTTTTGAATATTTTTCATTTGTCAACGAGTTATTACAAATCACCTGAAGACACTGAAAAGGTTGAAACCTGGGTTGCATAATAACTCATTTACAAAATATATATATATATATATAATGTCAGATTAAATAAATTGCAAACATTATGTCTGCTTATTTTTAATAAAATCCGTTCATACTCAATTACTGTAAAGTTTCTTTTTGCTTCAAATGAAATGGTTGACAAATCGCTTCGCATTCATTAGAACATGAAAATTATCCACAATGGAAATTTTTTATGTTGTCATGTCATCGTCATGCACATGTTAAAACATGAAAAAACTGTTCTTTTTATAAACATTTCAGAACATTACAACAGTATTCATAGCTGATTCAATTAACTGATGGCTTAAGTTTTTTAATGAATATTGTCTTGAGGATCTGTAGTTTTGTTTTGTTGCTTTCTTGGCGTAGGATAGTTGTGTAATCGATCATTATTTTTTTATATTGTGAATGTAGACAGGAATGTAGTTGTAGATATCTACAAATGAACGAATGGTCAGACATGTGTAATGTAAGACATCCTGTTAATGTAGTTGTTGTAAATCCAACATATATATTTGTTTTTGTTTTTTTTTTGTCAGAGATACATTTTCCCAAGGGACATTTGGATTGATATATAATGTTGGTTTTACATAATACATCAGTTGGTGGGGAGAAGTTATTATGGATAATTAAATTAGTAGTATTGTATTTTTTATTAGGATTCACAGGAGATATATTAGTACAAATGAGATTTTTTATGATTTTTTTCATCCTGTTTTAGTTATAATGCATCTGGTTGCAATAAATGAGTTTGATATATTTAGGGTGTTTTGTGGATGTACCATATTCTGTTTGATGTGTGTTGAGGTTTTTGAAATATCGTCTTATATGTTCATCTACAATGTAGTTTGGGAAGTCATTATTAATGAAAATAAAATTGAGTCATCTTAGGCGACACCCACAAGAGAATCGTAATCCATAAGAACTTTTATATCAAAGTCAAAGTAGTCTTGCTTGGCCATAAGTGGACTTCCACTACATATATAAGATCTTAGTTCATTCTAAAAGTATATTATATTTAGCAATATTTCCTTTTGTTAATATTTATTAATTTCAAGAAAAATGTCATTTTTTTCTTGAGTATAAAAGGCCATTATATATATATATATATATATATAAGTAGACTTCCACCATATATATAAGATCTTAGTTAATTCTAAAAGTATATTATATTTAGCAATATTTTCTTTTGTTAATATTTATTAATTTTTACTTCAAGAAAAAATTACATTTTTCTTGAGTTTAAAAGGCCATTATATATATATATATATATATATATATATGATAATAATAAACAACAATAAAATATATAATAATAGTAAGAAGAAAATTAACAATATATAACAATTATGTATTTTACAGTTGTTTATTATTATCATTCATCTTATTTTTTATTTTATTATTTTATTCTTGTGTGTGTGTGTGTGTGTGTGTGTGTGTGTGTGTGTGTGTGTTAGGAAAATTAATGAGAAAGTGGAAAACATTTTTGTGTCACACAGTTTGTTCTTTATGAATTAATTGGACGAAAGTGATGTTTATGACGATGTAACTACCTAAGTTATCAACCTGATACTGACACTTAAACTGATAGGCAACAGAACTAATTTGAGAGATAGGCAGGCCATATTTATTGGATGAATTTTAACATTGTTTGAAAAGAGAAGAGAATACATAAATTAGCAGAAAAATAGAAATTACTTTTGCTAGCAGAGATTTGTTTTGAAGATCTCATAGTGACATGGATTAGATGAATAGAACTATGTAATCTTAGTTCAAATACTCAATTGTACTACATCCAAAAGATAGCAGCGATCATATAAAACTTTCTTAAATTCTTTTTTAGTCTAAGGACAAAATGAACTGAAATCTTGACATAAGAATAATATTGCATGAAGACAAAATGAGTTGCAATGAGTATATTACGATGTTATGCTGGTTAAAGTAGATTTCTGGTACTACTTCTTCTAAGTTTCCTTCATAGTAAATTTTGTCTTTTTGTTCTCATAAACATTGTTCTGCCATCCATTTACAAAAACTATACTGTTTTCCTCTTCTCTCTTACCTGTGAGTGTCAAATTTTTCAAACCCCTTTTCTCATTATATGCCCTAGACTAAAATAAAAAGCAAAAAACATAAAATGTAATTTTTGGGCAGACCTGAAGGAGACTACCACCACCTTTAAATTTGTTGTTTTTAGTTTGTTTTTTTTTTACTTTTTTCAGTGCAATCTTGTCGATTACACCCTAAACTTTTTGATTGACAAAAAAATTTTGAAAAATTTCAATATTTCAACAATTTTAGGGGGGCTGAGTTTTTCATACAACGTTATAGTAAATCGATCCTTCATTTTAGAACTACTCATTGGTACAACATTACCACCACCTGTAAATTGGTTGATTATCAATTGTTTTTTACTTTTTTCAGTGCAATCTTATCGATTAAATCCTAAACTTTTCGATTGACAAAAACATTTGTAAAAATTTCAACATTTAAACAATTTTAGGTGGGGGGGGGGGTCTCAGTTTTTCATACAACCTTAAGGCTTAAATCGATCCTGTGCAATTAACTTTTTTGCTTGCACATATTCAACTACTGAATGCTTTGCAAAATTTTTTAATAAAGCCATTCTTGGAGTTTCCGAGAAAGATGTCATTGTAAGAACTGAAGAAAACTTGAAAAAAACAAAAACAAGAGCAACAACTTGTCCCAAAAAAAACAAAACAAAGCAACCTCAATGCAAGTGGTTCCAAAATGGAGGATTGATTTACTATAACATTGTATGAGAAAGTGAGCCCCACTAAAATTGTTTAAATATTGAAATTTTTTCAAATTCTTTTGATAATCGGTAACTTTATGTAATAATCAATAAGAATGCACTGAAAAAAGTAAAAAAAAATTAAAAACAACAAATTTAAAGGTGGTGGTAGTCTCCTTCAAGTTCACCAATTCTTATATTGTAACATCCAAAAAACAAAAAAAAAACACCATTATTCACAACAAGTGAAACAGAAAGCTGGATATATGATTCATTTAATACTACCTGGAAAACTTTTGACATTCAAATCCCTGTCAGATATACAAAAAAATGATCAACATACATATCTAAAATGTGTGATCCACATACCAAAAATAGATATTTGGTCAGCTAATACAAGCAACAGTTTTTGTCGACAAATCCATCCCATGAAGATGTTAGCAGCCATCACAAGGCCGAATAGGCAACAGTTGGGTATCAAATTAAGCTGGGCACACATAATACTGAACTTGAACTCAACTGACATTTTAACAAACTTTAGTCAGTTAAGTGTCATACGTGTTACACGCTTGGGCAATCATGTCTCAAAAGAGACATGACTGACTGGGCAGGAGATTATCCCACAGTAGGCTGCCATTACTTTCAGCAGTAGACTGGTTGCCAACCAAGGCTATAGAACCCAATGTGTCCTGTTATTTAACCCATAACTGGAGGGAAGAGATGGATTAATATCTTTCACAAGAGTATTTGAGCATAGGTGAATGCAAGGAATTCCACTGTAATTCGAACTTGGCTCCCCGATTTCTTGTTCCGAGCCGATATCCACTGCACCACAACACGCATCCTTAAGTTTGATAAAAAACAGCTTCAGGGATATGAGGAGAGCAAAGAAAATCAGCGCAAAATATCAATTGTTTCTTGAAGTGGAACACAAGGAAAGAAACACATGAATTTGTTGTCAGAATTAAACTGACAATTCTGCGTAACTGTCAATGCCGTTTTCTTATTTGATACGTGTGGTAACATCTCAGGTTTTTTTTATTTTTCATTTTAACATTTATAGTGATTATCATTTTTTTTCTCTCATCTTAATAACTATGTATAGACCCTGCCCCATAGATGGTTGGTTGGTTGGCATCTAAACCAGTTCTCCAACTTTTCTCCTGCTGAGGAGAATGGCATCTTAACTGACAGGTTAAAAAACAAAACTTGTTATTAGTGGAAGAGCTTCTTATAGGAGCCAAAACAAAAACAAGCAACATGCATGCACGAATTTAAAAATATAAAAGGACAACAGACAAGTGACCCACTGAACTCTCTCTATCTCTCGTAGAGATGGGGTCTTGATAAAAAAAAAACATAGTTTACTTGGACTATCATGGGTGTGTGGGTTGGCTTTCAGAAAGAGCATCTGACCTTGTAAGATCTTGCCTCAAATTATTATAACAAGTCTCAGTATTTTGACAGACATGGGTGGAGAGGCAGAACTCACTTTACTTAGTGCAAGATTAATCTCGGTCCTACCTAAACAAAAGTATATGGCTATGAAGAAACGATGAATTACACTTATTTGAATATAAAATAGAATCATGATATTAAAGCAAGCTACTCAACATTCATGTGCAGATATAAATATATTCCAGTTATATATTTTCTTCTTACATTATTTTCTCCATCATATTAATAATAATCTGATATTATGTGCAATGGAAATGAATCAACCTGTCATAGAATTGAAGAAAGAAATGATGCATGGGTGAGTAGCATTAAGGGAATCAAGTAGAGTTTCTGGTTGCAATTAATATTTTCATTATTCTTCAAAAGGTTTCATCAATTTTGGTGTTGTTTCTTTTTTGTGAAAGGAAATCATAAATCTGGTCAGCAATTTGTCCTTTAGCTTTGATTAAATCACATCATCTAACACTGATTGGTATTACCAGAATGATCTCTATATGATTTCACTGACTGTGAATAAGATTAATCAATCCAGCCATTTTTTTTTCTCTTTCTTTCATCTTACCATCAACCTTGGAGGATATTCACCCACAAATCGACTCCATAATTTATGATATTCCTTGACTTTTGGCAGCTGGTCTATTCTCCATGTTCTCTATTATTTGGTTGTTGTGTGTTCAGGATGTGCTATCAACTCCATTTTCTATGAGGAGGATCCCATAGTAAGACTGTGAGGATAATGTCTTGCTTGCTATGCCAACAGTATCCAAAAGCCTTATAGCCATTTCTCTGTAATAATTATTGTTCTATTATAGAGTTTTGCATTGGTGATATATTGATGTTATTTGTACTGCTCTAAGAATTTTTGCTTCTTAATGAGGGCAATAGTGAGAGTTCATGATCGTGATATGTACAATTGCTCTAAAGAATTAAAAAATCTCTAAATATATTATTATTGAGCAATATACAATTATTGAGATATACAAACCCAATATTATAAATAGCTCTCAGCTATTTTTAACTGAAAAAAAAACATATAAAAAGATAGTGTAAAAAGATAATGTTTAAAATAAGTAGTTACCTTTTTATTTCTATTAACACTAAGAAAGTAAGCACTTTCTGTACAACAGAATGGTGGTCCCCATGTTCTTGTGTCATCACCAAAACCTAAAAAAAACAAAAAAAAAACCAAGTGAAAGTTCTATACAGGATTATTATAGCTAAAGTAAATGAAAACAGTCAGGACTTTTTTTGCTATTTTCAGTGAAAGTCAGCTTGAAAAGTTTGCTTCAGTTTCATCACAAAAAACACCTCTTTGGCATTATGCAAACCAAAGAATGAAGCAGACCAAATTTCTAAAGTATGTCCACTACTGACATGAATAATGTTTATATTCTTTATCTACATTTTTCACAGATATTCTGACATTAATTATTGATAATCTGTGAAGCAACAATGTGGTCTTCAGATCCTTGTAGACAAACTAATAGCAAGCTTAAGAAAAACATTTTAGATTGTCTGAATCTGTTGAGTTGTGTTCAGGAATGTCTTCAATGAAGAGAATGTCTTTTGTTTTATGTTCTGTGGACAGAGTGGGGGATTCCTTTATCTTCTATATAAATGCTTTCAAAATGAGTCACTTTGACAGAGACCTTCATTATCAGTGTTCATTCTGATGATTCATGAGATGTTGTAGGCATCATTTGTGCATAAGGCATCATTTGTGTTTTGTTCACATGTTTTTTTTACTACATTTCCAACTAGTGTTCTTACATAATATAATCATTTCCCATACTGTTGAAAATAACACAGCCTTCATCCACTTGTTATTGCTAAATCCTCTTGCGATCATCATATCAACCTCCTGAAACACTCAATTTTGAAATCTGTTTTATTGTCAAGTTTTCCTTGTGGTTTCAAATAACCATGGTCTTGGGCATGACGGTAAACTGCATCTGGCAGCAAGGCCTCTGATTGGGTGGTTGTGAGGAGCATGGAACCACCTCTTAATTACTGTTGTTCCCAGGTCTACCCTAACCCGGAGTGGTAGCACCTGTTAGGGTCCCAACTATGGGCAAATAGTTAACCTCTAACTGGGGTCAAAACACTATGAAAGTATAAAATTATGCTTTTACAGAAATATATAAATAAAAATATGCTTTTACAGAAATATATACATAAAAATAGACTTTTATAAAAAAAATATTACCAACAATAAATTTTGAAGACAAAATTATTAGGTTGACACATTTTTTTAAAAAAAATATTCTCAGCAAAACATTTTTGAATACAAAACTAGAAGACATTTTCAGTTTTCTAAAATAAAAAAAATTAAAAACAATTTTCATTAAAATCTGACTAAATCAACCTTCTCACTATAATCAACTATTTAAAAAAATACCTTAAAATTCCATCTTTTTGGCATTAAATAACCCACAGAGGTTGATATGCCATTAAACAAAACTCAAATCAAATAGCCAACTACTGTTTATGATTTACTTATAACTCTGCAGGAGATATGCTTGTCACTCTATATACATCTGTATGAAAATAATAATTGGCTCACCTTTATATAATTTCTCTAATACCACTGACATTATCTGAACCAATTTCTCAACTGGATCATTTGAAGAACTACAGTAAGGTGCCAATATTACATGTATTCCATTGTGAACCAAGAGATGTCTCAGTTAACAATATTATGAAACCCTTCAGTATTGTCAATCAAAAGCATCTAAAATGAACCATGTGTTGCTTTCTTGTGTATCTTTCTGTCATGGTTTGACTCCAAGATGAATTTATAATGTGAATGACAACCTCCACCATTATTGAAATTGTCATACACAATCAAGATTCACTTCTTTTCTTATTTGACCCACATGGTGTCTGTGTGCAACCTTTGCCAAATTTTTATACTTTTTACCAAGGGTGAGGAGGGTTTACAGTTGGATTGTTGCTGCATATATCTCATCTCTCACATGACTTACTGCTCAATATTCTTGGTCAATTTATATCAATGGACATAGCTTCTTACTAGCATCTTCATATAGACTGTGTGAAAATTATTTTAAGAATTGGTTTCTCAGGAACTGTTGTACTATTAAATTCAAACTTCAAAACAAAACCCCTATCACTATATCCACGCTATTCCACATTACTCATCCTCAGGTCATCCTTCCAAAACATTTTTCTGTACTTATCATAAAACTGGATTCTCCTTAAACTTTTTATATAACATTCATATTGCATTTTCACTCATGAAATTTCTTTGTTTGCTCTCTTCAGATCCTCTACTGGTTGAAGAAGCAATAAATGGAAGACTATCTCTACTCATACCCGCTACTGATCATCTAAGCTTCAAAGATAGCTTGCTTGACTCACTGCCACTACTCTGGACCTTGGTCACTCTAGTAAATATTATTCCTGGTTAAAAGTCCACTTCTGCCCACATTGTTTTGTCTTGATCCTGAAGATGTCTAAAAGAGTGAAAACATTAACAATAACAAGTATGGTTAATGAAAAACAATTTGAAAATCTTCATTTTTTTTTATAAATTTCAGGTAGTTGATAGTTAAAAAAAAAATAAAATAAAATAAAATTTTAAAAAATCAATCAATCAGGAACATTTTTTTCCTGGAATCAATCATCTGTCAAAATCTGTGCATGCCTTGAGTGATGGGTAGCTGCAAGAGTTTGCAAGTTACACTCAATCTTAGTGGATTTCTTCAAATTAAATTCAGTTTCAATTTCCTGAGAATTTTAAATCTAGAATCACTTATAATTAATGAACATTTTTACAGTATTTACATTATTCAGACTATTTTTCGAATTTTTATTGTCATTTGTACAATGTTTTGACTGTTGTATGCTCCAACCTTCTTCAGGTGATAGGAATTTCGAACAGAGCCCTTTATTACAATCACTGGGGTATATATTTCCATCCCTTTGTGCCTCT
Organism: Ascarosepion bandense; assembly: GCA_037127315.1. Lineage (NCBI taxonomy): Eukaryota > Metazoa > Mollusca > Cephalopoda > Sepiida > Sepiidae > Ascarosepion > Ascarosepion bandense. The sequence continues at coordinate 638,184 of JBBBDQ010000207.1, forward strand.
TCTGGTAGTCATGAGTTATCTCTCTCTAACCATGTAAGTTACTTGTTCACCACTGCTGTAGCCTGGTATTGAACTCACAACTCTTTACATTAACATAAAAAATTACAATATGAATTCTGGCAAAAAAAAGGTTACTGAACATTAGGTTTATAAGTCCCAAAATTCTTTTAAGGACACATGGCCCAGTGGACATAGACGTTGATTAGTTTCATGTAACTGTAGAAAGAAATAGAAAGGAGAAACAGGCCGCCCCCTTAAGGTAAGTCTACAAGAACATCATAAGGCCGTAACACAAGGGGAGATAGAAAAATCAGACTTAGCTGACCACATATGGAGGGAGAAAGGGGAGGAAGTTGAAATAATAGATAGAGAACGTCACTGGAAACTAAGTAATCAGCACATATGCTAAGCTATAAAAATCTCCTAAGCCGACCAAGCATAGAGATGAATGCAATATGGGAACCAGTAATACCGAGTGCCAAGAGAAAATCATTAGTGTCAAAATTGCAATATGAGCTCTGGTAAAAAAATACTAGAGAAAATCATTAACGTCAAAAATTGCAATATGAACTCTGGTATAAAAAAGAACTGAATATTAGGTTTATAAGTCCCCAAAATTCAGATAGTCTTGTTCTTAAGGAAACATGGCCTAGTGGATATTGTTGGTTAGTTCCTGTGACTTGACCCAAAAAGTTGTGAGTTCAATACCAGGCTACAGCAGTGGTGAACAAGTAACTTACAAGGTTAGAGGGAGATAACTCATGACTACCAGAAGAGGTCCTATACAAAGGGATGGAAATATATACCCCAGTGATTGCAATAAAGGGTTCTGTTCAAAATTTCTAGCACCTGAAGAAGGCCGGAGCATACAACGGCAAAAAGGTCGTACAAATGGCAACAAAGATGAGGACAATAGTCTGAATACTGTAAATACTACCTCATCTCAGAAATATAGACAAATATTGAACATTTTTAATTACTTTTGAAAGAATAAGAAAACCTCTTATTACTCTTCTCCTTGAATCTCTACTGCCAAATCAAACCCAATGATATCTAACAACTGCCTGTCATCAAGCATCTTCACAAATTTTCTTGTTCCATGCAAGTGGAGACACCAACCATCTTTTTACAATTCTCCCTCACTTTCTTGTGTTTTACCCACTATTCATAAAAATCTTAATTTGCATTTACCTTTTTAATGAACCATGCAAAAGTCCATCCTTCATCTACCTGTAAAAGCCAAATTAAGTAATCACTTAAGGCGGTTATTTTTTTTCTTTTTCAGGGGCACTTCACAACTGGTGAAAATATTCTACTTAATCATTACTTTGGGGGTTATACGGAGAAGTCATCACATGCAAGTTATACAGTACCTGCTCCATTGCTCCATTAACATTCTCCAGATCATTGTCCATAACAAGTAGTAAGAGCCCCATATTGTAAAAAAAGATTTCTATTAACAATAAATTGTCCACAGGGCATATTTATCTGATAATGCATATGTCTCTTGTCAGTTAGAAACATCTATATAATGAGATTTATTATTTAGATGTTTTCATGAATAAGGACCTTGAAACTGATCATTTTGAAAAGGAACGTCAGTCTTTTAGGCAAAGTAATATCAGTTTTACCACCCTATAACTGACAAGTAACAAAACTATGTGTCTATACCATTGTATCATTATACAGATTCAGCCCAAATTATATTCAGCTGATCAAATTGTGTCGTACCAATTCTTTCCATCTTTTCATGAAACTGCTTCATTTCCGCTTCTCTGTCATTATTATAAAGCCAACAGAATAAATTATTTTGAATTTGAGAACAGGACTGATACTCATTTAGCCTCTATGGCTTCTTAATTTTACTGTTCTTATGATAGTCTCACAAAACTGCAGCATTTCAGTCTCTTCTCCCTCATCAAACCTAAATTATGTACCTCTTCCATTTGATAAGAACTACCTTCATTTGATAGAACTTTTCATTTGCCTTAGGATCAACCACCTGCTTCAACTTAGTGGGATATGTAACAATGACTTTGTGTAATATGTCTTACTGATAAATACTTTTTATAACTGCTGATTCCAATCTGATTAGAGTGACCACTAAGACTGCAAAATGATACACTATAAAAATTACCCAACAAATGGGCTAATAAAATATTATACATTTTTCATTGTGATCTAGCTGGCCCAATTGAGCCTATATCACTGACAATACTGGTATAATATGGTTTATTTTCTTTAAAAAGTTATATGTTTTTAGCCAAAAAGAAATATTTGGCAGACATCACTATCTTCTTCATGTGCTGTGCCCCTTTAGGACGTAGGCAATCATGGACTTCCACTTGCCCCTGTCCCTTGTCGCTCTTAATATTTTTCCTTTTGATAAACCCCACTCCTCCAGCCATTTGCTCAAGCCCCTCAAATATGTCTCACACTGCTTTTCCCTGTCTCTCTTTCCTGCTGTTCTGTGAGTATTAGATTCTCCATACCCTCCTTCCTCATTACATGTCTCAGAAACCTCAGCTGTCTCTTCTTGTTTTCTTCCCATTTGCATCCTCTCCAACACCTCATCATTGCTCACATATTTGGTCCATTGTATTCTCAGCATCCTTTTGTAGAACCACATTTCTGATTCTTTTAGCCTCTCTTTCTTCCTTGAAGACATTGTCCAACATTTGCTGCCATACAGAAGGACAGCTACCACATAGCAGTCCAGCACTCTTTACTTTGCTTCCAATTAAATTTTCCTGTCTCTTAGTATGCTGATTAGCTACAGAAATGCATCTTTTGCCATGCCAATGTGTCTTCAGATCTCATTGTCACATTTTCCATCCTCTGTCAGAAAATTTCCCAGGTAATTAAATTTCTTTACTTGTTTTACTTTATTTTCTCTGATTTGTAGTTGACATTTTGGGGCCTTCTTTTTGCTGATGATCATACATTCAGTTTTCTTGAAGTTTATGCTTAGTCCTTTCTTCTTGCCTTCTCTAGCTAACTTCTGTAGGAGGTTCTGCATTTTTCTTTCTGTGTCTGCTTTCAGCACTATGTCATCCACATAGCTTATATTGTTGAGGTCGTGTTCACCAATGACAAAACCTGGCAAGGATTTTATCTCTCTCAGAATTGTTTCACTGTACAGATTGAATAAATCCGATGAGAAAACACATCCTTTGTCTTACGTGCCTTTCTATTTTTGTACACCTGCTGAATTCATTTCCTGTCTGTATGCAAGCAGTTTGCCGCCAGTATAGGTTCTTGATAATCCTAATATCTTTCCCAAAAATGTCAAGGTTGCCAAGCATCTCAAACAAGTTTTTGTAGCATACTTTGTCAAATATTTTTGCTTAGTCTATAAAACGCAGATGCAGGATCTTTTACATTTGTCTTGCTCTTTCAGATAGCATTCCGAGCATGAATATTGCATTCCTTGTTCCAGTATCTTTAACGAATCCTAATTTTGGCCCTATTTTGCTGTGCACTCTATTCATCAGAATCCGGACAATGAGTTTTGCTATGTAGCTCATTAAGCTTATCATTTGAAATCTGTAAAATGCATAAGCAATGATTGCACAGAATTTGCCTCTGAAAATTTTGAAAACCTTTTAATCAATAATCCTATTAAACATTAAAAATCAGCCCCATTATTTTCTGTAGCAAAATAGTACAATTTTTAGCAATCCCTATTTGAAATAAGATGTCTACTAATTGAATCAAAATTACTATGAACAGACGCTATTATGACAGCCACTAACATAAGAAATAGATGTTAAAGTCAAAAAACTGGAAAAACTGATTTTGAAATGTTCATATGTCACAAAACTAACCTCAATAATATGCATATTATTGTTTGTTATGCTAACATACAAGGTAGAAATTTGACACTAAGCACAAAAAGGTAATTTTTTAGGATACAATAAGATTAGTTCTGCTTATCTTTTATATCTTTCTACCCTAAAATAATCTAATAATAAAAGTGTGAAATTACCTGGTTTCTCCACTTTAATGACTTCTGCTCCCATGTCTGCTAAAATCATGCTACAGTATGGTCCAGCTAAAATCCTTTAAAAATAAACGAAAAAAATCATCTAAAATGAGGTACTTAGCAAAACAAATAAAGAAAAAGAAGGATTATGAGAATCTGAAAAGGATAGTAAAGGGAGCGCTAACCTTTTACCATTCCAAGATCGACACAGAACTTGAAACCCTTACTAATCTGGAACACTGACTAATTAACTGCTGTCCAATCAGAAGCACTTCCTGAGGCCACATGAAAAACTCGATTCTGAAACATTTCTCTTTTACAACTGACAGCCAAAGTCACCACCTATTTTGGCAGCTGTCCCTTCCTATGTTAATGGATACATGACCTTCAAAACTCACCTTGTTCATCAGATATTCACCTAACAGTTAATCCAACAAATATAAATTATATTTGCAAGTCTCCTTTTTTTTTAACCTATTGCACATAAACCCTTTTTTGTACAATAAACCCCTTTTGAATAACCCAGTGTTGGTGTTACATCTTTTCTTCAAGTGTGTCTGTCTTTGTCTTTATTTGACTTTGTAGATCTAAAGAAATTATTCTACTTTGGTTTTTGCTGAATGTAAAAATTCAGAGTGTTGGGAGTTGATATAATGAATTAAAATATTGTTCAGAACTGCTCGTAATTCAGCTGTTTAGAATAATCCCATAACTTTCATCGAAAGCATAAAATTCACTCGGAAGAAACAATGTAATCTCTTATATTTATACTGTCATCTCCTTTAAGGAAGGTTTCCTGAAGGCAGACAATTGCTGGAGTCAGGTCAGTTACCATGAGAAACAACTCATTAATGTTTGGCTTCAACCCATGACAGTTGCAATGCAATATTATATACATGCTTTTTCTTATTTATGGCTTATTTGTTATTGATTAGTTTTAGTTTAGAACCCCATCTGTGGATTTTGGCTAACTACTTCCATTTAATCTAAATTTTCAAAGTGATTTTCAGTAGACACTTCCAGTTTTTGCTTATTCTACTGTTTAAGAACTTTGGTGGATGTATAGGTGATCTCTGTGACATTTGTTCTGCAGATGGTCTAACATGTTTGAGAGGAGAAGTCTGCATCTGAGATGATGTTATCCGCTTATTGCCAGTTAACCTTTTCCTGTTTTTTGGTTCAGACTGTCCCAGTTCTTTGTAGTACAAATCATTTAAATGTTTTTGGAAATTGAGCCAATCATTCAACCCCAAGTGCACAAGTCTCTTAATAAGGTCCCCATACTTGTCAGTGAGATTGGAATTATTTGGACTTGTCCCATTCACTACTCTTGCATAGGAAGGGCACCTCATGTACTCTTCAACTACTTTTTTGCCTTCAAAAAGGAAATGTTCCTCTTATATTTAACTTCCATGATTTCTTTTTCTTTTTTCCAAAACTCACTCTGTGATATTCAAATTTCTGACATCTAAAACACTGCAGAGAAGCTGGGATATATAACTCAACTGGCTTGACATTATAGCCTATTTTCATTTTAGAAGGAATTTTTGGTGAATTGTACATGAGAATGTATGTATCTGTAAATATTCTTTCACCATTTTTTTTTTTTATATAATCATATTGTCCCAAGCAAGGCATTTTACTGCCACTGGTGTGCAAGGGGCAAGGGGTTACATAGAAGGAAAGTTATGAGAAAGAGTGGCAGGTTATAGGGGGTGTCAGGAAGTGGGTAGGAGAAGGATGAGAATACTGACGAGAGTGGAGTGGACGGAAAAAGGAGCATGAGAGAGAGGATACAGTTAGTTAGAAAGGAGATGACTATTGACTTTACATTTAAATTCTTGGAGATTATAGATGTCAGGAAAACAAGTAAATGGAAAGGAATTCCACAGGTGGGAAGTGCGAGAAAATAAGCTGATGGAGTAGAATTGGTGTTTACATTTTATTAGTTTCACAGTAAAAGGGTGGGACCAAGTTGCCAATCTTGTGGCTCGAGTAAGTTTATATATAGGGGGCACCAGTGAGCTAAGTTCATCGAAGCAGAAGCCATGAAAGTAATTGTAGAAGAGACACAGGAAAGCCACATTGCACCGGTGAGAAAGTAACTGTATCTGAGCTGCCAAGTTGGGATCTATCACATTACAGATTCTCCGCTGGATCTTTTCAAGGACACCCAGGTGGATAGCAGGAACACCCGACCAACATAACTTTATTATTAGTACAAATGTCATTTGTACTAATAATAAAGATCATAATCACTAAGATATAGTTATTAGTGCTAAGGGAAGTTTTAATTAAGTCGTCTTACAAAAGAAGAAGTATCATTATCAGTAAAAACTGTTATTTCTGTCTTCACATTTACTGCAATCAATCCTTTAAAACCAGTGCACAAAAACAATTCTAATAACCAGAACAATTAAAACGTGAATAACTTGCTCAATGAACATTCAGAAAAAATTGGCAACATAACCACTGAGTCCCTATTTTAGCCAACTACTGCTTCTCACTTAGTAGAATAATAGATTGCAGCTCAGATTGAGGAATGGAAGAGCCAAGTTTGAATTCTAGGACATACTGGGTTCTATAACTTTAGGTGGCAACTGGTCTAGGAAAAAAACTCTGAAAACTGTAAATAGCTCTGATGAAGAACATCCTATGCAACTAAAGAAAGGATCATTTATATTGACTCAATGAACCCAATTATGGTCAACTGCTTCTTCTTTGCCTGAATCTAAACTAGATAAATTCTATTCAAATCCAACTGATAACATGAACATTTTTCCCAAAACAAAACAAAACAAAAAAAATAGTTAATAACTTTCAATGTACATGTGACAATTTCAGAAAGGAATTTTTAATATGAACCTTGTAATTTCATTTGAAATATGAATGTTTCAGAGCATTCCCCTTAGATGGGAATGAATTAGAATTCAGAAGAACCAATCAGAAAATAATATTAATCAAATACAGAATAAAACAATGACATTGAATGTCTAAAGAAAAGACTAGTCTCTGCCCCTGCATGAGTCATGTAACCTTGGCTATATAAATGCAAAATTCAAAGAAATATCATCTTTTTTTCCTCCTCTCCTTTAAACTGTCAGCATGAAACAATGTTACTCCCTTCACTACAAGCCCAGCCATGGAAAAATGGTATAGAAATTAAATATATATATATATATATATATATTTTCAACTAATAAAATTTCATAAATAAACCTGGTTTGTTCAATAAATTATAATTACTAGTGCAAATACAGCCGAAATAGGTGGACATAGTTGGACCATTTAGAAAATAACTCATCACAAATTCAAGAAAAAACTTTCATGAGCCACCATGAAATTATTTTTAACCAATGAAAACTTAGCATTCACAAAAGATCACACCTCTATGTATAACTAGCAGTATAGCCCGGCGTTGCTTGGGTGTAATGGAAGCTTTAAAACTAATCCATGGTCCTGGAGCTCAGACTCTTTAGACATTGGCACAAAAGACTAAAAAGCAATAGCTGTTTCCAGTTAAAGTGAATCCATAGACTGAAAGAAAAATGAATGGATGTAAGTCAAATTTTGATTTCCTGGTATCAATATCAAATAAGTTTTTTTCGTTGTAAACTGAATTTTGAAGGCTGAATGAGTCCTCTGAGTAAATGGTATCATGGCTGAGATTAACAACTGCAACTGTACCTACTTAGAGCCAAACCGATGCAAAAGATAAAATAAAAGGGCTGAAAAAATACAGACATACAGGCAGATAAACAGACACACACACACAAACATCTTGCCTTTTCTATATATATATATATATATATATATATATATATATATATATATATTATCGATTTTCTGCACTATTGTAAGAACTTCAACCTTGAAACTTCTGAATATCGTTTCTTATGTCTTTGTCTATGAGTGTATCAAATTTGATTAAAATCAGACCACTCCTTCTATAACCTGATTTTTTCAATTATTGATTTTCAATATTTATTGGGGATACCTCAACACAAAAACTAGCTAAGAACACTTGCAGACACTTATAGTACAACTGTGTAAATTTTCAAGAAAATCGGTTCAGCTGTTTCGGAGTCTATAGGTAATGGGGACACACACAAAGTTTCATTTATAAATAAGTTTAGATTAGATTTTGAATCCATTTTACAGATACAAAAGTAGAAGCTTACTGCTTTTCAAATTTAAAACAAATTTGAAGGCCAGTTTACTCTACCTGCACGAACACACACACAATAGAAGAGAAGAGCCTGCAGCTGCCAACTAAGGCCGTGTCTACATACTCACAGACACATTAAGATGATCATCATAAATTTTGTCCATGCATCTCACACTGCCCTTTCTTTTCCCTTTTATGTGCTGTGTCCCTTCCAGACATAGATGATTATGACCCTGCACATCTTCCTATCCCTTGTAGCTTTTCTATTGGTATTTTTCCCCAATCTCTGTTCTGCCATCTATGCATTTGCTTAAATCTATCAAGTATGTCACATCAGTTTTTTGTCAGTCATTACTCAAAATAAAAGTTAGCACAAAAACAATACACATTGTAGTAGTAAAAGCCAAAAAACATAACGTGCAAAAAAGATAAATACACTTTAATGCAAGAGAGAAAACTAAAAAAAAAGAATGATAGCCGAAGAGTTTTCTCCCTTACATCGTGTGTAAAAACAGTACTTTAGGTACCTAAAAATAAAGCAAGACCTAAGGTTAAAAATGCAATTAGAAAGATAAAAAATCTTTCTTGAAGATTATATTTTCAGTCTAAGTCAATTTATTATTTCCAATAAACAAAAATACTTTGCTGGAATTCAAATTGAATTTAAATAGAATGGAATTTTTTTCCCATAATTATCAGTCAAATCAATAAAATCTTCCATATTGACAAATCTTCATTAAAAACCTTTCAAAAATAAAATATACTTTTCTGAAATGATATTTGAGAACAATTAGCTGATATAAAGTTTACTTAGTCTGAATTGAAACAAATATTACTTTTACTTTAAAATATTGCAGACAAGCATTTTTTAACTGACTGGTAACCCTAGAAATTTTATATTTCAAACATTCTAATATTTTATTGAATTTTAGGTATTTTGACTTTATAGTCTTACTTTTGTTGAGGAAAAGTTAGAAAATTAGTAATAAATTTCAAACTTACTTTTATCTTCTGACAATATTGATATTTACAAAAATTGGCATGTTTATACACACATACAAATAAAAATTAATAATTATTTTTAAAATACTGGGCATCACTGAATTGTCGTATGATTTTCCATTTCTGATTAGTAAATACAGCTTTTAGTTAATAACCATGTCACTTGAACGCTACAAATATAGAACTTTCAAAAATTTAAAGTTTATGAATTATTTTAATTAAAATTTTAAAGACATGAAAACAATTCTTGTAAAAATTCATTATTCATTGAAAAATCTTGTTTTTGTATGTCAATAGCGTCGATAATATATATTTATTCATAAAAGCAATTAAAATATTTTCAAATTAAATAATGTCTTAGTTTAATTGCATTTTTTATTTTATGATTCAGAGTAAAATTTCTGTGTGTAACTGTAGGTCCAGTTTAATCAAAACAATTTAATGATTTCAATTCTCTTGTCCTTATAATAAACTTTAAGCACTACAGAAAACAATTTCCTGAAATTTCATAAAATAAAGTGGAGGGTAACAGATGAAAACATTTTTACCAAGATAGTTTAAAGAAGAAACATTTAAAAAATATTTCATTTCTGAATAAGTCATGAAAGTATTATTAAACCCCAAAATTATTTTATTTTTGCAAAAAATCAATGTGTTTTTCCTCGCAAAAAGACACTTAAAATACAAATTTATGAACAAATGGCATATTTATAAATGTGCAAGATGGATACTGGTGAGAAAAATTGTCTGGCACAACATGGTGAACCAACTTTTCTAGTAACAGACCGGGTATTTGATTCATTATAATTGCTCCACTTCATGTCAGTAGAAAACATGAGACCAAAAAAAGGACAGTAAGTTATTTTCTTGAGAGATTAGCATCAGCCATGCTGATAGAAAACAAAAATGGCCCTGTATGATGATTAAAAGATAACAGTTTCATTTTGGGGGTGTTCAAATTTACAAGCCATTTCTTGCACCAGTTAACAACTGATTGCTGATAATTTTCATGAACAGCTATAGTTTCAGTTTGTCAGACCTATCAGACTTACTATTAAAATAAGAGTAAATAGTTGTATCATCAGCATAAATAACTAATTGAGAACTGATTAATGTGAAATGGTCTAGAGTTAGTGTACCATTAGCATTGTCATGAATCAGAGATATTCACACCTTTATGAAAAAGGTTACACAATAATCATCATCATTATCATTTACATGACCAAGAGAGATGTGTCACTATCAGAGGAAAATGTCAAGAACAATTAATAACAAAATCAACAAAATGCACTCCTGCATGCTTTATAACAAAAATGTCCTCACTGACGTAATTAATTAGGCCCGTCAATCCTTTGTTATTACCAATTATAGGTAGGATGGTTGTTACAACAAGCCACATGTATAAGCCCACTTTACAACATAATATTCCTTCAAAGAATAGTCACAGTATCAACCTCACAACCACAAAGCATACTGTCACAGGAAGAAGATATACAAGCCCCAAGTGCAAGTGATCACCAAATATAAACATATAGTTTTATTTCAGTTTATGAGTGATATCCCCTAATTAATACCTTTCCCAAGTTTATTTGTGCACATTCACTTGCACACAAATACCCTTGGGAAAGGTATTAATCCGTCTCTTTCTTCCAGTTATGGGTTAAATAATAGGACAGATTGGGTTCTATAGCCTTAGTTGGTAACCACTATACTGCAGAAAGTAATGGCAACCTACTGTGGGATAATCTTCTGCCAAGTCAGTCATGTCTTTTTGGAGACATGATTGCCCAAAGTGTGTATCACATATGGCACTTAACTGACTGACTGAGATATTACAAACAAAGTGTTATATAAATGCAAAGAGTCATCTCATGCTAAGAAAACGATATCATGTTTCAGTATCTTTCTAATAACTGTGGTTTGAATAAATGAGCAAAGGAAGAAGTTTTATTGATTACCTTCAGAGTTTCACCAATTGTGATTGAAAAGACAGGGTACAATTGGTACTCCAAGTAGCCATACTATTTTATTATTAAAGGAGGAAGCAGATTGCTGTCATAAACACCATGGTGGAATAAAACAAAACCATTCCTAGGGCCCCATCTTCATACATTGATAACATATCAACAAGAGTGTGTGTCCTTTGGTCCATGTAGGAATAGACCTGGAATGAATCTGGAGCAGCGATGAAGATACAAGAGTGAGCTTCCACCGATGCCTAATGTACTCACCAATCAGAGTATCTTTTCCCTGTGTGGGAAATTAAAAAGACATTTGCAAGCGTGCAATATGCTCTATGTCACAACTATATTTGTGAAACCACGAATGACCCAGCACATGGTGATTGGTGCACGAATGAACATGAAGTCACAGTATAGATTGACGCAAGCTCCTTGACTACTGGTGTTGTTGTAGGAAGCCATGGATCTTTGGTTGAGGATGCATGTTGGCAGTGCCCAGTCAATGAAAACAAGTACATTAACTTGGCAAAGCCAATGCGACTTTGAGAAGCATCAACCTGGTGTTGCAGCAAAAGATGACTGCCATTAATCAGAAGACAGACTCAGCATGCATATATCACTGGGTTTTTGATGGGTTATCTGGAAAAATGAGAGTGCACACAAAGATGGCATCAGAAATATTAATAAGATGTTGGCTCAGCACATTCAGGAAACTAGTTGTGGAATATGGGCTAACAACTGATATCAAGCTTGTCAGATCTCATGTGAACTAAGCCAATCAAAACATCAGAGTGCCTTAATGATGGCCAGATGCACTTTGAAAAGGAATGAAGCCAGTATGTGCAATAACAATAGAACAGCAGGAATCTGTACATATACAAGCCCTCCATCAACATAATGAGCATTCCAGTGTGAAGCACATATTATATTTTGTCAAACAGGTCAACCTGAAATCTCAAAAGCAGTAGTTTGGGTGGTGGCCACAGGCTGTGAGGCATGTCAGTCCATAGACCCAGCACCAGCGCATTGGGAAGTTGGAATGCTGGAAGAGTGTGACAATTAGAGATAGGTGGGAATGGATATAATGGAGATGATATTATCTGACCCGATAGACTTGGTGGCTCCTAAATGATTTTCCATCTAGTGACCATTTTCACATCAAGACTCTGCCAGCATCATTCAACATTTATCAAGTGACCAAACTTGGAAATTTGCATAAACCACAAATTTGTCTCTCAAAATCTTGGAACTCCAAGATCAAGCTGGTCTTAATTGCAGCAAGAAAGGGCCACCTGCTGAGCTATTCATTGACAATGGTGTGGCATTCTCCAGAGAGATGTTCATAAGCGTTGCGAAGGAGTGGGGCATCCAACTGAGATTCCAGTGTTCGTATATGCTGTTAAGAAATGCCATCATACCATCAAGCGAATTGCTGCTAGACCACTATGTTTCATCATGAAGACGTTATATTAGTCTAACATGATGTCAAAAGATAACACAACAGCCATGACAGCACCAACCATGTCTATATAGAATTATCAGGAGCACATAAAGGGTGTTGATGTTGCATCACCACTTGCACATATAGATCCTGGAATTTATAGAGTGGGAGATGCAGTCTGGATAAAGCTCCCACGTGGTCAATGCATGATCCAATTTTTAAAAAAAGAGATTGATGTGGATCTATAGGTCCTTGAATACCACAAACACATCAAAGGTCTTCGCCCTCATCACAGATCTATTTCCTCAGAAGATGAGAGGAGTGATATGTCATATGAGAACAATTCAGGTATTCTGCTGCTTTTCAGTGCAGTGACAGGAAACGGGTTGGGAGATGACAACAATGATATCAAGAATGAGAGAGAAACTGTAAACACTAAGAGATTGATGAACCCATACAACTTTATAAAGAAGCACTTGTCAAAGGTGACCCCCATCTTCCTGCTACTTAACTGATCATGTGATCAGGGAGAAATGGAGAAGAGAAAATAGCTTACCTCCTGGAACAAAATGCACTCATCCGTATTGTTGCATGCAAAATAAAACAGAAGAAAATATAGTCAAATGCTGCAATTTAAGACCAGCTTGATCTTGGAGTTCCAAGATTTTGAGAGACAAATTTGTGGTTTATGCAAATTTCCAAGTTTGGTCACTTGATAAAATGAGCATGAATGAGAGAACATCCAATGGGGCTGCAGATGAGTTGAGTGGTCATGCTTTGTGTATGAAGTTTTGCGACAGTCTCACTGATTATGATTGAAAAGGCAGGAGATAACTGTTACATCAAACAGCCATACTGGTTTTTTATTACAGGCAGAAACAGTGGTTTGCCATATGAGAAGGGGGACAGCAGTTTACCATATGAGAAGGTGGGCAGCAGTTAGCCATACTAGAAGGCAAGCAGTAGTTAGCCATACGAGAAGGTGGGCAGCAGTTAGCTATACGAGAAGGCGGGCAGCAGTTAGCCATACGAGAAGGTGGGCAGCAGTTAGCCATACGAGAAGGTGGGCAGCAGTTAGCCATATGAAAAGGCGGGCAACAGTTTGCTAAAGGAGAAAAGAGGGAAGTAGCTTCTTGAAGCAGAAAGCAAATTACTGTAACAGCATGTACATGTGTCATTCCTAGCAAAATCTATAGTTTATATATTCCTTTCACATCACGTAATGAAGGTAGTATTGAACGGGCATTCTTCCAGATACTATCGTACAAATGTGAATGTCTCTCAAGACTATTTTAGATCTTTTTCTGATCCCAGATAACTTGCTGCAACAAAAAGAACAAAACAAGTGTTTTAAAGAATTCTCTAAAATGTTGACATTAATGATGGGCCAGGAAATACATTGTGTGCTGTTACTTGCACGCAAATAGGTGTAATTCCTGGCCCATCATAAATGTCAACATTTTAGAGGTCTATTCACTGAAACAAGTTTTATTCATATAAGGATACAAATGTGTCATTTCCCACCAATCATTGTTACCTTGTAGAACACTTTAAAACTCTTGTCACTGAGGCAACTTTTTAGTTAGTTTGTTACATATATTTAACTGGGTGTGCATTACAGATTCTACAATCTCCAATTACATTTGCTAACAAAGAACTTGGTTAATAATTATTGCATTGTGCTTATATAGGCTTAAAAATTTGAATAGACTGAAAATAATGTATGCATTTTACTATCACTTTTTAAAACAATGAAAATATTTAAAGAAAATCCTTACAGACTTTATGGATTGTTTGACAGATAACAAAGTAAATATTTTTAACTGATGATTAACTCACCGACTGAGATCGAGAACTCTAATTCCAGATAAAAATTCTTGCCGATGCCGACCACCTAAAAAACAAAATGCATTTTTTAAGAAAATCTTTTTATGTATTTGAAGATGACAATACCTTTGTGGTTCATACAGCCATATATATCATTGATCATTTTCTATATCTTATATAAAATATCAATTGCATACAGGTATGATTAGAGAAAGCTAAAGAATGAACAGAAAAAATTCTAGAGGATTTTTAATACTCACACGTCTGAACAAAATAATTTTGATATAATTTATGTTCAACAGTAAAATACTCAAAACAAACTTAATGATTTAAACAAATTATGCCAAAATCTACCAGCAAATTAAAGAAACCTTTAACTGTCAGGAACAATAAGGGATTCAGTTGATTATATAAATAAAATCATTATTATCATTATTATTTGTCATTTTAAGCATTTGACAGTCTGGTATGCTAGCCTTCTACACAAGCTATAGGGCTATGGTATAACTGGATGCTTGTTTGATCTAATCCAGTCGTTCCTTTAAAATCACTAAATGAAGGTAGCATTGAACGGACATTCTTCCAGATACTATCATACAAACGTGAGTGTTCCTGAAGGTTCTATTCTAAATCCTACGCTTTTTCTGATCTTCATCGACGATCTCCCTGATGTAATCAGATCCCAAGTAGGCACCTACACTAATGACACCACCATTTACTCCCACTTCAATAAGAAATCTGCCGAGGCTGACAAAGCAAATCTCACTGCTGATCTTGAAAAAGCTGGGGTAAGAAATGGTTTGTAAATTTTAATGCTTCCAAAACGAAGCTACTATCCTTTAACCACCACAGAAAATTGCTCCTACCCTCTATTAACATGGATCACACTAGTCTACCAAAAGTAAAACACTGCACCTCCTAGGCGAAACTCTCTTGGCTGAGAGAGTTTTGCCTAGGAGGTGCAGTGTTTTCAAGTTGAATGACTACACTGAATCCATAGCTAAATCTGCTGCTAGGAAGGTTGGTTCACTGTGTAGGGCTAGCAAGTTTTCTCTTCTGAATTCATCTTGCATATATAAATCTACCATCTGCCTGTGTATCAAATACTGCTGTCACATCTTGTTGGGTGCCCCTGCTATTCATCAGGGTTCTTGAGAAAATCCAATGGAAAATCTGCAGTGTAAGTGATCCTAACCTGGTAGATCAACTCCAGTTACTTTCTCACTGACATAATGTGGCTTCCCTCTGTCTCTTATATAAATATTTTCATGGCTTCTGCTCCGATGAGCTTAGCTCCCTGGTGATACCTCTGCAGGAATTTACTCGAGCTACAAGACTAGCAACTAGGTCCCACCCTTTTACAGTAAAACCAAATGTAACTGCAACTTCTACTCTACAGCTTCTTTTCTCGCACTTCTCACCTGTGAAATTCTCTTCCATATACTTGCTTCCCTGACAACTACAACCTCCAAATGTAATGTCAATTGCCATCTCCTATCTCCTTGACTCGAATCCTTCATGTTCGTTTCCCCGTCTCCTCTACTCTCATTCGGCTCTCTTCACACCAGTGTTCTCATCCTTCTCTTACCCATTCTCTAACCTGTTCCTTTTCTCATCACTCTCCTCTTATGTAACCCCATGCACACCAGTACTGCCTTGATTGGGGTGAAATGATTATAAAAAAATATTAAATATACTGATGGACTATTTTGCATTCATAATTGTGGAGTAAGAAGTGTTCGCCTTTCGATTATCAGGCTATGGCTGAAACAGGTCACTGTTTAGTACATTTTCACATTTTATTTCAATAGCATTCAAAATGTGTCAAATAAAGGAAATACTTTTCTATTGATTTATTCAAAAAGAATAAGTGAATGAAAATATTTTACTAGAACTATACAAATACCAAAAGTTGCTATATTTGACTCACAGCAAAAATCATAATGGAAATAACACTAGAAAATGTTATATATTTAAAAATGTGTACTCAAACAATGAAACTAAGTAAAACAATCTAAGGGAAGTAATTCAACATTTCGTATCTGAAAACTGTTTTGAACAAAGATGAGCATGGGGGTGGTGCAGTGGATTTCGGCTTGAAACAAGAAATCAGAGAGCAGAGTTCGAATTCCAGTTGAATTCATTGCATTCACTTGCTCATAAATATCCCTAGGAAAGATATTAATCAGTCTCTTCTCTCTCCAGCTATGGGTTAAATAGCAGGACTGATTGGGGCTTATAGCTTTGGTTGGCAACCAGTCTACTGCAGAAAGTAATGGCAACCTACTGCAGGAAAATCTTCTACTAATCAGCCGTGTTGATTTCGAGACATGATTGCCCAAGCATGTATCACATATGGCAACTGAATGATTGACTGAAGGATACCTTGCAATTTCAGATAAGTTAACAACAATTCTTCGTAAGTAAGTTTTGGAATGATTTTTTAAAATGAAAACATTCAG
Source organism: Ascarosepion bandense (assembly GCA_037127315.1). NCBI lineage: Eukaryota > Metazoa > Mollusca > Cephalopoda > Sepiida > Sepiidae > Ascarosepion > Ascarosepion bandense. Next base: position 655,030 of record JBBBDQ010000207.1, read on the forward strand.
AAATACAGTTCAGTACTGTAAAATATCAATGCATCAACTATGAGAGTGATCACCTCCCAGTAATATTCAAACCAAATTTACAGGAATTAAAGAAACTTAAAGCAAATGCTACAATACAAGACTCAAGTGTGGCACTGGGACATCAGTGAGTTCATCAGAAAAAAGAAAAAAGAAGAAAGAGAAAAAGGAGAAGAAAAAGAAAGGAAAAAAAGAGGAGAAAGAGAAGAAAAAGGTTGCAGAGAGTAAGAAAGGGTTGAGGGGCATTCTTTTGTGCAGTCAGTGTACTAAACGAAAAAATAATTAAACAGAAAGTACAATGAATGTTGGATCTCCTGTGTGCTGTGTCCCTTCAGGACATAGAGGATTATGGTCCTTCACATCTTCTTGTACCTTGTAGATCTTATTAAGTTTTGTATTTGTGCTATTTGTCCCAAATGCTGTTCTGTCATCCATTTGCTCAAAAACTACACAAGAAAATATGAACCAATGCAGACAGGCTAAAGAAAAAATGGCTTATCGTAAAATGTGCAGAAATAAAGAGATAAAGGCGATAAAGGATAAAAAAAAATAAGAGAACTAACAAGACAAAAAGACATGCTCCTCAACAGGATGCATAAAATCCAAGGACAGAATACTCATATTAGACTATTAAATAAACAAACAATTTTTGGAATTGGCTGCAGAGTGGGGGGGGGGGGGTGCCTCTAGAATTTCTCCGGTTAACTTAGAGTGATCCTACGCAAAAGCTGAGCAATCTTGCTGACCAAGAAACACAGAGAAAGTTAAATTTTTTTTAATTACTAAAGATATAGGGAATCTTTTTTGTTTCTTTTTCTCACCCATGACAACTGTTGGATAAACAAAACAATTCTTGAGATTTGGCTGGCAGGGGTCATCTGGATTAACTAGTATCTGGCTTTGGGAAATCACCTAAAAACAAACACATTGAGACAAGTTGATAAAGAAGGGATTACTGGAAACCTCCTTTTTGCCTGTGCATTTTAAAGTTTAGTTATGTCCCAAAGACAGCTGTACCAGCTTGGAAATGGTCTGAGGTTGGATGTTGAGAAGGTGGAGTGACGATGCGAGATGCAAAGGGAAGGGAGTTGGAGTTAAGAGGCAGTTTGATTCCTCTGACAACTCCCAAAAAGAGGGCTGACAACTCCTAAATTTAAGAAATTACTCCAGTAAACATATTCTGAAAATGTGTCATTCTGTGTCAAGTCAACAAATGTATGGCCATCACTGAGAAACTTCTTCAAATTTGGTACACTTATAGAACTTCACGGCACAAAGAGAATCGTACCAATTTTACATCACTAAGTCAAAGAGTTCCAAAGTTATAATTCTTTTGATATTTGACAAAAAAGATGAATTTTGGAAAGTCAAAGTTTAAATATCAATATCTCAGTTGTTTTTTTTTCAACTACAAATTAAAATTATGTACCATTGTAAAATATTTGGATAGAACTAAACAGGTGATTTATTTTTTTGTTTAAAAGATCTAATAAGATCATTTGACCTTTGATTTCTCAAAAAGCCTATCTTTAATTTTCTTTTTAAATTGACAACAAATTTGTCTGTGGTCAGAGTTACAATAAATAGATGTTTATATGAAAAAGTAACATAATGAAAATAATTTTAAAAAGTGTCATGAATTAATGTTAAGATAACAAAAAAATATGCCAAAAAAGGTGTTAATGGTTAACAAATCTTTGTTCACATGGTACACTAAATAATCAAATTTTTTTTTATTTTAAAAGTTACATTTTGATCTCAAAAAGTGATACATTGAAATGAATATTTAAAAAAAGATTAAGAAACAAACTTTTTTTTGTTTGTTGGAATACATGTTCAAATAGTAAATTTAAAATTTTCATATGAAAACCACTTACTTTTCCATTCAAATTTTTTTGATGACTAACCTTGATTGTATTTATTTAAGATTATTTCAAGAAATTCTTTTTCCTAAAATATTTGAAGCTTTTTTTTTCCATCTCAATTTTCAAAAGTTTATAAGTTCTTCCATTGTAGGTTATTGAATCAACTAGACTAAGAATATCAGAATAATTTAAAATTTATATATCCAGATGTAAAGGTGAAAAAAATATTTTAAAGACTCTTCAGTTTATTATCAAAACATTTTTCAGGCATGCATTCTTTATTATCAAAACATTTTTCAGGCATGCATTCTTACCACCAATTCCTATCATAGATTGCTGCAACAAATCCTTTGATGCTTTCAAGTACTAAATTATCCCATTTTATAATTTTAACCATTTTTCTTTCATCTTGTGTTGACACTTTACTTCAACTGAGAGATGAGAATAAATCTCTGTAATTGTTGAAGCATTTTTTTTATCTATTTTCTAACATTTTTGCTTCATTTGTTTATTCATTTTTTAAAGAATACAGAATATGCCTGAAATGCTTTTTCTTGCACTTCTTATTTATGGAACTCACTTCTATTTAGTTGCTTCCCTGATAGCTACAATCTTCAAAAGTTTAAATGCAACATCAATTGCCATCTCCCTGATTCCTATCCATCTCGTATATTTTCTTTGACATGCTCTGTACCTTTTTTATTCTCTCACTGTAGCCCCCGCCCTGTGCACCAGTCGCATTTCTGTCTTGTTTGGAGTGAAATAATTATATAGAAAAAAAAAATTTAAAAAATGAAACATCTTGGTGTCATTATTTGTTCATTATAGATTCACTGCAGCCTTGCTTTTGCTACTAATCTCTTAATAGTGCCACCTAACCCATCACACAATTCTTTCCCATGAAATGTAGCAAAAATGTACCACACTGCATGAATACCAAAGTCAATCTTATGGTTGTACAAATTGATAAAATTTTTATAATTTTTGTTAAGTGATACTATCTGAGAAACAAATCAGATTCTTTATTTTAAAATTAAGATTTATTTCAGTACTTCTATAAGTTTTATTTGGAAAAAAAATGAAAAGCTACTGTGCCATGCTTGAGAAAATCTGATATAATTACAATGTTAATATGCTCTAGCTTTTTGTCATTTCTGTAATAAGACAAATGGATGAAATGGAAGATTGAAAATTATTCCACTCAAAGCCTTGTGAATTATCCTGCAAAACAAATGAATAATTCTCATTAAAATCTACAATAACTATGACTTCACCATCCATCAAAGAACTTTTATTAGAACAAGATTTTGATTGTCTTTTGGCAATGAAATCATGCATTTTCAAGGTTTGAAGGTCTACACAAGTTTCAATAAATTCTTCTGTAAAATTGTGATACGGTTTTCAGTGTGGTTCTATTAGTTGACAGCCACTGTTTGTAGATAAAATCATCTATTAAATTTTTTTTTTATATTTTCTTTTGTGAAATTTCACTTTCATTTGATCTCGTGCTCTTCTACACTGCTAGCGTCTTGAGAAATTTTAGTCAAAATCAGTTTAATTTTCTTTTATACAACTCTTAATTTTTCCTACTTTTTCCCTCATAACTAGTTTGTTTTTCAAGTTTTTTTTCACTTAATTGGTGATCAACCAAGAGGTTGCAATTCATTTTCAGTATCTACAAAAATGCTAGAAAGCTGATGTTTAATTACTTTCAGAAAACTTAGGTAATACTGTCAATTTTAATCGACAGTGGGTTGGCTTGTTAATTGCTTTGCATATGTTAACAATGTTTTTTTAAATATCTATGTCAATGTATCACATCTGTAGATCAAAACTTAATTTTTTAGATATATTAAAAAAAATGAAAATTTGATTGATTTCTGTATTAATGTACTATGTCAAAAGTCAACAAAAATTTGTTAACCATTAACATCATTTGTTACATACTTTCATATTATTTTGCTATCTTAACACTAATTCATGACACTTTTAAATACTTATTTTCATTATGCCACTTTTTCATATAAAAATCTTTTTGTTGTATAATAGAAATGCAAACAAAACCAAAAATAAACAAATAATACAAATTCCTTTTATTCTATGATTATAGTTTTTATATGAATATTAATCATCATTCAAAGAGCTTTTTAAAGATATACAACTTAACCATATTGGGTAATATGAAAATGTTAGCATATAGCTGAAAATACCAAAATCTGCCATTTTGAATATGGCCTAACTTAAAAAAACTCATTGTAATTCAGTCACAAGTCCACCACCAATTTGTTTACATATCTTGCCATAAATCAGAAAAAATTGTCAAATTTTAAAAAAATTTAAAATACATGGTTTTTGAGAAATTAAAGATCATAAATTAATGTCTTGGTCAAATTATCTTTTTTGACCTTTAAACAAAAAAATAAATTGATCACCTTTTAGATCTATCCAAGTACTTTAAAATGGTATATATTAAGCTTTGTAGTTTTAAAAATAAAACAGCTGAGATATTGGTATTTAAAATTTATTGGAAATAATCAAAGGGTCATATCTTAGGAACCTTTTGACCGAGAGATGTAAAATTCAATTTGTATCCTGAAGCTCTAAAAGCATACCAAATCTGCTAAAAGATCTCTGCGGGTGATGCTCGAACCCTTGTTCATTTGACATGGTATACCTCAAATATGAGCTTTTCAAAAAAGGTTAAGGCTGAGGATGAGGAACGGCCAAACTTCAGACGATGGTCATCCACACACCAGCTGGATGCCATTTAAGCTGGAGGTTTGAACAAAATAGAGAGTACTCACTCTACTGCTACTGGAATTCACATTGTTTGCTCAGACTTCTTGTGCCAGCCCTGAAGACTAGAACTTAGAAATTTAAATTAGAACTAACAAAGGCTCCAAACTCCAAAAATAGACCCCAGTATCATTTGAAAAGGGTTAAAACTGCTTTATACAACAAATCATATAAAAAACCAAAAGTGTTGTTACATTTTTTAACCAGAGTTTATTCTTTATTCCAAATCATTTTTTTTTTTTTTTGTGTAGATCCTTTCCATTGACCTGTTCTTCATTCCTCGCTTTCTGAGACCAAAAACACAATGTGGCAGAGGAGGGAATAGTCGTGAAGGAGACAAATGCCAGCTAGATCATGTGGAACTGTGTTCATCATCACGATACCAGCAACACATTAATGAATGAGGAGTCAGCTAAGTGGTAACAACTTTGGTCTGATGGTACCTGAAGACCAAGTTTGTAGTGGGAGTGTTACACTAGGAAAACTCAGTTTGCAAACAGACACACATGCTGATATTTAAAAACAAATACAAGAGCATACGAAAGATCATTAATTCAAATTGGAACATTTTAAGTGATGTAGTTGGGCCACTGGAGAAGGAGATCATCCTAAGAAAAGAAAACCAAGAAAAGAAATTAATTACAAATTAAACTCTAAAGAGATAAAAAAAGGACAGCAGCAAAGCCAATGAATGGCACAACATACAGGATGTTAAGCAAAGATATTCAAAAGAAATGCAAGTAAGAAAAAAGTGAATGACTCAATGAGAAGTGTGCAGAGATAGAAAACACTACAGAAAAATAAAAATAACAACACAGAAAAAAATTCTCAGTAGAACACAATTTTAAAAAGGAATGATCATAATAAAAAATTTAAGGACAGAATTCTGTATGTTTCTAAAAACTTACAATGCACAGTGAGATAGAAGGAGCTGTAATATTCAAATCCGACAATGGCACTAACCAAGAAGAGCAGACAAAGCAGCAGTTTCAAATAGCAACACTGTTAGCCTTAGGTGATTTGGGATCTGATAAAATCATAAAAAATTAAATAGTGAAGGTCTCAAATATATCCACAGATTGTGAAGATTATATATATATATATCAGCATGCAGTGTGGGTATAGAAGAATCCAAAGGAGTATCCTGTACATATAGTGGTAGGATAATTCTCTCAGAGAGCTCTAAGCATATATGCATATAAATACATATAGAGCAAATATAAGAAAAATTAAGGCAGACATGTTATTTCATGGTAAATCGAAAGTATAGGCCTATTTCAAGCGACCGTCTTTATTGATGCATGTTAATGGCATTATTGTTGAAAGAGGAAAGAAAATCACAATATTGATACATGTTTTTTATTTAATCCTTTCTGAGCTTTCAGCTTATATTAGCCATTATCAAAGATGACAGTTGGATTGAGCGTATTAAACGATAGTAGTAGTTGTCTATTTTGTTTGTATGGAAGATTGGCAAACACGTGCATGCATGCTGGAATCGAAAATCATACTACAGCTTGTGATGTCACACATGATCACACGTGAGTGGAGGCAAGAAGTATTAAGTATGGAACACAATTGGGATAACCAATTGCTTCTGTCATCTGTTATAAGCATTACATAACATAGTACACTTGGTATGTAATCCGGGTTAATTCCAAAAGAGACAAACTCAAGAGAACTCAATGTTAAATTCATTTATTTAATTTAACAGAGTAATATTTTATTGATTTTATCTTATTAATTTTATATATTAATTATTTTGCTGTAAAGAGCAGAATGCAAACTCCTTATCATCAATCACCTTAAATATCACATCACAAAAAATTTTAATTGGGATTCTAATGAATAAAGCTCAAAGCAGAATTCAACTGGAAATAAAATAAGAACAAATGTGACACTGTTCAAGACAAGAAATGCTACCTTTATGATCAAAACTGCAATCAGAAAGGACATATGCATATAATTAGAAAAAGGGGTAATTGAAATTTCTGGAATATATAATGAGAAAAGGGGCCTAGAGAATTTAACCCTCACAGGACATAAAGAAAGCAAAAAAGCAGCAAATAACTCATGATTGAGTGAAAAAAGAAGAATATTAAAGAGTCAAACGTTACTTACAGCCACAAAACAGGATGTTGTAGAAAGCCAAATTTAACGACGCCCTGAAGAAACATGGCAGATAATTAAAGATACTTTTAATTTTCCACTAATTTTGCAGTGAGATATGAAATGAAAATTTCCTTGTTGAAAGTTATTGAAAACTGCATAGCATTTTCAGTTCTATGAACTAATAAGTGAGAGTAAAATGAAAATATTTCAACACATTTATGTAGTGCTTTTAATTCAAACACATTATGCCAGTCTAACCAAGAACATTTTACAATATTTAATTGCTAAATGAACAAATCCCATCTTAAAGATAAGTGTCATGTTTGCGTTTAAAAATGCTTCATCTACATACAGCCATGAAAAAGTACTGAATAACTTCTATTTCTTAATTATAAATAACTTTGCTCTTTTTAAATAACCAACATTCTCAAATGTTTTTAAAATTATATTATCTTAAATTATCTTTAAAATGTTTCAGAAAAAATAAAGAAATAACAATAGGATGTCAAAAAATATTGATAAAATTAAAGTAAAAAAAAAAACAGAAATTCAGAAAAATATCAGAATTATTCATGTCAGACAACTTGACATGATACTTTGCCTCTGTGTAATGAAAATACGTTAGTAAAAGAAATTATTTTACTTAATGAATTCTCTGACTCACTGCTGATGAATGCTTTTCTCTTATTTATATGTTTTGATTTTATGGCAACCAGTAATGGATAATAAATGTCTACTTCAGAAAGGATTATCAGTTACAAAATAGGATTATTGAACTTATTGAATTCTAAGATATCTACATACTACTATAGACCACACTGACATATCAAATATATGTATTTTATTTAATCTTACTCAAACTTAGTTATTAACTTCTAAAAAATAAATTTTGGAAAATAAATTGAGTTTGGGAGCAGAAAGAAATTATTTTTTTAAAGTTAAATAAAACTTAGATATTATTAGAAATTTAAATTCTTAAAGAAAATATGAGTAATGAGGTTTTATGATTCTAGCTGTAATATACTGAGGAAAATGAAAGAATGCATGAACTGATGTTATAAACAAAGTTAATGATACTATTTTTCATACAAACTTTGTGATAAGGAGTTATCACTGTACATTAGCTGTCCCCATCTTGGTTGCTTTTATGTTCACAAAATTTCAGCTTTTTTTTCAGATGCTAGCCATATTCACATCTGAAATGCTGTGCTTCTATCAATTTCTTTTCTGAGTAAATGTATACAGTGGCCTAAGAAAAGTTTTTAGCCAGGAGAAATAAACTACATCCAATTTCAAAATTTTATGATGTAATCCTAACTCAACATAAACAGTATTTGAAGCTAGTATGGAGTAGAGCCTCCATTTGCTAGTTTCAGTGCTTGTATTCGATTTTTCATGGATTTGATCAAGTTATCAACAACCGTCTGATCCATACTTTTTCCACTCCTTTAGCATTCAACTGCTTGTTAACAAGAATCAGCCCTGATTTCCCTCCAAACCAGACAGTGCCCCACACTATTATTCCAATCCCTCCATGTTTCACGGTCGCCTGCAGGCATTCAGCATTCCAAGTCTCATTCTAATTTCTCCAAACAAACCAGTTTCAAATTAGAATATTGGCTGAATTTATTTTTATCTAACCAAATTACAGACTGCCAAAATTCATAATCTTTGCTCTCAAATTCTTTCAGCCTGTTCTCGTCAACCTCTAAAATCAAGTGTCTTTTTCTTGCAACTCTTTTTTAATAGCTTAGCTCTTTCAGAGTCTTTCTTACCGCATATAGTTACATTTCCATGCTGTTATCGACATTTTTGATGCTCTGATGACTTCCCTCTTCAGTGCTCTTTTTATTCACTCAGACACGATGCTTGTCTTTCTAAACATTGTTCCACTCGACAATGGCTTTCTTCATTAAATCTCTTGACAATACTGTCTGATGATTGACCTGGAAAAACCTAGAAAGTTCTCTATTTGACTTTCCACACTGATGCCATCTTATCGTTTGCCCTCGTTGAAATTCACCAATTTCCTTACTTCCACAAACTTTCATTGCAAGTCAACTATTGTTCAAAGAGGAGAGTAGCTTGATACTAACACTATTGTCTAAAAAAGAAAGAAGAGCTAAAATTTCTGTAATCAAGGGTAGTTAAAAACTTATAGTCCACTGTAAATAAAATAAGGAAATCACAGAAACATGCAGGTCTTTATGATCTGTTTTATTAAACTTTATTACTAACCAGATCACCGCCTTTTTCTGTGATGTTGTTATGGGGAAACACACCTATTTCTTAGATAATGGACTCTCCCTCCTATATTAATAAGAGTTAACAGGAAGTTAACGGGAGAAGTTCTTCGGAGTTCTTGGGAAGTTCATAGGAGTTCAGTAGAATTACTAGGCAGTTGATATTAGTCGGCAGTTAACTAAATACTAAGGAGTCAGCTTTAAGTGGAAGATTACCAAGTTCCCAACATTTTGGGTGCGTTAAGTCAATTAGCAACCGAACTAGCACAATTATAACCTTCAGTGTGAAAACTACTCCACAACAAATGTCTATCTTTCCCTATATTTATTTGGGAGAACAAGTACAAAGCCAGAGTGTATAGTGGCCAAAACCTTGTGGATATAAAAACAGCCAAGATGAGGACAACAATTCGAATAAATTAATGTACAATGAAGATGCTATTATAAATGATAAATTCACAAAATGTTCTCCAAAACAAAGTGTGCAATTCTTTTTGTAGCAGTTTATATTAAATTAGTGTAACAACCGTTAACTATTCCTCCATTTCATTTTTAATAATTAAAATTAGTTTGTTATTTTATAACAAAGTAGTGGTGTAATTTTAGTGTAATCCTACTTGGCTTTCAATTCTCAACTATTAGATGATTTTTTTCAATAAATGCTATCATTATATTCCTTTTTAATACAAATTATCATAATTGCAAATATATTTAAATTGCTGAAATTGTGAGCATTGTGAAGAAATGAAATTTAAACATAAAAATGTGCTTCCTGATAAATAACATGAATGAAGCAAGTATTACTACACTCATTACAATATCTATGGTTAGAATACACTTGAAAGTTTTGTTTTTTTTTCTCTTTTTAATTAACAATAGAGGACAGAATTAAATTTTCAAAATTTTTCATTATTTTCGAATTTTTTAGAAGAGAAAAATAACTACAGGGTGTAGCAATAATACTTCCCACATTTTAAGCTTTCACCTGTGGGATGCTAGTGAACTCAGACAAGTGGCAATAGTGTTTTCATTTAGTTAATGTCTTAACATCTTTTTTTATATTATTATTATGGCTTGGACCAGTGTGCACTGTGCTGTTGAAACATTTTAAGACTGTTGAATCTGTGATTGCAATACAGAGAGATTTTCATGCTCAGTTCATGTTACATTGGAATGATGCTGCCCCAGACAGAAAAATAAATACCGCTATGAACTGAAAATTTCTGGGACACAGGTTCAGCACTAATAAAAAGCCAGCCAGAAGATCTTGAAAAAATGCCCAGGCTGTGAGACATTATATTACGCAATATTCTATGTTCCATAAACATATTTCTACTTTGAAATTGTTTGATGGCATAGTCAGAAGAATTTTAGACATCAATTTGAAGTTTCATTCATACAAATTAATGGTTGTTCAGGAACTGCAAAAATTGATGAAGCTCACTTTCATCTCCCTGGCTGCAACAATAAGCAGAATTTTTACTACTGGGTGGAAAATAACCCTATACAGCTTCATGAAAAACCTCTAGACAGCAAACAAGTGACTGTGTGTTGCGTAATTACTAAACTTGCTGTAGTGGAGGGGGGCCTTATTTTCTTCAAGGAGGAAGACTGCTTGGTTACATCTGACTGGTGTGTAGAGATACGGTAGACATTTCTGAAACCAACACTTGGAGTCTAGATGTGTACGTTCAACAGGATGAAGCTACTGCAGACACTGAGATCAATAAAAACTTTGAAAGAGACGATTCCAGGAAATTTGCTTTCTTTACATACTGACATGGGATGGCCTTCGTAATCATAAACATATACCTACAAATTGCATAAAGAAGATATATATTGTAACGGATTTTATCTTTATAATGAGAAGGAGAGGGAGAGACAACATATGATATTTCCTTCATTACTTTTTTTCTCTGCAGCATTCTCAATTATATTGTATATTGCTAAGCTGATATTCTAAGATGTCTTTTTACTTAAATGATCATAGAAAAACCTCACTTGAAATTAACTATGTCAGTCAGTCAGTTAAGTGCTATACATGAAACACGCTTGGGCGATCATGTCTCAAAAGAGACATGACTGACTGGGCAGAAGATTTTCCCGCAGTAGGTAGCCATTGCTTTCTGCAGTAGACTGGTTGCCAGCCAAGGCTATAGAACCCAATCTGTCCTGTTATTTAACCCATAACTGGAAGGAAGAGCTGGATTAATACCTTTCCCAAGGGTATTTGCGCATAAGGGAATGCAATGAATTCAACTGTAATTCGAACTTGGCACCCTGATTTCTCGTTCCGAGCCGATATCCACTGCACCACAACGCACATCCAATTAACTATGATATAATCTCAAAAAATGTTTATTTTATCCATCAGTATCCACATCACTGTTATTTTAGATACTGAACTTATATTTTCTTGTTTTCAACTACATTTTTGTGACTATTAACAAATAGATGTTAAGAACACTGTCCATTTAAACCTTGAAACAGAATTAATTTAAAATACTTGGAAAATTAAGTTTGCTGGTAAGTGTTAACAAGAGTATATGTATGTACGTATAAAACTTCTCTATTATTTGTTCAAGAATTAATTTCACCAAATTTTATTTTTTTCTTAAAAATAAAATTGGTGAAAGTAATTGAATGTTTGTATGAGAAATAAAGTGTTCTATTCAAATTAATTTAAATATTATCTTATATAAATTACACCTGCAAAAAACTTTGAAATTTGTGATTAAAATTATTATAAATTAAAAAATTTTGATTTGAATATTTCTTTTTGATAGTTATAGGACTGAAAACTGTTATAAACAAAAGTAGTTTGTTTTCATTTAAAGTGTAGAATATCTAGAAAATATCTATAAAAATTTAAAGGAAGTTGTCAAGAATTGTTTTGTCTAGGGTCCCGAAAAGATAGATAATGCAATGAGAGTAAAGAATATCATCTCGTTATAATGGCTACCAGGCAGGTATATCCAGTGGACTAACTGGATTTGCTGGGGAAATTAAATTAATAACTACTTTCATAGATTCGCGATATTTCAGGTTTAATGAATTTTTAAATATCAAAAATCAAAATTAAACATTTACATTCACCTTAAGAAGATATTGTTTGTCTGTAGTCAAGATAATACCCACTAGATAAATTTGGATGGAGCTTTCAGGGACGATTGGTCTCATGACTGGAACAAGTTAATTAGATTTTAGGTTGAATCCAGTATGGGATAAACTTTTTGGTTATTTTTCCAGTTTTATTAATAAAGATATGTTTCACATCTCCAAATGTTAATTATCTCCCCTAGATCATTTTCAATACTGAATTATTTCCCTTGTTTTATTTTTAAGTGTCCATTTAAATTTTGTATTTTCTCGCTTTAGTGGTCAAATTCATTGCAGTTATTCTTTCTCATTTTAATAATCATCTCTTGCTCATATGTATTTAATTTTAAAATCCAGTATTTTTCTTTCTTTACATACAGGCTAGGGTTAAATAGGGACTTAGGTATTTTGAATCTTTATAAATATTTCAATAGATACACTTAAAAAATTTTCTCTAAAACAAAATTTATAAGTATTATTAAAGATAGCTTTACGTTTACAAATATGAAAAAAATCTGTCGCTTTCTGCGTCGTGTGATGTAAAGAATCTCTCTGACGAACACTCCTCGCGAAAACGTTTCTAATTTAAATTTTAAAATCATGTTTCTGATGAAAGGCCAAGGACGGTCTGAAATATCAAATATAATAATAGAAATAAATACTATCAAAAAAATACATTTTTAAACTTACAACTTTTTAGTAGTTTTTCCTATACACATTAAGACAGTATACGTGGATCATCACTATGTTTTATATATATATATATATATATATATATATATATATATAGTGTATCAAGGCAGCAGATAGTTTTCTAAACATATATTGTTAAATATAAGCGACAATGAATGTCTATTATGTTTAATGATGAGCCATCCTAGACATCATATTTTGGCTTTAATTTCAGGTGAAAATAAAGACAAAAATTGTCCAACGTTTAGATATCTTTTTATTCTGCTGGTTCTAAGCTTTCGGTTCAACGTGAGCCATTTTCAGAGAGGTTACAGAGACGTTAACATAAAGACATACATCATATGATATTATATTGTGTTGACATAAAACATTGCTATGCAACAATAAGTCACCAAATAGCAGAAATAGATTTCCTAATGCAGTTCATGTCATGCCACATGAAAGACCAAAATGTTAACAGAATCATGTCTAAATGCAATGTAATGTGTTGTGACAAGATTTTATTGAGTGTGGGCTGCTTTGATTTAATGTAGATGGTCTCCAATATCTGAAGGTTCTTTTTACAACATTTCTTAGAAAAACATAGCCATGTAGGTAATATTAGACAGATTTTAGTTGATAACACAATAATACTCACACATACACACAGTAAAAAAGAACCTTCATAAACAAACTTTATTTGAGGAATATTAACTGATTTAAAGTTTAATTAATCTGATTTTAAACAATAAGTTTTAAGTCACTGCAAAAAAATACATTTTTTAACACCGCAACAGCTGTTTAGATTATTGGCAGCCTGAATGACAGATAGAAATTTATCTAATGTTTTTCTGTGGTGGATATATATATATATATATATTTATCTAATGTTTTTCTGTGGTGGATGAAAATGAAAAGCTCACTTGAAAAATATAATGGAGGGGCTGGGTTTATATAATTTTTAACTACCCAATAATCATTAAAATTTAGGAAAACATTCTCCATAATCTAATATCTAATTGAATCTTGGGTAATTTTGCTTTATGTTTACTATAGTCATTGGGTCTTATTTTCTGTTAATGTCATGTACGGACATCCATTACAAACATCAGCACAAAATTTTTTTTAATTTGTTCTAAAATATTGGACATTGATGAATTATACTAAGCATTTTGATTTATGATATAATTTTTATTTAATAACAATATCATCTAAACTCTACAAAATAAGATACATTTAAAACTTATTCAAAATTTTAAAATGATGAAAACAATTCATTAAAAATTCATTATTCAGCAAAACACTGTTTGAAAATATTGTTTCCTTAAATGATAAAAGCAATTAAAAGTTTTCTAATTAAAATAACATCTTTTTAAACCATTTTTTATTTCATGATTCAGAGCAGATTTCAGTAACTGGAGGTCCCATTTTACAAAAAGAAACTGACAAATTAAAAAATTTCTCCAAGAAATGACTAATATAAACTAAACATTAAGCACTACCAAAATTTTAATTTATCAATTATATAATTGAATGGTGGGTGGAGTAACAGATGTAAATTTTTTTTTTTTTTTTTGCAAATATTTTCTTAGACAAACATTTCTAAAATAATTTCATTCATTTGTGAATAAGTCCTAAAAGTTTTATTTAAAATCCGACAATAATTGAATTTTCCAAGAATTTCCAAATTAATGTGACTTTCACTGCAAAAATTACACTAAAATTTCTAAATCTTTTTTTATTTATTTATTTTTTTTTTTTTTTAATCATTTCACCCCGAGCAAGGCATTCCACTGCCACTGTTGCACAGGGGGTTATATAGGGTCGGGGAAGTGATGGGAAAAGGATGGTTAGATATAGGAAATGTCAGAAGGAGGGTGATAGACGGGTAAGGGTACCGAGAATGAGGGTTGGTTAGATGGTAAGAGTGTTTGAGAAAATAGATGCAAGTTAGTGTGTTAGGAGGTGTCTATTGACCTTACATTTAAACTCCTGGAGATTGTAGCCGTCAGGGAAGCAGGTATGTGGAAGGGAATTCCACAGGCAGGAAGCACGAGAAAAGAATCTGTTGGAGTAGAAATTACAGTTACATCTTATATGTTTCACTGTAAAAGGGTGGGACCTAGTTGCTAATCTAATATGCTAATGCATGTTTGATTATTTTTTATCTTTTTTTAATTGTATCTAGTAAAACATTTTAAAGGGTGCAATGGATAAATTGTCATTGTTTTTATAGCTTCACGCGTGCGTTTTTGATATTGTTGAGCACCGTCTGTAAGAAAAAGCAATTCACTCTGCCAGAATTTTGGAAACTGCTGTTATGCTTCGCATTTGCATTGGAGGCTTCAATACGAACATTTCAGGGTGTCTTGATGACAATCTGAGGACAGTGCAGAGGATTCAGAAAGAGTTAGATGAGTCTAATGGTGATTAAGAAGGTACGCCAGTTCGGAAAAATCACTCTGCTGATTGTTCTGATAAGGAAAGAAGTCCCGAATTTGTTGGCGAGGGCCTCAAACTCAACATGAAGACCTACATCAAGTGCCTTGAGAAAATAGTGCTGCTCTGGGTCAAGAGGGTGGCTGCCGGAAGACCCTATGTCTGGCAACAGAACTCTGCACTATACCACACAGGCAGGAGAAATTAGTCATGACTGTCACACATCAGGCCACATAACTCCCCATACTGCAAATACCTTGATTATTATGTGTTGGGTGCAGTTGAGTGAGAGACCAACAACATTCCTTGTAACACCAAAGATTACCTGAAGGAAAGGATTATGGCAGTATTCACCAACTTAAACAAGGAGACCATGCAGAAAAGATGCTGGAGATGCTTAAGTTGCCTGGAGGCTATGGTGATTTTATTGAATAAATTTATTCTTTAGTATTTCAAGATATTTTTGTGTAATTGTGGTAAATATATTTGTTAAAATGAGATGTCAGTCTTATTTTCATTTTTGCATAATTTAGACGACAATTTATCTATCGCAATATAATATCCATCCTTGATAATGGATAAAGGTATAGCTGAAAGCACTCAGATTAACAAAATGTTTGGACAATTTTTTTATAAAATTATGTCCTAAAAAAAAAAAAAATCATAAGATAACATGAAAAATCGCATAAAAATTTTAACCATAATACCTTGTCTGTCATTTTTAATGAAACATGCATAAAAGAGAGATTGCTGCATAAAACACTCTTTTCGTTTTTTTTCAATTGGAGTAGATAGACTAAACTATCGCCCAGTTCACACTCCACCCACATCTATTGAACAGGTGAAGAGGCTCATCCCTAGTTTCCTGTTTAGGATGCGGTTTCCAGTTTTTCTCTTTTCCAATCTTTTCACTCTTACGTAGCCCCCTGCGTATCAGTGGCGTTTTCACCTTGCTTGGGGTGATATGATTAAAAAAAAAAAGAAAAAACTTGTGTAAATTCATACCTAGGCGGCACCAATGACCTAAGTTCATCAGAGCAGAAGCCATGAAAGTATTTGTAGAAGAGGCACAGGGAAGCCAAGTCATGCCAGTGAGAGAGTGGTTGCAGCCAGTCCACCAAGACAGGAGATCGATCACGTTACAGATTCTCCGTTGTATTTTGTCAAGAAGCCTGAGGAGAGTAGCAGGGGCACCCAACCAGATGTGGCAGCAGTATTCAATACACAGGTGGATGGTAGATTTATATATGTGCAGGATAGATTCAGACGGGAAAAATTTCCGGGCCTTGCACAGAGAACCGACCTTCATAGCAGCGGACTTAGCAATGGATTCAATATAGTCATTCCATTTAAGGTCCGCTGAGAGTGTGAGCCCAAGGACGCGTAGTGTTTTACTCTCAGGGAGGCAAACCTGTTCCATGCTAATGGGAGGTAGGTGCTATTGTCTATGGTGGTTAATTGATAGCAGCTTCGTTTTGGAAGCATTAAAATTCACGAGCCACTTCCTACTCCAGTCCACCACAGATTGGAGGTCCTTTTCAAGCTCGGCAGCGAGGTTCACTTTGTCGCCCACACCGGGTTTCTGATCAAGGCAAGAGTAAATTGTGGTGTCATCGGTGTACATGCCTACTTGGGATCTAATGGCATCTGGGAGATCATTAATGTAGATCAGAAAGAGTGTGGGACCTAGGATAGAGCCTTGAGGGACGCCAGCATTCGTATGGTAGTTTTGGGAGGTATGTCCGTTTAATACTACCTTCAATGTACGATTAGAGAGGAATGACTGGATTAGATCAAACAAATGTCCAGTTATACCATGGCTCCACAGTCTGCACAAAAGGCCAGCATGCCAGACTCTGTCGAATGCTTTGGAGATATCCAAGGCAACGGATCGTGCTTTGCCATTCTTGTCGAGAGCCTGGTATATGTACTCGGTAATGGTCGTTAGCATATCAGCAGTAGACCTGGTGAAGCGGAAACCGTACTGTTTATCCGAGAGAAGCCTGTGGGCCGTGAGATGTTGAATCACCTTGGCGTTGATAAATGAAATGATAATCTTTGGTCACCTGGGCTGTCACAAAAAAAAAAAAAATTATAACCAAAATTTTGAATGTTCTAAAAACGATAAAAAAATCCTTTGTTAATCTTTTTTTCTTCTCTTAATAATAGCAAAGCATATATAAAGCAACGATAAAACTTTTGGCGGCATTTGTTTTTTCATCAATGTGTGCTAACTTTTAAGCCTATCAGTTGTAGTATAACTCACACAAGTCCCATGGAGAAGGGACATTGTCCCATGTAGTACCTCTCCCTGGGTAGAGACTTGGCTCAGTGCTTGAGGCATCCCCAAAAGACGCAATGTTGGGGTGGGAGTATGAGCAATTTTTCCATGTAATTGCCAGGCCCGCATTAACAACCTTACTTTGTGTTGAACACTAAATTAAAAGTAATTCTCTTTTTCACTTTTTACAAACTTCACAATCACATGTGAAATCCTAATTTTGACAATTAAGGAAAAGATGAAGCCAGATTTCACAATCAGTTGCTAAATTAATTTTCTAACCAATGAAAGGAAGCGATTTGAAAAAATGAGAGAAAAGTTAGCAATCCAGTGTGAAAAACTGAATGGCTAGAAAAACACAAAGAAAGTCAGAATCAGTCAGTTAGATGGGAGCAGAAATTAGAGACGAGACTGCAAGACGCGACTAAAGAAATTTTAATCTGCCAACCCAACGTTCCGTCACATGGTCGTTCTCCTTCGTAACTCATGCTATTTTCCTTTGCCTCTTCTCCTCCATCCTCAACATTCTTGCAGTTAACAAAGAAGACAACAAGACACTTCAACTGACTTCTAAAAACTAACATCCGCTAAGTACAATTTCCTTTATTGCTTCACCTTCCTTTTCATTTTCTCACTGGCCATGAAAAAAAAAAAACAGGAACACAGATTTTATTAGTAACCTGTTAATCTTTCTACATACACATTCTGCTACTTACAACTACAAGCTCTGAATTCACTTAATTCCTTACTACTATTTCTCTTTGAACATTTAACTCCTACAAATTCGTGTTATTCTGTTCCGTTATAAAATTCTACTTTAAATATATGAATAAAATATTTTTATTTTTCCACATTTCAATGATATCTGATAATAAGTTGTGGAGAGTGTCAGCTGTTTATAAATTGGCATTGTACCAGACATGGCTGACCATCCCTAATACAACTTCCCATCCAGTTACAGTGTGAGCACACTGAAAAGAAGGATCCACAAGGTAGGGAACATAAACAGGAGCCATAGCTTTGGCAACTGGGTCTGTAAATTAAGCTATAATTTTGTATTTGAAATGATTTATTGTATTTAGAATCCTTTCTTTTTTTTTTTTTTCCCCACTTTTTGTACAAGCCATTTCGGATTCAAGAAGAAAGCCTGGTATTTTTATTAGTGATCTTCGTTTTACAAATTAAGACTTATTTGGAATTTGGTTATGTTAAATTTTCAGTTTTATCAAAAACATTCTCATATACATACCTTGACTCATTTTCAATACCTAACTTTTATATTGAATTTTTAAAAATAAAAAAGTTCTCTTGAAACTTTTATTTCAGTTTTAACTGAAAGCTAAATGATTAAATTTACTATTTCCAGTAAGCAAAATACTCTGGTGTATTTCAAACAGAAATTATATTCATTGAAATCTAAAATTTTAAAATATTTTTTTAAATTTAAAATTTTCAGACATTTTTGCTTAATCGACACATTTGTAAACAAAAGTTAATTCTTAGTTTTAAAAATTTTGCAGAAATAAAATATACATCTGTAACAAATTTCAAGTTAAATTAATCTGATTTAGACAATTATTACTTTAAATTTTTTTTTTTACTAAGATGTTTTAAAAGTAATAATTTCAAAAATAATTTCATTCATTTGTAAATAAGTCCTGAAAATTTTATTAAAATCTGAAATTTAGACTAAAACTATTTCTTAATCATGGACTGTTGATCTTTTAGTCCCCGCTGTACGATTTGACATGTGTGACAACCAGATGCAAGTTTCTATGGTGATCAGAATTGTCCAAATTTTTTTCCTGTAAGAGGAAAAAACTGTGAAACATATGACCATTTAATGTACACATGGAAATTACCATACAAAAAAAAAATTTGAAATTATTTTAAAAATATGATGGCTTTGTATAGCTTAAACTTATCAATTTTCGATTAGTAAATATAGTCTTCCCTTAATAACCTAATGCCTACAATGTTTGAAGTATTTTTAAAATATTTTTCAAACATTATAATTATTTAAAAAAAAAAAATAATAATTTTTAAAATTTCATTAATTACTATTTTTTCAGACTATAATATCCTTATTATTAATTAAAGCAATTAAAAGCTTATCTAATTAAATCATGTCAATAGTTTAATTGCATTTTCTAATTTACTATTGAGAGCAGATTTTCGGAAAAAATTTGGGGGAGAGGGGGAAGAAAGATGATTTACATTCCCCAATGAATCCTGCGCTTAAAAACCAATTTTCCCTACAAAATTTCTTGAAATTTTACAAATTTACGTGGAGGGGGAGTAACAGATGAATTTTTTTTTTTAAATTCATTCATTTGCGAATAAGTCCTGAAAGTTTCATTTAAAATCTGACAATTATTTGATTTTTGCAAGAATTTTCAAATTAATGTTTTTTTATAAATTTTTAAGTGAGGTAAATTTAAGTTAAGAAATGGAATCAGTAAAAAAAAAAGAAAAAAAAACTTAAGTAATTTAATATTTTTCACACAAAAACTATTATCTTATCCCCCCAAAAGTGGACAAAATTCCAGCAAAAATAAATTCATGGGTCCACTGTTTCCTTTGAAATTCATTGTGTAAGTTACACACTAACTGTAAATCGGCCTGACTTCTACAAAAAATGTCTTCTAACAATGCTACACTATAACAGTCATATATTCGATATATTTCAAAAATTAAGTAGTCCTATTTAAGATCCGATTTTATGGCAAGACAAGTCTCAAGTCGAATTATTAAAAGTTGAATTTTCAATTTTGGTTCGGTTACGGACGGTCGACAGTCAGTAGTTAATTCCATACGTGATACACGCTTGGGCGACCAAGTCTCTTTCGATGAATGACTAACTAGAAGAGACAAAAGATTTTCGCGTCGTAGAGTATGTTGCCTTTTTTTCTTTTCCGTGGTAGACTGGTAACCAAGGCTACAGAATACAATCCTGGAGAAAGAAGAGATGGATTAACAGTTAACAAACACCTTTCCCAAAAATGGGTATTTGCACGCAAGTGAATGCCGGTTAAGGCACAGAGCAATAAATAAAAATGCAAAATAAAATAAAAAAACCCTAATCATTGCCAATTTTCAGCTACACGAAATGAGACAAATATAGCAGAATGCCTCGAAAAAAAATTAAATGGTTAATTAATAATAATTATTATATTCAATATTTTCAGTTCTGCGAGACTTAGTCCAAGTATAATTTTTAAAAAGGAGTCTGAAAAGTTCAAACTCTTAACTTTTTTGTGTCTAAGATTAAATTTGACAGTAGTTAATTGCATTATTAGCACAACATAAAGAAAATATTAGAAATAAAAAAAATACAACTTAATTGGTTATCTTCAAGATTTCACCCGTTAGAATACGGAGAATAAAAAATGATTTTCTTGTCATAAAATCATTCACTTGAATTCGACTCAAATTATTTGTCCGAAGTTTAACGCACATGTCAGCAACAGGATCAAATGCTTTGGTCCTCAGGAAAAAAAAAATGACATGCCTTAAATATTTCAGATCTGAATTTTAAATGTTGTCTCTGACTGAAGTGAAAAAAAAAATGAAAGAGTTTTTCTAAGAAGACTAAAAAACCCAGCAAAGATATTTAGATTATTTTTATTGACTAGAAAGTTTGATAAAGCTGAAAAAAAAATGAGTTTATAGAAAATGATTAGAGATACCTGACAAATGTCTGATCTCAATACCATTCCAAGCAGAGACAAATTTGAATTGTCTTAATAAGGGAAGACGTAAAAATCGGAAGAACGGTGTAAGCGCCATACTTTTCAGGCTCAGGAAAAGTAACTCGTGTTGACTTAAAAATGTTTAATGTCTTTATGATAAGACTCTTATCATCTGAACAACGATGAATAATTTAAACAAAAAGAAAAAGGTCATTTAGTCAACTCAAAATGAACACGTGAGAAAGAATACGTTATTTTATAATTTCATTAATGGTTCAAGAAATTAAGAAAACTTATTTCGATAAACATTTATGACATAAAAAAGAGTGGACGAACAATGCCTGAACTCCAGAGAAACACTAAAAACAGATCAGCCTGGAAGACGTTATCTGTTCCTTTAAGTCCCCCCTACTCCAGTCAATAGGATGTGCGTCGTGGTGCAGTGGATATCGACTCGATGCAGAGTTCGAATTCCAGTTGAATTACTTGCATTCACTTACGCACAAATATCCTTTGGGAAAGGTATTAAACCGTCTCTTCCCTCCAGTTACGAGTTAAATAACAGGACAGACTGGGCTCTATAGCCTTGGCTGGCAACCAATCTACCGCAGAAAGCAATGGCAACCTGCTGAGGGATAATCTTCTGCCCAGTCAGTCATGTTTCTTTCAAGACATGATCACCCAAACCGTGTATCAATGGCTGACTCCAGACAATGATGAACTTAGTCGAGAGACTGATGATAATCTCCACCACACACACACACACACACACTTAATTTCATGGAATTTTAAGAAATTAAATTCTGATTGCAAACTTTGTTTTATTAATTAAAAACAGGACCCTTGAAGAATGGAAATAACCTTTTCTTTTTTTTTTATAGACAATTACTGTTTTCCCGAAAACCCCCTCTGAATATTAAAATAAAAAAATGCAATAATACTTATCATATGACGTTATCTAATTTTTAAACTTTTAATTGCTTTTATAAATAACATAAGGACAGTCTTAATAAAAAAAATTGATCAATAATGAATTTTTACAAGAATTGTTTTCATTTTAATTATAATAATTTATAAAGTTTCAAATCTTTTAAACATTCTGCAAAACTTTGATCACATTAGGTTATTAAAGTAATCTACCCCAGTGAAGAAAATAAAGAGTTAATTTCTAAATTTCAGTCACCTGAAGAAGGCCAGAGCGTACAACGACCGAAACGTTGCTAACTAAGATGAGAACAACAATCCATACAATGTAAATAAATATAATACCTCATCTCAGAAATAGAGACAAATATATCCAAAGTCTTTAATGAAAATCTTCTTGTTTGTAGATAAAAGTTTAAAAAAGAACATGCTCAATAAAGTTTCTTTTTTTTACATTCTAAAAATCCAACTCTCTTTTCCCAGGTTAATTTATATTTCATAAGAAGTTTTCACTTCAAAAGCCACCCACTGAATAAAAGAGGGAAAGTTTACATGAAGGTGTAGCAGCCACAGATCTATTTCCTTTCGCGAATCAGTGCCCCCGACGGGAGATTCGGTCACTCACTGACCAATCAACGGGCGGAGCGCATTGATTCCTCTCTAGAACTATTTTTCCTAGTCGATTTTGGTAGAACGGACGAAAGGCAGAGAGCCATGAGCCAGCGGGAGTAACGGACGTCTCTCTCACATCGCTGCCACTGATTCCCCTTGGAATACTTTCGCTGAAGACGCTGCTGCTAGCTTCACCATGGACACTTACATACTATCAATCTTGTACGTTTACTATATAATAAACCATTCTTTGTTGTTCTAAAAGGAAGTTTCGTCATTCATTTGTGTGCCTAAAAAATATAGCGTTGGGGAAATTAAGCATTTCCCATAACCCTATAAAGGTGTGTCTGAAGGAGGGAGTAGGTTAATGTTTATTGAATTGGCCTTGTATCAAACATAACCAAACTTCCTACAATTTAAGGGTTTATCATATATCATCTGAAGGTTGGAAGTTGGAAGAATAAAAATACTTTGTTTGTATTTTTAAAGTAAAACCCCATTAACAGAACAGAATAACATCAATTTGTAGAAGTTAAATGTTCCAGAAAAACAGTAGTAAGGAGTTAAGTGTATCCAGAGTTTGTAGTTGGAAGTAGCAGAATGGATGTATGTAGAAAGATTAATAGGTTACTAATAAAGTCTGTGTTCCTTTCCTTTTTATGGCTGTCGAGAAAGTGAAAAGGAAGGTGAAGCAATTAAGGAAATTGTACTTAGCGGATGTTAATTTGAAGTGTGTTGTTGTTGTTGTTCTTGTCTTCTTCTTTGACGGCATTGGGAATGATGAAGATGAAGAAGAGATAAAGGAAAATAGCACACAAGAAATAGAAGGAGAATGAATGTGTGACGGGACCTTATGTTCGGGTCAGAGGCTTAAAATTTCTTTTGTAACATTTTAGCATGTTGTCTATCTACTCCCATCTGACTGAATGATTTAGCTTACTTTCTTTTTATATTGAAAGGCTTTTTAACATTGGTTTGTTAACAGTTTTGCAAATTGCTTTCTTTCATTGATTAGAAAATTAATTCAACATTGGATTGTGAAATTTGGCTTTGTCTTTTTTTTCCTTTCAAGTACGGGGTCAATTATTTTTCTAAGTCATCAAAATTAGAAATTTCACACGTAAATGTGAATTTTTGTAAAAATGAAGAAGAGAAGGGAGTCACTTTTAATTTCATGTTCATCACATGTCAAGGTGAGCCTTCAGAATAAATATATATTGCAGGAATAAATAAACACTGAGATGTGGCAGAATCAACCATATGTCTGATTACTATTAAATACTGATTACTAACAATGAACACTACAGAAAGTCACAGCATCTTTATTAAATCTTGATTACCTAGCCCATGTAGACGTTAGTTGCATTGTTTAATAAAAAAAACTGAATATCTTCCAAATATAACGTTTATATTTACCTTATTCGGCATGCATCTTCTTTAGTTTCTTAGTTAATATGTAGGTCACGCCCTGCAAATAATTCATCAATAAGAGACCATTCCGTTTTGATAATGTAGAAAGACATATCAGAGCCAACACTTGGTTTCAGGAAATAAATGATTAAAGAAAGAATGAAATAAAAAAAAGGAAGATAAAATCTGTTTCAATGAACTGGAAAATATTGCCAATTTAAAATCTATTCATTTGCATCCCATGATTTATAATTTTTATTGAAATATTTTGTTAAAGTTATTAAGTTCAAATATTTAACGGATAAAAGAGAACGCTTGATTTCAGTGAGAATATAAAAGAAAGAAAGAAATAATGAAGAAAAAGTCTTTAAAATAAAAATTCAATTACAATGAGTAAAATAACATTGGCTGTTGAATTATTTTTTTTAATTATTATTATTAAGAGAAATCTTCATAAAACAGGGATTTGGCTAGAAAGAAAGAAATAAGGGAACATAAAAATACTTAACATCAGTCAATACCTCATAAATAATGAGTGTTTTGATTGAGGATAAAGAAAGACATTGCTTGATTTCAGTGAGAAAAAGAAAGAAATGCATACATACATACATACATACAGTTCCAGAACAATAAAATGTAATCATTCACCTCCTTCCCAAGACATCAAAGGACTTAACCGTAGTTACAGATATGAGCCAACCTCCTTCTCTCAGCTCACATATCTTTCTAGCAAGAAAGATTAAGTAGTCTAAAAAAAACAAACTTGTTGGAGTCAGTTTTCAGAGTATTTCTTACAGACATCACAGCCAAGTGGCTAAGCAAGACTTTATATCATGACCGCTAGAAAATGAGTTAAAACATTATCCTTAATCTCATCGATGACATTTCAATAGTGACTAACTTTTAAGAAAAGCTAAAAATTGCAGAAAGACAAATCTAAAATGATGAAAGGATGATAGACATGGGCGATGTGACAATTTGCCAAAAATCCCCGTGTAAAACCTAAAGAATAGAAAAATTAATTGAATGACATCGCATGGAGAGTGTAAACATATCAACAATGAGGTACCCTCTAAATGGATACCAAATTATAGTTGTTGAGAGATGAAAATAAAGAAAGAAAAATGGGGAGTGCTAGGTAGAAAGTTTAGCTCTGGCTGTTGCTCTTGATATCTTAAAAGTATTTAACAAGGTTTGATATGCTAGCATTCTGTGCAAGCTTCAGGTATTTCTGGATATATCAACAATGAGGTACCCTCAAAATGGTTACCAAGCTTCAGGTATTTCTGGATATATCAACAATGAGGTACCCTCTAAATGGTTACCAAGTTTCAGGTATTTCTGGATATATCAACAATGAGGTACCCTCAAAATGGTTACCAAGCTTCAGGTATTTCTGGATATATCAACAATGAGGTACCCTCAAAATGGTTACCAAGCTTCAGGTATTTCTGGATATATCAACAATGAGGTACCCTCTAAATGGTTACCAAGTTTCAGGTATTTCTGGATATATCAATAATGAGTTACCCTCTAAATGGTTACCAAGCTTCAGGTATTTCTGGATATATCAAAAATGGGGTACCCTCTAAATGGTTACCAAGCTTCAGGTATTTCTGGATATATCAACAATGAGGTACCCTTAAAATGGTTACCAAGCTTCAGGTATTTCTGGACAATTGTCTGATTTAATCCAATCATTTCTATCAAATCATGAAATGAAAGTTGTTTAGAACAGCTTTCAGATTCTTTCACACAAACGGAGGTGTCCCTCAAGGCTCGATCCTGGGTCCTACACTGTTTCTGATATTCAGAAATGATCTACCTACAGTCATTAGTTCCCAAGAAGGCATTTCAATAGGAAATCTGCCAAGACTGACAAATTAAACCTGGTTGTTGTTATTGAATCAGTGGTTAACTGGAGTAAAAAATGACTTATAAATTTTAATGCCTCCAAAACAAAACTTTAATCACCATAGAGGAACTTTCCTGCCAGCCATCAGCATGGCTGGTGCAAGTCCCCTTGAGAGAAACACATTGCACCTTCTAAACTGGAACAAATATATATATCAGCTCTATAACTGCATCTATTGCTAGGAAGGTTGGGTCTCTGTCAGGCCAGAAAGTTTTTCTTGTCACAACCCATCTTGTACATTTATAAATCTACCCTGCATCTGTGAACTGAATACATCTGGGTCAGTCGCTTTTTGGAGATCAAGGCTTCTGATAAGTCTAGAGCAGGAGTAGAGAGCTTTTTTTGTGCATAAAGGCTATAGTGAAATTCATCACCAGTCATAGAAGCCACATACACCAAGTAACATTTTTAGTTACATGTTTTAAATCTTAAAAATAGAATTAAACAAATATATAATCTAATAAAAACAGATATTATAAAACTGAAAAACAATACCTGTTCAAAAAAATACTTCATTCACATTTTAGACAAATTAATGACTTGATACAGCTTTATATATATATATATATATATATATATATATATATATATATAGTCATTTCACCACAAGCCAAGTAGGAATGCAACTGATGCACAGGGAGCTACCGTGGATAAAAAAAAAAGTTAACAGTAAGATGTCAAAAAACGGATAAGAGATGGATGGGAATCAAGTAGATAGAAGATGGCAATTGACGTTGCATTTAAACTTTTAGAGATTGTAGCTATTGGGATGTTGAAGAAAAGCTAAGAGAAGGATGGGAATCAAGTAGATAGAAGATGGCAATTGACATTGCATTTAAACTTTTAGAGATTGTACCTCTTAACAAATGGAATAGAGTTTCACAATTTTTTCCACATGAAGTCAAGTGCATGAAAAGAAATTGTTAGAATAGAAAAGGCAGTTACATTTAACTATTTTGGCAATAAAAGGGTGGGGTCTTGATGCCAATTTAGTAGCAGAGGTAAATACATGTGGTTGGAGTACCAGGTAAAAAAAGCTCTGTACCCTGACCACATGTATTTTGAGATAGCATTTTGACATCAGTCTCTGATATGTTGATTTTTAGTTTTAATTGGTCTTCCAAATGCTCATCTGTCATCCTATGGTCTCAAAGAATTCTCATCTCAAAGAATTCTTGATTTGTGTCAACTATAAGAATGTGGATGTTGAAGAAAAACATGAAATAAATCAGCATGCATGTTCACGAAAGCAAGGATATTCTACTATCATTTTCTAAACTCCAAACAGAGTTTTCAGGATATTATCTTCAGACAACTCAATAAGCTCCATTTGTAACTCCTCGGAAATGAGGGTAAAAAACAAATTTCAGGGTGATATTATGCTTTTCAAAATCAATAATCTTCTGCTGTATTCTTCTATTAATGAGTCTAAAACTGACTGATATTCCTGAAAAAATTCATAGATATTCTCTTCACTTCAACTCATTACTTTTGACAAGTAAAGAAAATGTTCTTCTAAAAGTTTTGACTGAGCAAGAAAGGACTTGAAAAATAACAACTTCTTTCTAAATAATTATTTCCACATGAAGTCAATTATTTGCTCTTGCTAAAACAAAATTTTGACTAATACCAGGCCTTGCAACAACCATCATATTTTTGAGTGATAGGGCAAATCTACACTAATTACCTCATCATCTGTCATCAATAAACAAAGAAGAGAGTACTGGATTGCTATGTGATGTTGGTTCTTCACTATGGCAGTGAATGTTGGACAATATCATCAAAGATAAAGGAAAAATTTGAAGCAACTGAAATGTGGTTCTACAGAAGGATGCTGTGGATATCATGGATTGAGCATGTGAGCAATGATGAGGTTTTAGAAAGGATGGCAATGAAAAGGAAATTAATACTGAGCATTAGAAAGAGACAGCTGAAGTTCCTGGGACATGCAATGAGGAAAGAGGGCTTAGAGAACCTGATACTAACAGGACAGATACAGGAAAAAAGAGACAGGGGAAAGCAGCAGATAACATATTTGAAGGACCTAATCAATTGGATGATGGAACAAGGGTTGCATGATGTAACAGGAGAAGGCATGCTAAGAGCCACCAGGGATAGGGAGACGTGAAAAGCCATGATCGTCTATGTCCTGAAAGGACAGGGCACATAGAAGAAAATACACCTCTGAATATACCTCTGAATATACCTCTGCCTTTGTTAATCTCTTTTTTCCTGTCTGTTGTCAGCACTTGGTATCTGATTATATGCCAGTTTATTTTCTCAAATCAGCTTGTGATTTATTTTTTCTTTCTTTAATTTCTCAAAAGCAATGCTTCTCAGTGGTTGAATATTTAATTCTAACATAGACTCAAGAATTTCTTTCATTGTTTCTCTCGTTTCCCCAAGGAGAGACATCTCATTGGTTAAATATTTATTTCCTACCTAGTCACAAATTTCTTTACCTGAATTGATGATTTTGCTAGCCAAGCTAGAGAAGTTTTATTTTTTGCTCTGTACAATATTCATACTTAGAGTACGAAAAAAATTTAAATATAAACACTGATAAAAGATAGTTTAAATTATCTAGCTAAAAATAATTTAATTTTTTTTTCTCATACAGTACAAATGATATATATTTTTTTTTGCTAAAAATATTTTTATCATTTTTATCTTATCATGGAGAAGGTAAAAAAAGAAAATGAAGACAGTCAGCTGAAATTGTAAGTGACAGGTGAAAAATTAGCCAAGGTGTAACCAACAAACACATTGCCAAGTCGCTAATGAAGAGTGTTGCTAAAAGCAGAATAATATTAACACGATGATATATTTAATTTGCTATACAGATCTTTTAATGGCTTTAATTTAACAACAGAGAAGAAACCATAGCCAACCAAACCACACTTGGGATTTATTTTTGATCACCAGTAACGCAAGCTCGGAATAATAAACTTAATTATTGCTAAGGAAGAGGAAAATTTATTGTGAATTTTGAGCTTAGAGAGCTGGAGCCGGCTTCAGCTCTGGTTCCAACTTTTCTAAATTATCTGGTTTCACAGTATGGCTCAAAAGTTGCAGAAGGCCACACATAATAGCCAAGAAGGTTGCAGATTCCCATCCTGGTCTAGAGATTTCTCTTATTGAAATGAGTGTATTACTGAAATTGTGCTTAGTTAGATGTAAAAAGTTGGTGAGGGCAATAGCCTTTGTAATCTAACGTTGAGTTTGAGGCAAAGAGCTTGAGGCCATTTATAATAGTGAGCATAACTGCTTTGCCTATCCTTAATTAATCTTCTATGTGCCTTGTCCTTTCAGGATGTAGGCGATCATGGCCTTCCATGCTTCATTATCCCTGGTGGCTCTTAGTACGCTTTCTCCTGTTACACCATGCAAACCCCATTCTGCCATCCACCTGCTCAGGCCCATCAAGTATGTTACATGCTGTTCCCCTGTCTTTCTTTCCTGCTATCTGGCCTGTTAATATCAGATTCTCCAAACCTTCTTTTCTTATTGGATGTTCTAAAATCTTTAGCTGTCTCTTTCTGATGCTCAGTATTAATTTCCTTCTCATTTCCATTTTTTCAAAACCTCATCATTGCTCGATCCATGATATCTGCAGCATCCTTCTATAGAACCACATTCCAGTTGCTTCAATTTTCTCTTTCATCTTCGATGAGATTGTTTAGCATTCACTGCCATATTGAAGGATGAACAGCACGTAGCAATCCAGTACTCTCTTCTTTGTTTCTAGTGAAAGTTTTCTGTCTCTTAATACTCTACTCAGCTTCGCCATGCCAATTCGCCTTCAGATCTCCGTGCTGCACTTTCCATCTTCTGTTAGAATGCTTCCCAGGTATTTAAATTTTTGTACCTGCTTGATTTTAGTATCCCCCACCTGTATTTGGCATTTTGGGCTGCTCTTTTTGCTGATGACCATGCATTCGGTTTTCTTACAGTTTATTTGTAGTCCTTTCTTGTCACTCTCTTCAGCTACCCTCTGTAGGCATTCTTGTAGTTTCCTTTCCGTGTCTGATATCAGCACTGTATCATTTGTCTACCTTATATTGTTCAAATTGTGGTCTCCAATGACAAATCCTGGCATAACATATAGGATCCTCAGAATATTCTTGCTATACAAGTTGAATGGATCTGATGAAAAGACACATCCTTGTCTTACGCCCCTTTCTATCATTGTATATCTGCTGACTTGGTTTGCTGCCAGTAAAGATTCATGATTACTCTTATTTTTTTCCTAAATATGTCAAGGTTGCTGAGAATTTCCATTAATTCTTTGTGGCGTACTTTGTCAAACGTCTTCGCATAATTGATACAACATAGGTCCATATCTTTTCTCATTTGTATTGCTCTTTCAGATAGCATCGTAATCATAAATATATCATTCCTTGTTCGAGTGTCTTTGACAAACCTGCACTGGTCTTGTCCTATCTCTGGCCTGATTCTGCTTCTCGCTCTATTCATCAGGATTCGGACAATCAGTTTTGTAATGTGGCTCATCAAACTGACCCTTAAACGTTATGCTACTATATCTTAACTCCTTTTTTTCTTAAACTTAAGAGAAAATCAAAAGAAAATACTTGGAGAGTTGAATTATTTTCCAATCCTACAGGGTGCCTACGAAAACACCAAGAAAAATTAATTGAATTTTCATTCATCATTGAAGGTCCTATTTCCTTTTTTCAAAGTTTGTTTTAATGTTTTGAACATAATGGGTTAAAATTAATATGAAAATGATTTTATTCTGAAAAGATAAATAAATATATAATATCAGAAAGAAAAATAAATGTTAGCAAAACAAAGAACTAGGCTTACATATGCATTGACATTACTAAAAAACATTCTAATTATCTGCACCAGAGATCAATACGCATAATCAAAATTAGTAAAGCTATGACAAACAGTTAAAATATGTGGGCATCATCATAATTAAAGTTATAAAAGTTGTATTATAGTCTCAAATAAAAAAGTGAAGTCTTATGTGGAGAAGGGAAATGTTGATGGCTTTCTTAGGGAAATATGGTTGACAGAACCTGCCAATTCTACTCAAAAGCAGGAATGTGGAGCTGACATCTAAATCTCTAGCTCCAACTCTGATGCCAATATTTTGAAATTTCCAGCTCCAGCGAGTCACAAAGTAATGATTGATATACTTTACTGAAATTAGACCTTGCTCATTGTTATTCATAGGTCATAATAATCTAAATTCAAATGAATATACCTCTGCCTTTGTTAATCTCTTTTTTCCTGTCTGTTGTCAGCACTTGGTATCTGATTATATGCCAGTTTATTTTCTCAAATCAGCTTGTGATTTATTTTTTCTTTCTTTAATTTCTCAAAAGCAATGCTTCTCAGTGGTTGAATATTTAATTCTAACATAGACTCAAGAATTTCTTTCATTGTTTCTCTCGTTTCCCCAAGGAGAGACATCTCATTGGTTAAATATTTATTTCCTACCTAGTCACAAATTTCTTTACCTGAATTGATGATTTTGCTAGCCAAGCTAGAGAAGTTTTATTTTTTGCTCTGTACAATATTCATACTTAGAGTACGAAAAAAATTTAAATATAAACACTGATAAAAGATAGTTTAAATTATCTAGCTAAAAATAATTTAATTTTTTTTTCTCATACAGTACGAATGATATATATTTTTTTTTGCTAAAAATATTTTTATCATTTTTATCTTATCATGGAGAAGGTAAAAAAAGAAAATGAAGACAGTCAGCTGAAATTGTAAGTGACAGGTGAAAAATTAGCCAAGGTGTAACCAACAAACACATTGCCAAGTCGCTAATGAAGAGTGTTGCTAAAAGCAGAATAATATTAACACGATGATATATTTAATTTGCTATACAGATCTTTTAATGGCTTTAATTTAACAACAGAGAAGAAACCATAGCCAACCAAACCACACTTGGGATTTATTTTTGATCACCAGTAACGCAAGCTCGGAATAATAAACTTAATTATTGCTAAGGAAGAGGAAAATTTATTGTGAATTTTGAGCTTAGAGAGCTGGAGCCGGCTTCAGCTCTGGTTCCAACTTTTCTAAATTATCTGGTTTCACAGTATGGCTCAAAAGTTGCAGAAGGCCACACATAATAGCCAAGAAGGTTGCAGATTCCCCATCCTGGTCTAGAGATTTCTCTTATTGAAATGAGTGTATTACTGAAATTGTGCTTAGTTAGATGTAAAAAGTTGGGGTGGGTGATAGCCTTTGTAATCTAACGTTGAGTTTGAGGCAAAGAGCTTGAGGCCATTTATAATAGTGAGCATAACTGCTTTGCCTATCCTTAATTAATCTTCTATGTGCCTTGTCCTTTCAGGAAATAGGCGACCATGGCCTTCCATGTTTCCCTATCCCTAGTGGCTCGTAGCATGCTTTCTTCTGTTACACCATGCAAACCCCATTCTGCCATTCACCTGCTCAGACCAGTCAAGCATGTTATCGGCTACTTTCCTGTCCGTATGCAGGCGGTTTGCTGCGAGTAGAGATTCTTGATTACTCTTATGTCTTCCTCAAATATGTCAAGGTTGCTGAGAATTCCTATCAATTCTTTGTGGCGTACTTTGTCAAATACCTTTGCATAATTGATAAAACATAGGTACATATCCTCTCTCATTTGTATTACCCTTTCAGATAGCATCTTAATCATAAATATGGCATTCCTTGTTCGAGTGTCCTATCTCTGGCCTGATTCTGCTTATTGCTCTAATTATCAGTATTCGGACGATCGGTTTCATAAAACTGACCCTTAAGCTCTATGCTGCTATATCATAACTGCTTTTTTTTTATTAACTTAGATTCAAGAGAAAATAAAAAGAAAATACTTGGAGAGTTGCATTTTTTCCCAATTCTACAGGATGCCCCACAAAAAAAACAAGCAATTTGGTACAGCTCATTTAATTGTTGGAATGTTTGCTAAAGTTATTTGAAACAAAACCAAAGGATAGAGATTTAGTCACTTAGAACAGAAGAAAAACACAAATGTTAGGTGTGGTTTTTCAAAATCCTTTCCCTGGGCAGCTGCACAATGACATAGACAGTCTAGTCAACTTCTAGTTGTCTTTTGGATAACTTCAAGCAGGATATTGTTCAATGCTTCTATCAACACAATTTTTAAAGACTGTATGTCTGCAATCTTTGTAACTGAAGTTGATTTAACAGTAAATCTCACACGGCTATTACGTTAGTATCTGGACTTTTCGAGGGCCATTTCTAATTTATTTATGTTTAATGAAATCAGGAGCATTGACTGAGTCAGATAGCAGTGTCCTTGGCTGTATGGGCTTTTTCTGCATCTTATTGCCATATCCATTTATCTCTGTATACGAGTGAATTCAGTGTTTTTCTCTTTCTTCTGTCTGATGCTCTTTCCCAGCAGCATCTCCTTCAATATATGGCAGCCCTGTCTCACCCTGGCGGGAGGCTGCATTATACAGCAGACCTGTCTCACCCTGGCGGGAGACTGCATTATACAGCAGCCCTGTCTCACCCTGGCAGGAGACCACAATATACAGCAACCCTGTCTCACCCTGGCGGGAGGCCGCATTATACAGCAGACCTGTCTCACCCTGGCGGGAGACTGCATTATATGGCAGCCCACAATATACAGCAACCCTGTCTCACCCTGGCGGGAGACCACAATATGCAGCAACCCTGTCTCACAATGCCAGGAGAAAGCATTATATGGCAGCCCTGTCTCACTCAACCAGGAGACCTTATTATACGGCAGCCCTGTCTCACCCTACCAGGAGACCGCATCATAACACATGAGTGATGACTGCTGTTTATCAATGTTTACCAGCAGATCATTCTCAAAAATATTTGTTTTAACCTGGATGATAAATGCGAACATTTTGCTGGTTCAAATGTGCATGAAGAATGAAATTTAATTCATTGGGAAACCATCCTTGTTTTTGCTTATCTGACAATTTGTTTCTCATGATTTTTGCTTTGGTAAAAAAATTGCATTTAATTCTTCTATCGCACTTTACTTTGGATTATTGAAGAATGCGGAAAACTGTACCTTTTGATAACTATAGTTCTTGGTAAATTTCACACTGAATGGAATCTTGTATTTAGTGCTTAGTCATGTGACAGCAAGGTCCAACATGGCTCATTTGGTAGGCAAATAAACTTTCTTGATTGTGCCAGATTCACATTTACAAACTTTTGTAGCAGGCAATTCTTCCCTTTTTAAGTAGAGCTGCAACATCGGTAAACTGATTTTCAGTTATCAAACTTAAAAACTCTGGCAAAATTTATTGGTATTTGTTCAGTATCCAAATTGAATGTTCTTTCTTAAAGAGAACAATCACCTTATGTTGAAAATTTGATAACTGTGACATCAAAATGGTTAAAAACTTGATATGATAGCTAATTTTTTTTTAGTCTGTTCATATAGTAAAATATATAGTTAATATTTTTTTCTATGTTAATTTTCTTTCATCATATCAGTTAAGTGCCATACGTAAAACACGCTAGGGTGATCATGTCTTGAAAGAAACATGACTGACTAGGCAGGAGATTATCCCGCAGTAGGCTGCCATTGCTTTCTGCTGTAGACTGGTTGGCAGCCAAGGCTATAGAACCCAATCTGTCATGTTATTTAACCCATAACTGGAGGGAAGAGATGGATTAATACTTTTCCCAAGGGTAATTGCGTGTAAGTGAATGCAATGAATTCAACTAGAATTCGAACTCGGCTCCCCGATTCCATGTTCCCAGTTGATATCCACTGCACCACAACGCACATCCTTTCATCATATAGTAAATCTAAAATTTCCTGTTTTTTGTGGGGAAGCCTGCAGAACATTTATTTAGATACTTCCAAACATTTTCTAAGAAAGAGATCGCATTTTAAAAAAGGCAACAAACTTGATAAAACCTCATTTTTATCATCAAAATTTCTGCTTCTTTTAAGAATCAAGACCAAGTATTTTCTTATTATTAAGAGCACATTTGAAATTTTGTTTAAAAATCTTTTTTTGTGTCAGTGAGTGGGAAAAAGATTAGTATAAGTAATTTTGGCATCTTTTTGGTGTTAAAAACATTTTTTAATTCTTCAAAAATAAAATAATTGTCGAATTTTAATGAAATTTTCAGAACTTATTTCCAAATGAATTAATTTATTTTAGAAATTTTTTCTTTTTTTTTTAGAAAATCTTAGTAAAAATATATTTTTACATCCAAATAAATCTGAAATTGAAATTTCAAGAAATTAAATTTTCAGCCTCTTCAAATTTATATTAGTTAAAACCAGAACTCCTTTGAAAATATAAATCAATTTGTTTCTGTCAAACAAAAACACCATAAAAATGCAATAAAACTAAGATATTTTTAATTAAAAAAGCTTTTAATTGCTTTTATAAATAAGATCTATTAAGGACAAATTTAAGAAAAAAATTTTTTTCATGAGTAATAAATTTTTACAAGAATTGTTTTTTTATTTTAATTAGAAAAATCTTTAAGTTTTAAATCTTTTAAAAATTTGTATTAATTTCAGCCTTTCGGATGATATTAAATGAAAACTATATTTACCAATCATAAATAGAAAAACTTAATACAAATCATCAAACAATATTTTTAAAAGAATTTTTTATTTTTTTGTATGTCTATAAACATGCCAATGTTTGTAAATACAATCATACACAACATTATTAGAAAATATGAGCAATAACTATGTAGCAAATTTAAAGTCAACAATTCTAAAATTCAATAAAACATTAGATTACGGAGAATATTTTTCAAAATTTTCAATATTACTCAGCACTTAAAAATTATATAAAAAAAAGTGCTTACCGCATTTTCTTCAGTTACGTTTCTCTCTGTAGAGAGCAACATTACAATTGTCATCAGGCTGTTGACATGTCAACACAACTAGTTGGATTAAAAAATGCATTTCTGCAATATTTTAAACTTAAGTGAATTAATTATACTTTAAATCAGCAAATATTCCCAAATAAAGTTTCAGAAAAGTAATTTTTGGGATGATTTTTTAATAAAGAGAATTATTGTGATGAAAGACAACTAAGAAAAAAGTGGGGGTCACTAATTAGTTTAGCAAAAATAAATAAATAAAACATAAACAAACCCTCCTTCCAGTTGATTTGAATTTTAATCTATCTATTTAGCTTGAAATTAAAACTAAAATGAAAGCTTCAAGAAAAATTTTTCATTTTCAAGAATTCATTTTAAAATTTAGGTATTTTATGATTTCAATTACTTTTTTTTATGGCTTATAAACCTTTTTTGTTGGTTACTGAAAGCTGAAACATTTAAAAAAGCAATTATTTTTTGTGAGTGAATTACATTAACAATTTTCTTTTTGAGAATAACAATGATTTTCTAGATACAAAAAAATAAAATGTCCTACTACTTAACCGATAGACATGGGGGGTTATGGACCCAAAAGAAAACTTCTCAACCAATTTCAACCAATAAATAGAGATTTGCTAAATTTATTTTCCGTACAGACACACGTTGGTGGAGGAGCACCCAGTGAGCAATCATTTTGATTTGATGTTAGGTATGTGCAAGAAGAAGAGGAACACACAACAACAAACAATTTCAATCCTACAGTTATAAATTTAAATGTAGTGTTCCTGAGGCTCGTATAAGAAAGCAAAAAGCTAATGTAATTTTTTTGTAAATTGAATGAAGAGCCCAGGGTGCTGGGTGGTGACTTTCACATTTTAAGAAATTTATTTCACACAAGAATAAAACGTGGCTTGTTTTTCATCCTCAGATTTGTAAAAAGTAAATAAAATTAAAAAACAAAACAAAACAAAACAAAAAAAAAATAATACCCACAGCCTTAACTCAATAATTCAGGTGGGTCTTCTTACCTAACGAACATTTTTGTGATAACACACCTGTAATTTCACAAGTTAGTAAATTCATATTCTACACTTAAATGTATTGTAGTGTTACTGTTTTATTTTTAATTAACTAAACAAAAAAAGAAAGAAACATCCATAATCGAAAAAGGGCAACCTGTACGGAAGCATCATCAGTTTAAAGTTTTAGAGCTAATCGATCTCTAGTTAGATTTCAAATACAAAAAACTTAAGCTTATTATTAAATTAAAATCTTGGTTTCACTTTTTTTTTAGTCTTACTAGAGCTAGAGACTTAGTCACTAGAGAGCCACACGTTGTGAGCGTTATGATCGCTCTCCTTAAAGAAAGCATAATGATAGAATTCAAAATGTGGATCTGAAAATGCTAACAGGTGAAAACGAAAATTTCAATCAAGAAGAATTACTTATTTTGGAAGTTATTTTTCTTGCATCGGAAATTTTTTAAAAGTTCAATTATTAATTGTCCAGCTAAAATACATTTAATTTTAAATTAAATTAACGAATCCACTTTCTGATAAAAAACAAAAAAAACGTCAACGCAAAAAAGTTAAAACTAATAACAAATTTGAATTTGATGCCTGAAAAAATAATTGTTTACAGATGGAATGTGTGATTATATTTTTTTGAGATTCAAAGCTGCTGTTTTTTTTTTTAGAAAATTAAAAAAAATAAGAATTTAAAAATATACACATCATCTTTGTTTCTCAAAAACGTGTTTCAGATCTGAGTTTAATTTTTAAAAAAATACTGTAATTATTTTATCAAACACTAAAAAAGATTTCAATTCAATATGAATAAAAAGAAAAGTATTTCACTTGAATTTAGACTAGAATTCAAAGCAAACAGTTTTTTACACAAGGAGGTGGGAATTAAAAAGAGAAAAAAAAAGAATTTGTACAAAATAAGTTACAGAATTTACTTATGAAATGAAATGCCATATCTAACAAAGTATATAACAACACTTTCTGAAAATAAAAAATGTTTAACATTTCATTTTAAAAAACGAGATTTATTAACTAGAGCAGAGAAAGATTGATCATAATTGTATTGTAAAGAAAGGTTGACCTAAAAACGCCTTCATCAGAATGTTTTTGTAACTTCGTTTGTCCAAAAATCTGAACACTGAAATTACCTCTTTTGTTTGTCATTAAGTTAACCGACCTGTAGAAAAAACTATGACAAGAATACTTACTATCTAGACAAAAAGAGTAAATTTATTTTAAAATTTTAAAAGTATTTTTAATCAATGATGACATTATGCAATCATTTTTATTGTCAAACTTTCAATGACTTTTTTTGTGAATGTGAAAAAATCTCACATTTTTGCCAACTTGCGTCTTCTTCCACGTGTTGACATTGTCATTTAATGTCATTGAAATATGTTGAATAAAAATAAAATTTGAAAACGGTTTATTTATTTTTCACGGTTTTCCAAATTAACTTGATTTAAAAATTCCACAAATTTTTAAAGTAAAAAAATCCACAAAATATCCCTCTTCAGTCTTCAGTCATGACTTTAAAAGAAAAATTAATAATTGAAAAAAAATGAAATTAACATTTTAAATTAAAAAGAGAACTTTACCTTTAAAAACATTAAGTCATTTAAGAATGTTTTTATTTTAAGGTAGTTACTTTCAAAATAAACTCGATTGTTACAAACAGCATCCCATTTAAAAATGCAGTTTCTTATTTATTCTGTTTTTAACTGTCATACGTGATACACGCTTTGGGCGATCATGTCTCGAAAGAAACATGACCGACTGGGCAAAAGATTATCCCTCAGTAGGTTGCCATTGCTTTTTGCGGTAGACTGGTTGCCAACCAAGGCTATATAGAACCCAATCTGTCCTTACACCCATAAAACGGGTTTTCCTCAAGGGTAATAATTTGTGCGCAAGTGAATGCAAGAAATTCAACTGGAATTCGAATTCGTTTCTGAGATTTGTCGTTGAGAGTGGATATGCATTGCACCACAACGCAAATCCGGTTTAATTACGGAACCGTAAAAAACTAAAAAAAAAAAAAAATGTACTATTTAATTGGCCTTTTTTCTTGAGATAAAAATATTTTTTGCGATTTTTATTTTTTCGTAGTAACACAAAACGGAAAAACAAAGGTAACTTAACCACGGAAAAAAACAGGCTGTTAATAAACCAAATAAATTATTCACATTGCCAATGAGCGAATTTCTAAACAAAAACTTGAATAATAAACGGAATAAATTGGAAAGAAATGCTGCTAGTTGCTATGGTTGCAGTCAATAAAAGTAAAATAAAGTCACGCTACAAACGTTCGCCATTCAACTAGAATCGCATGACAAGCAACGAACTTTCCATTATCACGTGATCTTCGTCAACCAATCAGAACGGCGACCTTGCTTAGTTGGGCCGCTTTCATTTCACTTACCCGGCAAGGTGGCGCAGGATAAAAAGGCATGGGAATAAAACGAAAACATGCATTTATATCTGCTTTAGAGAGCTAAGAAAGATTATTACCAGAACTATATATTAGTTGTAAAACGTTAAAAGCAAAGTGTTTTGAATATCGGTATAGAATCTAGCGTTTCAGAACCTATCGTCTCCTTATTTGATTTTAATAGACTCGGCCACCAAGAAAACTCGTTACTCCTTTTCAAGAAGCATTTGCATTCATTACAGCACGCAATCCACAAACCTGCGGCTGGCTTACCTGCCATCATCCTTTTTTCAGTCCCCTCTCTCCTACTAGGAAACTTACGGCAGCAATAGAATAAGTAGTAGCTTAGTTAGCTTTAATTTTGACACCGTTGTTAGAACTTTTTAATAATTCAAGCATGAACAGTGGACGTCACAACGCCATGGACATCTCCAAGGAATTTAGTCAGCAGTCGCTTCTTTCTGCTCTTCATCAGTTTGTAGATGCTGTTGACTATATGGATGAGACTGTAATGATTCCCAGCCGCTTGAGGGACATGGACATTTCCTCAGATGAGTGGATTACCAACGTAAGCGGCAAAAACTGTCACATCCACAGTGCCCCGCCCTCACCGACGTTTTTAAACGTTGGTACCAACAAACGTCGTAATTCGACAGAGCAACAACAAGCTGTCATCTCCGGTACGGACGAACAAAATCTCTATAACTTCTATAACTTATTGAAAGCTATAAAGCATGAGGTTGTGTCTGGAACCCCGGCTCTCCATGAAGCAGGCGGTGGCCATGGAATCTGCGGTGGTGGCCAGTTACCTTATGAAATGGAACCCAGTGAGGATTATAGCATAATGCCGGCCATGTGTTCTCCGTCTCTTGCTGATGAGGAAGATGAAGTTAGTGCTGTTGATACGGAGGAAGACACAGATTCTGTCATTTCTGACACAAGCAGTGGCGCCGAGGACTCTTCAAGAAAAGTGGCATCTTCCTTCAGACATCATCTCCGTTCTCTTTTTGGTCTGCTGCATCAATTCACACAAACTGCCAAATATCTTTCTCATCGGTATGAGAGTGAAGTTGGACAAAGTTCAGCAAGTCAGGTGTCGTCATTTGCATTTTAGACATTTGTTATTATTTACGCTTTTTTTCTTTATCGTTTAAAAGTTAAGCTTTGTTACTTGGAAGAATTCTATTTATTTTATATATTTTTCAATTTTATTTTCCTTAAATTTTGTAAAATCGATGTTATTTAAGTTGCCCAGCCACTCCTGTGTTCAAGGTTTGTTAGAATATAATTTTAAAATTTAAGTAGGATACTTGAAAAACAAGTCTTTTTTTTTTTTCCATCCTCTTCACATCATTGAAAATGTTAAATCTTTTTCATATCATGCTTGAAAGCTTAAATTTCAATTTTAACAAATCTTGAACACTTCTCGTAATCTCGTTTACAAAAAAATCCTTTTCTTGGACTTTCCGACCCTGCCCTTTAAAAACTTAAGTCTCGGCAACGTGCTGCAAAAATATGAAAAATAACGGTTATCTTTTTAGTACCGCCTTTGTAGATATCTTAAAACTTCTATTTAAAAAGCAAATGTACTCTAAATGAGAGATTAACTGAATGGATGATGGTTACTTTTTTTTTTTTTTTTTCTGGGTGGGATAAAAAAAAAAACAAACTTGTACTGAAAATAAGTCAACCTAATGCTGCTGCTTCTTTAAGTCCTTGAAAGCTGATAAATTTATTACCTAAAATAAAGAATTAACTATATTGTGACTTAACGAAAAACTTGAAATATTAAATTCCAATTTATTTCTTACAAGAAAGTAACAGGTCTTCTCACCTGTTCTTTCTTAGCTAGACAGGTTGGTTGAAAGAATCTTTGTTCATTTCTGAAAGAGAAAAGTTCAGTTCTCAATGCAGGCCATTAGACGATTGCTTAAAAATTAAATGCCCGGTTTTTAACTTGAATTAAAAATACAATTCATTTCCAAATGACTTTTTTTGCAAAATGACTTTATTTATGGCCTTGCGCTCTTTCTGAACCAACAACCCATGTGACATGGATACCTGTGTAAATTTTTTTTTTTTTTTTTTTTTTTTTTTTTTTTAAATGGAGGATTTTTAGTTTCATGTTGGATTAAAAAAAAAACACAAGTCAATGGTAGGTAGTGCCTTCGTTTCTTCATTTTTTTTTCGATTTCTTATTGTTTGAGGGGGGGACCTGTTTTATTTGCATCTTTTAAAATTGGCATTTTTGAAACCTAATTCTAGACTTTTTATTCGGAGATAAGTCTTATCTACTTGAAACTTGACTGAATTCAGGTAGCAACATGAAAAAAGCGGAGGCAATAACTGTTTTTTTCATTAGGTAGGTGCTAACGCAAAAGACGCCAATTTTTAACGAGATGCTCAAGTAGGTTCATCATACCCACATTTATTGCGATCAGTCTACTATTCTCAAATCAAATTCAAATCCCATGATTTTTCAATGCATTTTTAAAATGCCGCTTCCTTCCTCATCGACCTTTTTATGCTTGCTTGTAGCAGTCTTGAGATTTTCTTTTTCTCATTTTCCAGCATCTCACCTGAGATAATTTATTTTAATACCATTTTAATAAAATTTGCTTGTAACGGTAACAAATGTTGTCTCAGCTTTTAAATTCTTTTTTTTTTTTTTTTTTTTTTTTTTTTTTTTTTTTTTTTTACTATTCCAATTCACCTAGTCTTTGGTAATTGCGTGGATTTAAAAAAAATCCAGTTTAATTTATGACCTGCTTCCTATTTATTGCGGAGAGGAAAAAAATCTTTGATTACTCTACTTTCACTAGGAAATTAGTGCTTTTTTTTTTTTTGTTTAAAAGACTATTTGCAAGAAGCATGTCGATTTACTACTGCAATGTTCACTTAGTTATGTAGTGTACCTTGAATGACTAACACTTCATGGGTACACCTATGACCCGTGTTTGATTTCTTCCCAGAATATTTTCTTCCCCTTGTAATTCAAGAAGTATTGCTTATTTCTCTTAGTCGTAATTGAATGAAATTACTTGTGGTCCTCTTGCTTTTTAAGCAACCAATTTTCTTTTTAATCTTCGATTTGAAGAAAAAAATCGGACCCTCCCCATCCCAAAATTTGTGATATTTGACGATCTGTAAAAAAAAAAAAAACCCAAATCGAAACACTGAAGAATCTGACTTTTTTTTTTCTTTTTTTTTCTCTTTCTCCATAACAAAACAAACCAAGGTTCATTTATCCTCCAGAATTTTAATTTTCATCCTGAATAATTTCTTTGAAATCGGCTGAAAAAGTGAAAAACAAAACTGCATCTTCATGTATTAAAGAACAAAACTGAATTTAGCAGAATTCTTTGCTAATATTTTTACATAAATGTTTTTTGAAATCTCGCTTTTGTCAGTGTTTTTTTATTTATCCACGTTGAGTTTCTCATCAAAGCTCTATTTTTTCATTTTTGTTTGAAATGTTTTTAACACTCCTGTACGAGAACATTCACTCTCCATTCCTATGAAAGGAGGAGTGGAATAGGACAGACTGTCAGTGTGTATCCAAAAAAAAAAAGCTTTAAGGGATGGGCACCTGTGTTTGTTGCTAGGGTCATCAAAAGCTGAAACTAGGACCTTATTATTGCAAGAACTGGCTTGTTCAAGGTGAATCACTGAATACTCACAAAAATTCTTAGTGCAAATATACACTTCTACATATTTTAAAATAATAAATGTAGTGCATCACAAGATCTTTCCAGTTAAATTCTGCTTCTCGGTCGTTAAGTCTAAAAACCCGAACTGTTTATTTTCTATTTTTATAAACTTGATAGAAAGGAACGAGTAGAGACTTATCGGATGACCTGCATTTCTTCCAGTCTCTCACGGGCAACAATCACATTGATAAAAATTAAAATTACGGGCTGAGCCATTGCAAAATTACTGTCGACTTTTAGTCAAGCCGGGTATCATCTCTATATTTCCATTCTGCAAAAAAAAAAAAAAACTATCCACAAAAAAATCACTTGCAGCTTTTTTCCAATGTATTCTTTACCAGTTCATCTTGCATTCCGGACTTCTTTTTTTTTTTCTTTTTTTTTTTTTTTTTTTTTTAATTAGGTTTTTTTTTTCCGTCTGTCAAAACCGGATTATTTACCGAGACGTGGGCGTTGTCCTAATCAACCTATTCTCGTTCCTCATCGTCTGTGGATGAGGAGTAATAATTTTAATGGCTCGCATGTCTAGTATTATTACAAGACGTTTTTCTCCTAACTCGATCATGAACACGTTAACCTTCACTTAGAACTTTCTTTTGCTTTTTAAGTTTTGAATGCCATGACTACCTTAATGATCGTCCCAAATCAAAATTATTCTATTTTCTGCAGACAAAAATAAGTTTCAAATTGAGGAGGTGCCGTTAAGTGCGTGATCTAACAATGATTTCTAAGTTTTTTGTTGTTTTTTTTTTTTGTTTTTTAACCTTCCAAACTATTGCAGTTCGTTTAAGTGTGGAACAGGCTAATGAGATGATAGAAAAAATATAAATGGAATATTTTTTTCTCCTAATTTTATTTTGGAAAATATTAACAAATAAATCTGTATGCATAAACTTTAAAATAACTTTATATTCAGGTTTTAAATTTTTTTTTTTTTTTTTTTTTTTATACACGTCGAATTTCTTTTCACTTCTTTTAAAGCTTGTTTCGTATACTCCGACCCCTAATTACATAGTCGCAACTATGGCGTTGATATTAAAAGTGAATGCGACTACGTAATTAGGGTCGGCAAGCAGTCTACCGCAGAAAGTAATGGCAACCTACTGTGGGAAAATCTGCCCAGTCAGTCATGGTTTGTTTTTTTTTTTTTTTTGTTTGTTTTTTTGATACATGATCGCCCAAGCGTGTATCACATATGGCCCTTACTGACATGTTAGGGGATGAGGTTGATTTGCTGTATTTTTTTTTTTTTTTTTTTTTTTTTTTTTTTTAAAAAGCTTACCAGGATGAAAAATATATCCATTTAATTTCAAGAAATTAAATTTTCAAAAATAAATGCGTAACCCCCCCCCCCCCCACACACACACGTGTGTGTGCGCGCGCACATAATGGGCACATAGCTAGAAAACTTACTTTCTGACCATGAAGCCCAGGTTTGGAATCTCCCCATGGTCGATTTGTTAGGAAGGTGACTTCTTGAATTGTGCAGCATTTTGGAAAGTGCCTGAAACCATTGGTTGACCCAAGCTTTGAGTGAAACTGGGTAAACAACTTTGAGGGGTCGTTAATGGCTGTGCTAGCTCAGTCACAAGTCAGCGTGATCAAGGGTTTGAGTGTTTTATCCTTTTGCAAACTGTTCACACCAGATAATGTGCTCTCTCCCAGAAACTGTAAC
Organism: Ascarosepion bandense; assembly: GCA_037127315.1. Classification (NCBI taxonomy): domain Eukaryota; kingdom Metazoa; phylum Mollusca; class Cephalopoda; order Sepiida; family Sepiidae; genus Ascarosepion; species Ascarosepion bandense. The sequence continues at coordinate 699,786 of JBBBDQ010000207.1, forward strand.
AAAGGTCCATTCTGCATAGTTAAAGTATAAGCAACAGTTTGACTCTGTGGGTGTTGAACAAGCACAAATGTGCCTGAGCGGGCGTCTTCCATGGGGATTAGTTAGCCCCCACCCTCATAGACAGTTATTCTCAAATACTGGTGGTTGGCTATTACCATATATATCTTACATTATAGTCTGAAGAAATTTTTCAGTTGAGGAATTTTCAAAAGATTTTTTTTTTTTTAATTTATAAAACTTCAAAAATATTTTCAAAACTTTTTTAAAACCTTGTGGCAGTTAGGTTAAGTGAAGACAATTAATTGAAAATCCTAACACAAATCTTCAAGCCAGAAGATTTTAAATAATTTTTTAAAGTATATTTCATGTGTTACAGTAAATGGTCACGTATTTCACGGTTTTTTTTCCCCCTTAGAAGTAAAAAAAAAAAAAAAGTTGGGCAGTTATGTCAATTCTGGTCACCCCCCGCCCCAACCTGCTTTTCTTAGTTCAACACATCTGGCTATCATCACTCATTTAACAGATTCAAAAGCTATGATCTCCACAATTAAGAAATACTTTTAATTCATAATTTTATGCTATAAACATAATACTTGTGCAAATCAGTTTAGTTTAATTTTAAATTTGCTACTTTTCCAAAAATAATGTATCACAGATGTATATTTTATTTTTGCTTGATTATTTTATTATTATTACTACCAAGAATCAACTTTTGTTTACAAACTTGTCAAAATAGATGGAAAAAAAGAAAAACTTGAAACCCTAAAACAGTTGATTCCAATCAATATAATTTCTATTTGAAATACACAGTATTTTGCTTTCAATAAAAGCTTCAAGAAAGTTTTTTTTTTTTTTTTTTTTTTTTTTACTTTAAAACTTAGATATTGAAAATGAGTGGTGGTACCTAGAAAACTTTGCCATTTATTTAGATAATCTTTTAATTGCTTTTATAAATATATATTAAGGATATCATAGTCTTAAGAAAAATTTGTTTTATTTTTATAAAGTTTCAGAAACTTAAATTTCATCCAATCGCCAAATTAATTTGAGTGGAGACTACATTTACTTTTCAAAAATTGAAAAGCCAAGTACAAGTCTTCATGCACCAAGAGTTTTAAAAAACTTTTTTTTTTTTTAAATGGAATGTCATAAGTGACAAAAGTCTTGTTTCGAGGGTTGTTTATCTTATGAAACGTTCATTTAGGTTTCATAAATTTGTCAATTCTTAACATGTCAGAAAAATATGACCTTGGGATCAAGAAATACGTTTATTCTAAATTTCATGTTATAAGCAATTAATACTTGTTTCAAATCAGTTTAATTTAACTTTATTTTTAAATCCGAGAATTAAATTTTGTTTACAAACTTGTCAATCTGTCAAAGATGGATGAAGAAAAAAAAAAAAACCTTTGAAAACAAAGTTGAGATTCCAATCAATTTTTATTTGAAATACACCAGAGAATTTTGCATACTGGAAATATTAAATTTAATCATTTAGCTTTCAATTAAAGCTAAAATGAAAGCTTTATTTTTCAAAATTCACTTTAAATTTTGGTATGAAAAATGGGTGGTGATACTTACTGTTAATGAATCCTTGAGAAGATACTTGAATTAGAACATTGGCTTCTAATCCATATCAGTGAGGAATGCTTTTCATCTGCAAGCATAATGTATGCAGAAAAGGTAAGTGATATGCCCTAGTTTCCTTATCTGATCCTAGTTAATGTCAAATTAATTCCTTGTCATTAATTTTGCACCCATTAAGATTTTGGGCATTTTATGTCACTACATAGTAAGCTGGGGGTTGAGATATATATATATATATGTGTGTGTGTGTATTTTTTTTTTATAATAGTATCTAAGTCGCTGTGAAAATCTGTGTTTTGGTTTCTTTGGGTCAGATTGAAAAACAAAACTGTCAGGAAAATGTATTAACATTTCTGAGGATAAGAAGAGCCATAACTTACCTTATCAGATCCCATAGCTAGAAAGTGTTTGTTATATCACACACACACATCTAAATCTCAAGAAGTATTTTTATACCCAATTTATCAAATACATGAGTCATAAGTTCAGCCACAATTTGATCTAAAGAATACCACATTTATTAAAAGAAATGAATTAAAATAGAAAATACTTAGGAGTGCCATTATTAAATCTTCGCAAAATAAATATCTGCACCCTGGATATTTTTCAAATATCCACTTTCCTAAAAGAAATACTTCTTTTTCAAGTCAATATTACATGAACATAAAAATGTTAAGAAATTAAAACTTAAATTCTATAATATTTTGAAAGTTGGGACAATATATTGAAGTCTATGAACTGAGACTGTGATATTATTATCATTTATCAATAATTATTGTCATGAATGAAATGGTGCTTTTAACAACAACAACAGAGCTTAGATTCAGCAAACTGGTGTCTATCCAAGCATTATTAAATTCAATTATTCCGTATTATTTTACAATTTGTGTTGTTTTCTCTTATTTTCATGACTCCAAAATATTGATTGGCACATGGTTGGTTCCAAGTATTTCTCAATGAACCAAGTTCTTTATAAATTCTTTACGTTTCAGACTCTATTTAATTAGACTAAAAATCTTGGAGACATTTTAACCACTAAGAAGTATTTGAAGAATTTTTTTGTTTTTCTTACATCTTAGGGCCTTTTCTAACTTACAACAGGGTTCCTGATAATTTCAAATTAGAATTTTTTTTTTTTTTTTTTTTTTTTTTTTTTTTTATAGATCAGGGTAAGAACTTTTATCCCCCTCACTTCATATAAATTTGATGATGGGGCTACGTAAGAGTGAAAAGATTGAAAAAGAGAAAGCCGGAAACCACATCTTAAACAGAGAATAAGGGATGAGCCTCTTCACCTTATCTCTAATTGCAAAATGGAGCAATAACAACCTTTTTGTTCACCTTAGGAATTAGTGGGAAATTTTACAATAATCTGTTTTAATGTTTTATTAACAGCAAATTTGAGAAGCAACACTTTAGAGTCTGAATGGGTAGCTCAGAAAATTTCTGCCATGAAGAAAATCAAAGGTTGTTAAAAAAAAATCTGTGTAAAACTTTCAAATGATTGCTATTTTAGTGTTATAGCACTTTTTTAGGCCACTAGTGTGCAGGGGGGGGGGTTTACAGTGAGAGAAACAAGCGGTATCAAAGAAAAGAGATGCATGGGAATCAAGGAGAAAAAAATGGCAATGTTGCATTCAAACTTTTGGAGATTGTAGCTATTAGGGAAGTGTGAGAAAAGAAACAGAGTAGAAGAAACGGTTACATTTAACTATTTCTATGATAAAAGTGTGGGACCTTGATGCCAGTCTAGTAGCACTAGTAAATACATGTCGTCAGGGTACCGGAGAGAGGAGCTCATCAGAGCAGTTGCCATGAAAATTCTTGTAGAAAAGATGGGGAGAAACCATGTCACATTGGTGAGAAAGTGACTGAAGACAAACTGCCAAGTCAGGATTGATTATAATGCAGATCCTCCTTTGGATTTTGTTGAGAACCTCAAGATGACCAGATATGGCAACAGGATTGAATGCATGAACGAATGGTAGATTTATAAATGTGCAAAATGAATTGTGGCTCAACACAGTGAACCAACCTTCCCAGCAGTAGATGCAGCTATGGATTCAATGTAGTCATTCCATATTAAAGATTGAGGCTAGGGAGGCGTAGTACGTTTCTCTGTAGGAGACTAGCATCATCCATTCTAATAGTAGGTAGGAATGATTCTCTGTAGCGGTTAAAGAAGATCTGCTTCCTGTGGGAGGCATTCAAATTTACAAGCCATTTCCTACCCCATTCAATCACAAATTGGAGGTTCTTTTGAAGTGCAACAGCCAGGCTTATTTTGGCAGAATTCTAGAGGCGGTCGTAAATGCGGTCTCATCTGCATAGATGCCAACTTGGGAAATTGATTACATCAGGAAGATCATTAATGACAATCTGAAAAAGTGTCGGACCTAGGATAGAGCCCTGAGGGACACCCGTGTTTGTATGATTATTATGGAACCAAATATTCTGTTGATCTTTGTTGATAATATAAACTTCTGTGATATTAGGTAACTAAGGAACTGGAAGATGATGGGCTTTATCAGTAATTTAGGGAATTTATTGATTCCCTGTGAGTTAGTTTGAACTCATGAAACATTTGAAAGGGAAATTAATGATTTTTTTTTTTTATATAATCATATCATCCCCAAGCAAGGTATATATATATGTGCAGGATTGTTTCCGACGAGAAAAACTTCCTGGTCCTACACAGAGAACCAACTTTCTTAGCAGTAGATTTAGCTATGGATTCTATATAGTCATTCAACTTGAGGTCTGTTGTGAGAGTTAAGCTGAGGAGACACAGTGTTTTGCTTTCAGGAAGACTAGCTAGATCCATGCTAATGTGGGGAGGGTTAGGGCGATTGTTTCTGATGGTTAATAGCAGCTTCATTTTGGAAGCATTAAAATTCACAATCCATTTTTTACCCCAGTCCGCCACGGATTGGAGGTCTTTTTCAAGTTCGGCAGCGAGGTTTGCTTTGTCAACCTCGGTAGATTTTTGATCGATGAGAGAGTAAAGCGGAGTGTTGTCAGCGTATACACCTACTTGAGATCTTATTACATCGGGGAGATCGTTAATGTAGATAAGGAAAAGTATAGGACCTAGAATAGAGAATTTGTCAATAACAAATTGACATTGGTCAAGTTTAGTCATTGGTCAAACATGTTCAAAAAGTAAGATTTGCTCCACCTTTTATGTCTGATTATTAAAAATGTGCAGAGCATTTGATTAGGCTGATCGAAAATGTTTCTTTTAAAAATACCAGTCAGCTCAGTTCCAACATTTTTTGTTTTTTCCTTATTGACTTTCTTTAAACACTTCGACATGTTATTGAATTTGTAGAACAGGAATTCAGACAATGGAATGGCAAAAGGGAGTATCTTTAAACTTCATTGAACTTGAACTCTTTGTTTTTAGCATCAATTTCTTTTTTTTACTTTATTTATCTTCAGGAATAAATGTCTTCAAAGGATTGAGACTTTTTCAGCTTAAAATTATTGTGTACCTCTCTTCAAAGACACTAGTTCACATTATGACAATACCTCATTTGAAAACAAAACAATTTTTAATCCTTAATCATTAGGCTTAATTTTGCTGATTTCATTTACAAGCGTTGCATATTCAAATCGAAGTTCCTTTTCTGTTTTTTAACTTTATCTTAAATTATTTTATGTACAACCTGTAATCAATCTAAACTATTTTGAAGCATTAACAAAGAATTTTAGGAGATTCAGAAAGGAAACATTTTCCCTACATTAGAGAATGGGCTTACCTGATGAACGTCCAAATTACTTGTCTACATCAACCCATGGGTCTTGTTATTCAATTATTATATATATTTTAATTGTTTAACAAAAGTCAAAAGGTATTAATCAGTTATGGATTGTATATTGTCTTGTTCTTTTATTTGTTTCATCTTGGAGAAACCCTACACAAGAAGTAGAAAGTGTATTTAATATGCTAACGTGAAGAATTCTGGGTAATGTTGCTGGCGGAATAACTTTAAATTTTACTTAACTATTTCCTTGTTCAATTTTTGAGAAGAAAATGTGGTCAATCATTTTCCATGTTCCTCTTGTAAAAGAATCAGAAAATAGGATATGACAGACAGACAGACACGCTCACCTCTCTCAAGGTTGTATGTCCTATCTTTTATTTCTTGCTTTTCACATAGAACTCTCTGACTCTGCAGAGGTTCATCTGAGAATAAAATATCAAATGAATATTTTAAAATGAAAGACAATTATTAAAAAGATTGTTTTGAAAATAGCTGTAGATTATAATCATTATTTGTTAAATGTTTTTGGTGAGTGGATCCCAATTTGGTAAATTTTCACACAGATTTTAGACTAAAGTAGAATTATGGAAAAAATGTTATTCTTTTAAAAATAACCAGACATTATTCTGTACAGTAGCTGGGTTCTGATGAAAAACTGAAATATCAATTGAAAATGCATTATTGTTGTGATCCTGCGAAGATTATGGTGAAATTTTGGTATGATTGATTTGATATATAACTTGGTTCAATGTTGTAAAAGAAAGAATTCCCGTCTAGTTTGAAATGGAGCCTTCCAAATTCAGTGCTTACTTTGTTGATTCTTTGAATGAAGAATTCTTATATAAATCTGGAACTCCATCCTGTTATGGCAGATGGACTAAATTGGGCCTTTGACCCAAATATATAGATAATAGATCTGAAATATATATTCATATCTTTTCATTTTCTTTTTTTTAAATCCTGAAGAACTTTTGAATCACATTCAATTTAAATGTTGGAGATTTCACAAATGACTTCAAACACTTTTATTTATTTTTTTAATACAGGATTTCTCTTGCAATATTGTCTATTTTAAGTGGTTAAAAAGTCTCGACTTTTTAAACCTTACTTTTCTGGTGACTGAGAAACAAAGAATTAATCAAAATTTGTTTTATAAGAGCTAGACTAATAACATTTATTTAATTATGAAAAATTTGTAGCCAATTTTCTTGATTGGCCCATGAAAGGCATTCTAGTTGCATCAGGATTGTTAAGTAGTTTTTGTTTTTTTGCTGGTAAATGTCACATAGCCTTGCTTGAGGCATACACACATATCAAATCTGCATTTACAATTAATGTCAGGAAGGAAAGAATTCAACAATAAGAATATATTTGGCAGACTGACAATTGGCGGTGGTATGAAAACAGATGATTTTACAAGTACAAATGAAACTTTATTTAATACCCACATACATAGCTATCTCTTTATATATGACTGTTTCTTTTAGTTCATATGTCTGTCTGTAAACACAAACTGCATTATATGTATCAGGACATTTTACTTATAGAATATTTAACCAAAATCCGTGACATTAAAACTATTTTGTGTTTTCCACAATTTTTCCCATCCAACAAAAGCACAATGTCTTCTCTCTTAAATCTGTCAACTGTTCTTAATTCACATTTCTATAAAAGAGTTGAGATATCAGTAGAACTATGACAGGATTCAAAGAAATAGTCTAAAGGTATTTGAGTTTTGAAAGAGACCAGCTGAGGTGAGGAGAGTGAACACAAGACCAACACAATTGTTCTCCTGTCTAGATAGTATGTAAGAATTATCATTGTAGATTGCAAGTAATCTATAGATAAAAATAATAATGGATAAGTGAATGACAAAGTAGAAAAATTCCCACATTATGTGTTTCACCTCTAGAAGGAACTTCTTCAGACTAATAATTGTTTTATTAATGGCATCACTTTATATATATATATATATATATATAGTCATCTGTATAAATCCTGTTTCGCTTTTACAGCTCCGATTGCTCACGGCCAAGATAGAAACCTGACTAAGTCGGAGACTCTATCACTAAGCTATCCATGCTGACAGAGAAAGGCAGATTTTAGCACATTGTATACATGATGCATGCTGTGGTACAGTGGATATCAGCTCAGAACGAGAAATCGGGGAGCCAAGTTCGAATCCCAGTTGAATTCCTTGCATTCACTTACGTGCAATTACCCTTGGGAAAGGTATTAATCTGTCTCTTCCCTCATGATATGAGTTAAATAACAGGACAGATTGGATTCTATGGCCTTGGCTGGCAACCAGTCTATTAAAGAAAGTAATGGCACCTACTGTGGGATAATTTTTTGCCCAGTCAGTCATGTCTCTTTCGAAACATGTTCGCCCAAGCATCTATCACGTATGGCACTCAACTGACTGACTGATACACAATATGAACAAATGCCAGTAGCCAAGAGTGTTCAATTCATTGCTGAAGAATAATGTGTAAATGTGAGTAGCTACAGTTTTTAAAATCCAACATTTTCCCAGAGTGCTTAATCGATGGGCAAGAGCATAAATAATCATCCGCATACAGTCCTGTTTTTCTGGTAGGTAAAAGATAGGTTACAGTTTTATATTGAAAACATAAATTATGCAGAGCTTTGAATTTCAATTTTGATGTTCAGTATATTTCAATGTTTAACTCAGTCAATCCCATTCATTTTTTTTTATTTATGTTTAATTCTATAAACAGTAATTTTGTAAGGAAAGAAAATATGTTGTAAGATTTCAGATGTAAATTTACCATAGGGAATTCTGAAATTAGTGCACTTTCACTAACACAGATACAACCCAAAATATAATATGCATTTATTTTGTCAATCTGTATGAGTTCTATGTATAAGGGAGAATGAAAAGATTGTCAGTATAATCCACTTTGCAAAACTGAATCAAATAAACAGACTTTTGTTTTAAGATGAGTGTTTCTTAGACTTTTTCAGCCACTATTCAAGTTCAGGTAAAGACTTCAATTTCAAATACTGATTTTCAGAGGAGATGTCAAAACCTCTAACATAATCAGCTGCCTTTAAATGTTTGATTCTTGAAAGCTACTCGTATGGATAGAGGAGATTTGCTTTATGAAATGAAACTGTATTCTACTCTTCACTAAGAGAAGCCATTACTGAAAATTGCAAAGATGTTGATTCAGGAAGAAAAAAAAACTTGTCTATGGATTGTACAACCCAATGCACATTGAAGCTATATCCAGCACTACTGATAGACACAATAATCATTTTTCTCCAATCATGGACATTTGCTGGAAATTATTCTTTTCCCAGACATTAATTTCTGTAATGTAAAATCAAACAAGACAAGACTTAAAGCTGGCTATTCTGGTTTTCACTCAGTAATGATCAAATTTGTTTTTCCAAAATTCAATGGTGAACGGAAAACATTCAACTGAAACGTGCATCTGTCTCGCAGATGTGGGAGTTGCTTTAAGGAGTTAAGCGGACAGACAGTTAAATCTAAGCTTTTCTAATAGAAACTGTTCAAAAGAGAAAAATGCTGAATGGGATGTGAAGCTGTAGAGGTATAGAAAATAACACATTGATTGAAAGGAAATGATAAAGATTGGGATGTTGTTCATTTGAGATATAAAATAATAATGCTTTGTCTCAGAACTTTAAACAACAACAACAATTAGTAACTGTCTTTTCAGCTTTGATTTCATCTATGAACAGATTCTTTATTTGATGATTTATTTTCTTTCATTTGTACTTAAAAGTTAAGCGACATAAAACTTGTTCTGAATGGAATATCTTTTCATAATCCATTGTTCTTCCAAAATCAATATCAACACTCGCTGATCATGTCTACCGCATAATATTAGCAGAAATACCTTCAGCAATCCTGTCGAAAATAAAATATGAATTGAAATTTTTAAAAAAGAAGAAAAAATTTGAACAATACTTAAAGAAAAGTGTATTATTGAAATTCGTTCACTACCTATATTAAATATTTGGTCAGTAACTTTACAAATGTTGACAATTACAGCATTAGTGAACACGAGAATAGCAGAAAAGTATTTGGTGAGGGTCGAACTATAGCAAACAGTCTAGAGGTTTTGTTTCAAGATCGCTCTACAGGAAGTGCCCAGTGGTAATAATTGCATTATTACCAATACACTTAGACTTGTATTAGAAGATGCAATTAATATTTAACTGGCAGATAACTGATGTTAATATTTCCGTGTTTGTACATGTCATCAGACCATATATATAAATAGACACTGAGGTATAAACAGAATGGCGACAGTCTGTTTCATACTTGAACATAAACTTTACATTCTATTCCTGATATTGAGCACCTTTACATTTATATATATATATATATATATATATATATATATATAAATAAAATAATTTTCAATATTCAAAATTATAGAATAAAAAATAAAAATAAAAATAAAAAAGAGAAATAAAAAATAAATAAAAAATTAAACCGTCATTATTTATTTTTCCATTTCTCTTTTTTATTTTTATTTTTATTTTTATTTTTTATTCTTTTTTTATTCTTATTTTTATTTCCATTTTGAAATATGTACCGTTGCTGAGGAGATGTGAAATCTCTCTTAGGGATTTCATGTTGAAATGTTCATTCAACAATTTTGAATATTGAAAATTTATTTTATTTTATATGAGTTCTGTAATTTTAATTACATTGAGCTCTCCTCCTGTATCATTTTTTAATATTAAAATTTAATATTAATTAGGATCAGGTTTTTAGGATTACCTTTCTACTTTTCTGTTTGGATTAAAGTATTTTAATAATATATATATATATATATATATATATATATATAGCATGCCATAAAACTAGCTTTTATTATATATATATATATATATATTCACAAAACAAAGATTTGAGATGTTTCATATCTGTTGCTGCTTAGGTGGTTTGTGGTACTGACATGCTGAGGGTAGAGGAGGCATGTTTTCACAAGAGAGAGTCTGGCAGGCAGTGTGAGTTGTAGACTTACAGAGCTACTTTTTTTTTTCAACTTGACTCTATAGATCCTAAGGCCTCTGTGTCTCCCTGTTGTTTGTCTATGCTTCCCATTAATGTTAATTGAGTCCAAAGGAAATGAGGCCATAGGTTAGTAATTCAAAAGGCTCAATACAAATGTACATGACTCATTGTCTATCAAAACAATGTTCGTTCCATCCAGTTGGCTGAATAAAGAAACAAAAATTTTTTTCTAGAAAATCGTTATTCATAAAATTGCTTTTCTTTATTCCTTTTTATGATTCCATTTCATTTTTACCATTTCTCCATTCCATTTATTTGCATGTAGACTGTCTCCTTCAATCTTATTTGCATCAGTTCTTACACAGAATTTACTTAACAAAGCCAGATATATTCACAGGTTGCAATGGATAGATTGTCGTTTAATGCGAAAATGAAAATAATACTGGCATATCATTCTAACAGATATATTTACCAAGATTAAACAAAAATGTCATGAATTACTAAAGAATAAATTTATTCAATAAAATTGCCATTGGCTTCAACTAGCGCCTCCAGATAACTTTGGAATCTCCTGCAACTCTTCTAAACAGTTTCCTTGTTTAAGTTGGTGAATGCTGTCATAATCCTTGCCTTCAGTTTATGTTTGGTGTTACAAGAATTTTTGTTGGTCTCTCATTTACCTGTGCCCCACATTTACCTGTGCCCCACACATAATTAAGGGGGTTGCAGTTAGGTAGCCAGATGTAAGGGGGGGTGATCACAGAAACTGACTGACAGCCGTGACTGAGTTCTGCTTGTGTGGCGTGGTGCAGAGTCCTGTTGCCGGACATAAGGTCTTCCAGCAGCCACCCTCTTGACCCAGGGCAGCACTACCTCCTCAAAGCACTTGATGTAAGCCTCTGTGTTGAGTCTGAGGCTCTCACCAACAAATTCAGGAGTTCTTTTTCTATTAGAGTGGCAAGGCATGGTGGAGTAATGGATAGCAGCTTAGATTGAGAAATCAGTGAGCTGAGTTCAAATTCCAGTTGAGTTCATTACATTCACTTATGTGCTAATAAACTTGGAAAAGGTAGGAATCCATCTCTTCTCTCCCCAGCTATGGATAAATAGCAGAAGTGACTGGGTTCTAAAGCCTTGGCTGGCAACCAGGCTACTGCAGTAAGAATTAACAACCTATTGTCGGAAAGTTTTCATGCTGCATGCGGTTGAGGACCACTTGTGGAGCCAAAAAAAGTTCCTTGATACTTCTTCTAAAGAAGAAGCCAGCTCAACCCGTTCAGAGTGAGTTTTCCAAGTTGCCGTATCTTCATAATCACCATTAGACTCATCGAACTCTTTCCGAATCCTCTCAGATTGACACCCAAATACTCTGAAATGTTCATATTAGAGCTCCCACTGCGAATGCCAAGCAGTGCAGCATGTCATTTCCAAAGAGTGAATTGCTCGTTTTCTCAGACGGTGTCCAACTGACCCTACTACACTGTTTAGTCAACAAAATAAAAAACAATGCACATGCATGAAATTAAAAATCTAAAATGGTGACAATTTACCCATCGCATCCTGTATATTTAAATATTGGGATGTATTGATTTTTTTGTCAAGGTTCTGTCGTCATGTAATATTTGTAATCGTACTAAATACCCGGAGGCTAATAATAGATTGGGTGGGAAATATAAGAGAAGACGACAGCAATAATTTTTTTCTACTCTTTGGTTGGTGGTGTGTGAATTCACAGTTTGTTGTGTATAACACTACAATGAAATTAATTTAAGAAAATATAATTTTTTTTTGTTGTTTTTTTTATGGCTTAATGTTCGTCGACTTTACTCTGCTAATCAGTCTTTCCCACCAGTTATTTATTATCATATCATACGACATCTATTTTACTAGAATCAACAGGCCTTTTAGAATAGCACAATTTATTTACCATAACTTCACACGCCATGAACATAGCAACAAATTTTAATTTTAATATACTTTTTCACCCGGTCACTGTTATAGCAACCACTCTCCGATACAAGCTATCATGATCTCTGCAACTTCATAAATCAGTGCAGAAGGATGTGCACTTGTTTTATAGATGACACAAAAGCATTTGACAAATTAAGGATCTATTTAGACTGCTAGGAAAACTCCATCCATTTCGAAAGGATGTTAAAATAATGAAGAAATTATTGGGTGCAAACCGTCTGTATACGGATGGAAAATGAATTGAGTCGCTAAAGAAAAACAAAAAAGGAATAAGACAAGGATGTGTCTTCTTCCCAGATTTATTCAACCTCTACAGCTAGACTAACCTTTGGGAGATGGAAACCCTACCAGGATTTATTATCAATGGGTAACAATAACAGATACATAGATGACATTGTGACGATAGCTGAGATGGAAAGAAAACTACAAGACATCCTAGACAGGATAGTAGAAGAAAGTGAGGAAAAAAGGACTATCAAAAGTCTGGTCATCAAGAGAAAAAGCCCAAGATAAGAGTTACAAATTTGTGATGTCAACATCAAGCAAGTGTAGAAGGTTAAACATCTGGGAAGTGCTTTAACAGAGGATGGAAAAGATCCGAAGTACGCAATGAACGAGCGAAAGATGCCTTCCCAAATCTAAGCAAATTGCTGAGAAAGGAGGAAATTTAATTAGCAACAAAGAAAAGTATGCTCAATTACTATGTGATGTCCATCCTCTTATATAGCAGTGAATGCAGGACAATCTCCTCACAGATGACTGGAGGCAGCAGAAATGTGGTTCTACAGAAGGATGCTGAGAATTTCATGGACGGAGCGAGGAAGTTTTAAAGAAAACGGTAACAAGAAGAACACTTATACTCAGAATTTTAAAAAAAAAAGAAAGATAGCTGAAATATTTTGGACACACGAGAAAGAAGGGCTCACGTGGTATATTGAGGGCAGGAGAGAGAGAGAGAGAGAGAGAGAGAGAGAGAGAGAGAGACGAAAGCAGCGAGTCATCTACCCGATGAGCTTTTGAGAATGGATGATGGGATGGAAGCTTTAGCAAAGGGAGGAAAACTGCTAGATGTCCCGACTGATCATGTTCTGAAAGGACAAATAGAAGAACAATTAAATTTTTACTAGCAACACTAAAAACATTGTTATAACTACGTCATCAAATCCAGATTTTTTATTACGACTTTAATGAAAGTTTTTTGTGACACTTTTCAACTCGTAATGCTTAATCTAATAACCATTTATCTCTATTGTCATTGCCTTAGTAGAGGTTCAGATGGGGTTCACATACATTGTGAGTCCGTTAAACCAGTGCTTTTCAAACTATCTGACATAGCGAACCGGTAGTTTCTTTTTTCAATGTGCCAGGGACCGGCAAGCCAATCCAGCTGAGTAAGGAGGTGGGGACTGTGAATCCCCAGAATTTTTTTTTTTTTTTGAGATATGTACTATTTCAGGGATATTTTGAGACTATCTGTAATAAACATGAGGACATGATATCTTGTTCATTTGAAGGGCAGTCATCATTGACGTAACAAGTCTTCCCAGTGTGCCATTGACCGGTACCTTTTAACATAAGTGAGTAAATGAACAATGTAGCCATAATAATATAAAACTAAAATGAAAATGTAAAAAAAAAAAAACGTAAACGAGCCAAATATTCTGGCAGTCTCTCGTGGCATAGAGTATTACTATTATTTCTTTCTTTTCTGGAAAATCTCCACGTACCGGCAGACAATGGTTTGCGTACCGGTGACGGTACGCGTACCATACTTTGAGTAGCACCCACTGAGTTTTTTCTATGACTTTGTACCAGAGTTACTTTGATCCAACAAATACATAACTATACAAGCACATTTAATTGAGTACATTCACTTATATGTACTTGTGTGTGTGTGTGTGTGTGTGTGTGTGTGTGTGTGTGTCTGTGTGTGAACACAAAGACTTAGCACTTGTTGACTTTCTAGCATTACCGAAACTATCAGTATTTTGTTAAGTGCACCAGATCGACTGTCCTGACTGCTGAGATTAATTCGGCTACTTTGAAGATCTTGTCAAACTATCAAAACATGTCAGCTTTTTTATTCTGATAATATAAGCAAAAAATGTTTGTATTTTGTCGTGTTAGGCATATTTTTTGAAACACTTGCTTATGAGGGTTCGTCGTCCGCTTCGTGAGTGTTCTCAACTGCTCTGTCATTTCGAGTGTCCTATCCTAGTCGGTGGAGTTCTTTCCCCCACCCTCAGATAATGAATAATCAATTGTACGCTTTTACTGTTTCTTCTCTCCATAACAATAATGCAACGCAACGCGCAGTCATCGATCCGTCTGTCGTCATATTTTTTCTACAGGATGATTCAAGGACAATTTAAGAGATATGTTTCATACTTGCAAATAGGTTTATAGATTAAATGATTTTAAATAAAGTATGTGTGAAGGATTAAAGAAACTCCCAAACATACTTATGGCGAATTATTATGTGATTTGCAAACAAGAAACCAACGTCTATATCCAGTATATAGAGAACGCCACTGGAAACTATGTAAACATAAGGAATCAGCACATATGCTAGGCCAGAAAAATCTCCTAAGCCGGCCAAGCATAGAAATGAATACAATATGTGAACCAGTAATACGGAGTGCTAGAGAAAATCATTGGCATCAAACATTGCAATATGAGTAGAAAATAGTTACTGAGACGTTAAGTTTATAAGTCCCATAAATTCATACACAGATGTCTTCAAAGCCATATGGCCCATTGGATATAGGTATTTCTCCTTCCAATAATACTGTAAGCTATGTAAACTTAAGAAATCATCGCATATGCTAGGCCACAAAAATCTCCTAAGCATAGAAATGAATACAATATGTGAACCAGTAATACGGAGTGCCAGAGAAAATCATTAGTCTCAAAAATTGCAATATGATCGCTGGTAAAAAAATACTACAGAAAACCATTAACATAAAAATTGCAATATGAACTCTGGTAAAATATGGTTACTGAACATTTCTAAGTATCAGAAATTCAGTTGTTGGCCCAGTGGATATAGGCGTTGGTTAGTTCCAGTGACTTGACCCAAAAGAGTTGTGAGTTCAATACCAGGCTACAGCAGTGGTAAACAAGTAATTTAGAGAGTCGGGAGATAACTCATGACTACCAAAAGAGACTTTGCACAAGGAATGAGAATGATATACCCCAGAGATCGTAATGAAGTGTTCGGTTCGAAATTTTTAGTACCAGAAGAAGGCCGGGGCGTACAACGGCCGAAACATCGTACAAATGGCAACCAAGATGAGGACAATAATGTAAATAGTGTAAATACTATCACATCTCAGAAATATAGACAAATATGCACATATATATCTTCTAAACATATAAACTAAAAAATAGGAAATGAAAATGACATTTAAATTAGGTTCAAATGAAAATAAGGAAATAGATTAAAATTTATGCGCAATATTCTTTTATTTGTAAAACTAAAAAGAATTAGTTCAATATCAAAAAAGCAATAAAACAAAACAAAAAAAGTTTATTTAATGAAAATTTCAGTTCCTTAATTTAGGCAAAATATATCTAGTTTCTTTTAAATCACAAATAAAAGTCTGTGTTTTATATTCCATCCACTTTTCGTAAAGGTGAATTTTCTAGTTAAAAGTTGTGTGTGTGTGTGTGTGTGTGTGTGTGTGAGAGAGAGAGAGGTGGGGGAGAGAGAGAGAGAGGGAGAGAACCGAGCGCACGCCATTCTTCGAAATTCATCGAGTTATGCGTGGCAGATATTGAAAAGGGTCATGTCAAATAAATTGCAATGATGTACCGGACAGATAATAAGAAAAATGTATCTAAAATCCACGGAGCCACAAATGACAGAAAAAAGGATGATTGTGTCTATTACAAAAGGCGTGTGTGTGTGTGTGGAGGGGGGATGAATGTATGCGCGTAAAAGAAGGTTTTGCTAACATAAAATCTGTTCGAATATATTTCTTTGTTGAAAAACAATGATACAACAATTCCACTGTTGATTTTCCAAACCGGAAGGTCATCACCATCCAAATGTCCGGCTGGGAATGACGCGACTGTTTTGAAAATGACCCTCCTCTATTTACTTGAAAAATAACGAACTAATCAATTATTACAAAAATTCTCTTACGTACGTCAATCGACTTGCATTCAGGTGACAATGATTTAGAAACGCGCCTTCGCCACACCCGCCATTACGTCGTCTTTGATAATATATATATATATATATATATATATATATATATATATATATATATATATATATATATTCATTTGAACTACGAAAGGATACAAACTCTGATTGTAGAAAATGGTCGGTCCAACTGATTTTACAACGATAAAATTTTCTTCTGTTGGTTGGGTAATTGTTTAGTCCATCGTAAGTTTCAAGAACAGGAAATATTTGGAAATGACAATCACTGCAAATAAAAATTCCGAGTTGAAATTGGAGGTTGACAGAAGATTAAAAGGATCATTTCCTTGTGAAGAAAATAATGTAAAACGTAAGCGGAATCAACACCAGTAAATTAATTGGTAAAACGTAAGCGGAATCAACACCAGTAAATTAATTGGTAAAACGTAAGCGGAATCAACACCAGTAAATTAATTGGTAAAACGTAAGCGGAATCAACACCAGTAAATTAATTGGTAAAACGTAAGCGGAATCAACACCAGTAAATTAATTGGTAAAACGTAAGCGGAATCAACACCAGTAAATTAATTGGTAAAACGTAAGCGGAATCAACACCAGTAAATTAATTGGTAAAGTTTGCAATACATAAATAATAACAATAAAAACATTGATGATTCATTATTGATGTATGTCTTTTCTCTTAGTTTTAATTGCTTCCAATTAAATTCAAATGAAAAAATATAAAACTGAATAATGGTTGACAGCGATCCTCCAATGAGGATAACATTCTATATAATTTTACTTCTAATAGTATCAGTGTATGTAAGCAAAACAGCGAAATATACTACTGTTGTTGGTTGTTTTATGGCGTATCAACATCGGCGGGTCATTTACTGTCAACTAAACTTTATTTATTTATTGCTGGTGATACATTTTTCTTTCAACAATTTATTGTTGTTTTTATATAAGTTTTGTGTTTAGTAGTACTTTTTTCTTTTCGAGTATCAAGATTCATTGGGATTTGTTTTTAAGGGCAGGGTCCCCAAGTCTTACCCTGTTATTTAACCCATAACTGGAGGGAAGGGACGGATTATACCAGTGCTTAAGTGAATGCAGGGTATTCAACTGGAATTCGAACTCAGTTCACCGATTTCTCTTTCCAAGCCGATATCCACTGCAACACAACGCACATCCGTCACTAACGCTTACAGCACCTAGTATTCCCAAGCGGTCACCCATCTAAGTACTGATCAGGCTCAACGTTGCTTAACTTCGGCGATCGAGCGAGAACCGGTGTATTCAACGTGATATGGCCGTAAGCAAATATACTAGGCGTTCGGCGAATAAATAGGGAATAAGTTAGTTTGGCTTCTCGCCTCTCGTAGCACAAGTGTTAGAGCGGCTATACAGGTAAAATTGGTTTCCTGAAGTTGAATCTTTCGCCAAACTTCATTGTTTCCTAATGACTGTAGAACCTGGCCGTCGGAACAATTGTAACTTGAATTAAGATGGAAGAAATACCAGTAAAATAAGAATAGTATGCATAGTATACCGTCATAGGTCTCTAGAGAATTTTTTAGGCAACATTTTTAATTCCAAATAGAATGGAACTGAGTTCTATTAGCAATTTGCATTTTTTTTTTTTGTTTTTTTCCATTTTCCCTCTTTGTCATAAAATACAACACAGTCGATAATGCCGTCAACACCAAATATCTTTTGGAAATTTCCATATAAGAGGAACACCTATCATAACAATCAAATTGCAAACAAAGATAGCAAACCTATTTTAAGGAGATTGGAATCGGTGAAGTGAGTTTCAATTCCGGCTTTCTTTACGTGCATTCAGTTTGAACTACTGGGAAGGCGTGAATCCAATCGTCCCTAGACACTAGCTATGAGCATATAACAGGGCAGTTAGGTCATTCTAAAGCATTCCGTCTTAAGCAATCGTCTTGCACCCAAATATCGTAAACAATAAACATTCACACTTGCTGTAAAACAATAAATGGGTCTATGGATCGTGCAAAGAAAGAGAATAAAAATAACCGCTTCGTGTGTTATACAACAAAGGAAGCGATTTAGCGGCTGTCCGTTGTGAAAGACCAGCTTAAAAAGCTAATCTGTTTACCAAATTCAGATTATCCGTAAGTTATTGATTTTTAATAACATCTACTGATCAAACTTGACAATGGTTTACTAAGTTACTTTCATTATTTCTTTGAATATCACTTCATACACGTATTATTTACATAGCATTGATCTTCAGTGTTTGCCATTAAGGACTCATCAGGTTACTAGTAAAAAAAAGAATCAAATACATAATCGGTCTGGTCGGAAGAAATACGCTTAGTAAGGCGTCCGCCAAACTGAGATTACTGTTCCAAGACTGTTATGTGTCAATTTTCATAAGAATTATAAAATGAGTTTCGCGTGTTTCCTTCCAGCTTAGAAGTAAACAGAGTCGCTTAAGGTATCAATTAAAGACGATCAGGTCCAAGTGAATCTTCTTACAGAAGATTAATGTGGCAGATAATGAAACATTTGAAACCATAAGAAACATGTTTCCAAAAATGATGATAGAAATTTTCAAAATCAATATTAACTTTAGACACAGCATATTTAAATAAGAAAGCCTTTTATGCATTTGTGATTCTTCTTCAATTATATTTAACCCTTTTTTATTTTGGC